>OX459112.1:116212097-116593832 GCA_949775065.1 Brachyopa scutellaris
AAACACGCCTAGTATTGTTATTGTACCTATGAATTGTAATTAAATTGAAATAATAATAATTAAATAAATTAAAAATAAAAAATAATAATAAAAGAAAACTAAGAACTTCAAATTCAAATAACTTGAAAGTTTTACATTAATTTTTATGATTGATTAATGAACATACAGCCCCCCTGGATGAACGCCAGATCTTCCAGCTAGAGGCAATGGGGCAATTTCTACGATGGGTCGGACGTATTCTCCGACCTATGTTTTCACGGTGACTACTCGATGTCTCTGGTCCCTACCAGGATGGATATTTGTAATGCGACCAAGTATCCATTTAGAAGGTGGCATGTTGGGCTCCTTTATAAGAACGATGTCATCAATTTGAATGTTCGGCTGTGATGTTTGCCACTTGGGACGCTGCTGAAGGGGCGTCAAGTACTCTTGGTGCCATCTCTTCCAAAACCCTTGCATGTCTGTAAAAGGAAACAATTAGCTTTAAGAGAACAATTTGATTTCAAAAACTCAGGCTGAGAAATTGTTGTATATGGTTCCCCAATCATGAAGTGAGATGGTGTGAGGGCAGAGGGCTCGCTTGTTACCGTCGTTTCGCCCTTTGCGGAATTAGGGACTAGGGTTGCCGACTACTCAGTGGAGGAAAGTCGTGGGTGTTGATGTTTATGGGCGCCACGCGATTACCCACTGTCCCCAAAACTTCACGGTTCCAAATCGCGACAAAACCGATGAAACCCGCGATTCACGTTGACTTACGACTTACAATGAACAGGACACAAAAAAACACGAACTCCCTACACTCCTTACCTCGTTACTTATGGAGGTCAGAACAAACCAACCACTGTGCCGTCACCGACGAAAGACGCCAGGAGAGTCACCGCCGAACTTAAATCTATGTACTATATAACTACTTTTCCTTTTCAAACAATCTTTCAATTCATAAGGTGTATAAAAAAAAAAAAAAAAATTATGTATTAACAAGTGAAAGAAATAAAAAAAAATGTCCCACCAAAAATTCACTTACAACGCAATTATGTAGGTATTAAAAATAAAATAAAAAAAAAAACCAGAGAAACAAAAAAAAAAAAAAAAAAAATGTTAACGCGCGCTACCAGGACTTGAACCTCGACGAGAAAGTTCGAATCCGACCCCTTTCGTTTACACGTAGTTCTTGTCGCTTTAGCCCACACGGCTATCCTAAACCTATTTACTTAATTTTCCCAATGACCTACTAATACCCCGTATGGTATATTACCCACTTAATCCAAGAACAGGTAATAAAAAAATGAATGTATGTATTATAACACAATTGAAATTCCACAGATAATTAAAAAAAAAAAAATGGATAAAAGAAAAATAGCAAAGGGTTAGTGAATATAAGCTTAAACCAATATTAGTAAGAGACTCCCTGCGTCGTTTCCCTGGAACCGCTGGCTTATATTCTTGGCACGTGGTGGTTATCTGGGGTGGAAAATATAAACACCTTCTTCTGGGTTTTGTCTCTCGAACCACTCACTCGCACAATGAATTCCCCGCACTGGTACCCGTGAGATTGATATGTATCTTGATAATAAAAAAAAAAACACTGGGTACAAATATTCGCTAACGCTTTTGACCTCGGTGCACCCGCGGATTCGTTCTTCTTCACCGATTTTTGTTTCCTTCTTTTTCCCCGCACACGTTTTTAATGTCCTTATTCGCACCACCGATCAAAACGATAATCCGTGAAATTAATCAAATTAACTCAATATCTCCTATCGCAAATAAAAAAAAACTCGATCCACCCGCGGATTTTCTAATTTTTTTTTTCTTTTTTTTTCTTTCTCGCCCAATATCCCTTTTCTTAACTCGTCCGACCCGCTTCGTTGCTCTCGTTCGACTTCTCGTTCCCACGCCCAATTCCTTAACTCCCCCCATTAGCTCCCGTTTGTGGTCAGTTATTTGATCATTCGATCTTTCGTCATCACAACCACTCACACTGACCAATTTACCTGTCGCTGACCGTACTAGAAAGCATCTCGAAAACCAGAAAAAAAAACGAATGCTAGAAGTTATGGGGATCGAACCGTGGACCTCTTGGCTAAGGAGCAGCTATCCCTACCATCGAGCTATCGCGGGGCGTTGGGGCTGGAAATTAAAAATGAGGGGACACTACGATGACAATGCAAAAACCTTACAAATGTAATTTTCCACTATATGGTTATAAAACCATAACATTCCCCCCCTTCTTTCCAAGGTTTTTGCATTCTACCTGTTCTACAACAATTCCCTGTCGTTACTAAAGGCTTTGAGGTCCTTAGCATGCCATACACCGCCGGTTTTTCCATCCTTCCCTACTAGCTCATATGTCCACCGCGAAACTCGTTTCTTGACTTCGAACGGACCTATATACTTCGGCGCGAGCTTCGCAGTGAAATACTTTGCCGCATCTGACAACACGAAATTTTTCCTCAACACTATATCTTTTGGGAAAAACTCGACCGGGCGTCTCCTCAAATTATACTGCCGCGAACTTCTCCCCCCTGCTTCTAAGATCCGCTCACGAACATCTCTTATCACCTCTTCTAAAGCTTTAGACCTACTGCGAACAACATTCTCACCTGGGCGCTCTACGTCAAAACCTTCAGGAGAAATCGCATCACTATTACCCTTAAGGGGCATGTCCCTACCGAAAAGCACAAAGAAAGGGGTGGATTTCAACACCTCGTGCGTTGAAGATCTTATCGCACAACTGACTTTGGGTAAGATGGAGTCCCACACGCGATGGTTTTCGGAAATGTAGGCTCTCAGTTTGGTCTTAAGTGTCTGATTAAACCGTTCAGCTGGATTGGCTTGAGGGTGGTAGAAGGCCGTGAAATTAATTGTGATACCATACTCTCGAGCAAGGTTTCCAAACTCTTTGCTTTTAAATTGCACCCCGTTATCACACACTATCCATTTCGGTACCCCGAACACTAAAAGGACCTGTTCTTCTACAAGTGTGGTAACCGCCTTTGCTGTCGCAGAGCGAAGGGGAAAGAACAATGGGAACTTCGAAAAGTAATCGACTACGGTCAGAATATACATATACCCCCGAGTGGATCTTGGCAATGGCCCAATCAAATCGATGCACAGCATATCCCATGGCTGCGCAACATTTGTTCTTGTACACATAAGTCCAGATGGTTTCTGCAAGTTGGGCTTAACGGACTGACAGACTTTGCAATTGCGGACGTATCGCGCCACTTGCGTTTTCATATTGGGCCAAAAATACGTCCGAGCAATTCGGTCGCAAGTCTTTTGGATCCCGCCATGTCCCGCCAATATATGGTCATGATTCTGCGTAAGTATCCCCTCTCTCTCTTCTTTTGCCGGCACTTGCTTCCACTGTTCCTTTTCCTGCGACAAATTCGGATACCTAGCTTGCACATACTTAAACAGTTTGCCGCCTTCTACTTTCCAATTCGGATAATTTTCCGGAGAAGTAGCTACCGCGGCTTGCATCCTAACCACCCATTTGTCCCTGATTCCTACTCCTGTTTCCCCTACCGCTATCTCCACACCATCCACATTAGCCCTCGAAAGAGCATCCGGAACCAAATGTTCCTTGCCCTTGCGGTGTATTACCTTGAAGTCGTGTTGCTGTAACTTCACGGCCCATCGTGCTAGCCTACCTTGTGGATCCTTTAAGTTGTTCAACCAAACAAGCGAATGGTGATCCGTTATAACGGTAAAGGTACCCCCTTCTATGTAGGGCCTTAGTTTTTCGACTGCCCACAGTACGGCCAAGCACTCCCGTTCAGTGGTCGAGTAGTTACGTTCCGTCCTCGTAAGAGTCCGACTAAGGTAACTGATCACCTGCTCTCCATCCTTAGGGTCATCCTGCGTGAGGACTGCACCAATGCCAAACCCAGATGCATCTGTATGGATCACAAACGGAAGTTCAAAATTGGGACATGTCAAAATTGGAGCACTGACCAGCTTTTCTTTAAGCGTGACGAAAGCCTGCTCGCTCTTCTCCCCCCAGACAAATCTCTTATTCTTCTTCAATAGTTCCGTAATTGGAGCAACAATGTCGGAGAAATTGGGCACGAAACGACGGTACCAAGACACCATTCCTACAAATCGGCGAACGCCTGTTACGGTGTTTGGCCTTAGTATTCGACCATGCCCCGAACCTTCTCTGGATCTACCGACAAGCCTTTAGAGCTGACCACGTACCCCAAATACCGAAGCTCCGGCTTGCAGAACTCGTATTTTCCCCTGGATAGCTTAAGTCCAGCCCTTCTAATCCTGCCAAGCACCTCTTCGAGAACTTTCAGATGTTGGTCGAAAGTCTCGGTGACGATTATTACGTCGTCAAGGTAAACGAACACGCTTGGCTCTAGATCGGGCCCAAGGACGGTGTCAATGAAACGTTGCCACGTAGCTGGTGCGTTGTGAAGCCCAAAAGGCATTCGACGAAACTGGTATAGCCCCTTACCGGGAATCGTAAAAGCAGTAAACTTCTTTGAGGAGTCAGCCATGGGAACCTGCCAGTACGCAGATTTGATATCGAGGGACGATAAAAACTTCGCATTGCGCAGCTTGTCTAGTGTGGCCGATACATATGGGATTGGGTATGCATCCTTCTCGGTCACACTGTTAAGCTTGCGAAAATCTACGCAGAACCTGAATTTACCGTTTTTTTTCTTTACCAAGAGAATGGGAGATGACCACGGGCTAGTTGAAGGTTCAATTACCCCTAATGTCAACATTTCATCAACTTCCCTGTTGATGTTAGCCTGTACTGCCGGTGAGACGGGGTAGTACCTTTGTTTGATGGGTGTTGCTTGCGTCCTGATAAAGTGCTCTACCAGATTTGTACACCCCAACCCTTCCCCCATGCTCTCGAATACCTCATCCACTACTCTAGCTAATTTCCCACTCTGCTCTTTACTCAACCTACTGATACTCTCTACGGCCGCTATCGGTTGGTGAAACTCCCACTGCCTAATACCTAAATTCGGAACGATAGCAAATCTCTCCCAGAAATCTGCCCCCAGTATCAAGCAATGTTTCAACCCTGGTATGACCAACAGCTCCATAATCTTTACCGCTCCCTCTACCCTAATTGGCACAGTAATTGAACCTAGAACCGCGACCCCTTCCCCGTTGGCTACAGTTACTTCTGGTACATCTACTTTACTCAATTTGCAATGCAACAACTCGAGTCTGTCCCACCCTGGACCACCCACAATAGACCGTGATGCACCAGAATCTAACAACCCTATTAACTCCACCCCGTACATTTCCACCTTAAGATACGGACGTTTGTCGCCCTCCTTTTTTGCCAACAAATAATCTACCCCTACTACTATCCCCCCATCCTTACTATTCCTATTCATTGCGGGTAAACCATTATTCTGACTCACTGTCCCGCGCTCGGTTGAGTCACCCCCCCGTTTCCCGTCGCCCCCTGGGACTTAGTACAGTTTGAACAGCGACTACGAATTACTCCCTGCAAACCACAACCGTAGCAGCGAATGGGCTGCGGGCATTCTCTGGCCAAGTGACCCTTTTGTTGGCAGCGGAAACAGGTTGGACTATCCATGGGCGAGTTCAAAGCATGGACTGGGATATTCTGGTCGAAGTCAACCCCTACGTAAGCCAAATCTGGCTCTAGCAAAGAGGTATTTTTCCCGGATGGAGGTGGCTGGTAGCTCTCCACAAGGTGTCGCGTCGCCTCTAGCTGACGGCCCACTTTAATAAGGTCGTCCAGGCAGTTAACTTCCGCCAAAGCCAGTTGGGTTTGATAGAACGGCAGGAGGTTCCGGCGAATCAGCCTTAGTTTCATGGCCATGGGACAAGAATCACTCAGCCTAGCAAAGAGGCCAAGCATATTGCTGACATAAATCCCTATTGTCTCCGTTCGACCCTGAGTTCTTCTGCGGATTTCCTCCCACAGACGGTCATCATAGTCTGGGGGTAGAAACTCTGCCCTCAGCTTGGATACCAGTTCCTTCCAACTCTTTATAGAAGGCTTATTCGCCCTATACCAGACGATAGCTTTGCCCTCAAACAAATCAAAAGCCGATTGAAATAATTCGGCCTCCGAAAAGCCCCTAGCTTCCCTCAGCTCCTCAACCCTCTCAAGAAACCCACACAAGGACTCCTGCGATTCACCCTTAAACTTGAGCCCCCACTTCATCACGGGTACTCTATTACCAAGGGGAAAGAACGGAGACGAGCATGCAGGCGGTGCGGAAAGTTGACCTAATGGTATGCTTGGTCCCGGATCAAAAGATGGGCCTTATGCACGTTCGGCCGGAGGTCTTCGGACTTCCTCATTTTCTACCACCTTGTCCGCAGTATCGACCTTGGCTTTCTCATCTAACTCCCCCAAGAGATCTAAAACGGCTCTGCGAAACTTAGCCACTTGCTGTTTCTCCTCTTCGCTCCCTGCTTCTACCCTTTCAAGACGCCTGACAAGCCATTCTGATTTGGCGGCTACCTTCTTGTACTCACCCGCACTCTCGTCGCCTTGAAACGGCTTAATTAATTTGGAAATCTCTTCCAGTTTAGCCTCAATCGCGGCCACGTCCTCCTCATACGAGAACGGGTAAGTATGCAAAAGAAAGCTCGATTCCCTGCGCAAAGCTGTTCTAAGAACCTTCCTCATCTCATCAACCGTCTTAGCACATAACCCTCTTATATCGAGCTCATAAGTCAGCTCGTCCGCACTTAGCCTATTTATGTCCATAGTGGCTAATCGTATTTCCTAGGAACCGTCGAACAAGGAACAGAATTAGACCCACGAAGAGAGCAAACAAAAACCAAAAACCGAAGCCAACGAGTACCACCGACCAAAAAAAAAAACGTACTAAAATAACTCTGACGAACCGACTGTTAAAACTTTGGCAATTTAAATTTAACTGGCCCCACGTTGGGCGCCAAAATGTTACCGTCGTTTCGCCCTTTGCGGAATTGGGGACTAGGGTTGCCGACTACTCAGTGGAGGAAAGTCGTGGGTGTTGATGTTTATGGGCGCCACGCGATTACCCACTGTCCCCAAAACTTCACGGTTCCAAATCGCGATAAAACCGATGAAACCCGCGATTCACGTTGACTTACGACTTACAATGAACAGGACACAAGAAAACACGAACTCCCTACACTCCTTACCTCGTTACTTATGGAGGTCAGAACAAACCAACCACTGTGCCGTCACCGACGAAAGACGCCAGGAGAGTCACCGCCGAACTTAAATCTATGTACTATATAACTACTTTTCCTTTTCAAACAATCTTTCAATTCATAAGGTGTATAAAAAAAAAAAAAAAATTATGTATTAACAAGTGAAAGAAATAAAAAAAAATGTCCCACCAAAAATTCACTTACAACGCAATTATGTAGGTATTAAAAATAAAATAAAAAAAAAAACCAGAGAAACAAAAAAAAAAAAAAAAAAAATGTTAACGCGCGCTACCAGGACTTGAACCTCGACGAGAAAGTTCGAATCCGACCCCTTTCGTTTACACGTAGTTCTTGTCGCTTTAGCCCACACAGCTATCCTAAACCTATTTACTTAATTTTCCCAATGACCTACTAATACCCCGTATGGTATATTACCCACTTAATCCAAGAACAGGTAATAAAAAAATGAATGTATGTATTATAATACAATTGAAATTCCGCAGATAATTAAAAAAAAAAAAAATGGATAAAAGAAAAATAGCAAAGGGCTAGTGAATATAAGCTTAAGCCAATATTAGTAAGAGACTCCCTGCGTCGTTTCCCTGGAACCGCTGGCTTATATTCTTGGCACGTGGTGGTTATCTGGGGTGGAAAATATAAACACCTTCTTCTGGGTTTTGTCTCTCGAACCACTCACTCGCACAATGAATTCCCCGCACTGGTACCCGTGAGATTGATATGTATCTTGATAATAAAAAAAAAAACACTGGGTAC
Organism: Brachyopa scutellaris; assembly: GCA_949775065.1. Taxonomy (NCBI): domain Eukaryota; kingdom Metazoa; phylum Arthropoda; class Insecta; order Diptera; family Syrphidae; genus Brachyopa; species Brachyopa scutellaris. Next base: position 116,220,027 of record OX459112.1, read on the forward strand.
AAATATTCGCTAACGCTTTTGACCTCGGTGCACCCGCGGATTCGTTCTTCTTCACCGATTTTTGTTTCCTTCTTTTTCCCCGCACACGTTTTTAATGTCCTTATTCGCACCACCGATCAAAACGATAATCCGTGAAATTAATCAAATTAACTCAATATCTCCTATCGCAAATAAAAAAAAACTCGATCCACCCGCGGATTTTCTAATTTTTTTTTTCTTTTTTTTTCTTTCTCGCCCAATATCCCTTTTCTTAACTCGTCCGACCCGCTTCGTTGCTCTCGTTCGACTTCTCGTTCCCACGCCCAATTCCTTAACTCCCCCCATTAGCTCCCGTTTGTGGTCAGTTATTTGATCATTCGATCTTTCGTCATCACAACCACTCACACTGACCAATTTACCTGTCGCTGACCGTACTAGAAAGCATCTCGAAAACCAGAAAAAAAAACGAATGCTAGAAGTTATGGGGATCGAACCGTGGACCTCTTGGCTAAGGAGCAGCTATCCCTACCATCGAGCTATCGCGGGGCGTTGGGGCTGGAAATTAAAAATGAGGGGACACTACGATGACAATGCAAAAACCTTACAAATGTAATTTTCCACTATATGGTTATAAAACCATAACATTCCCCCCCTTCTTTCCAAGGTTTTTGCATTCTACCTGTTCTACAACAATTCCCTGTCGTTACTAAAGGCTTTGAGGTCCTTAGCATGCCATACACCGCCGGTTTTTCCATCCTTCCCTACTAGCTCATATGTCCACCGCGAAACTCGTTTCTTGACTTCGAACGGACCTATATACTTCGGCGCGAGCTTCGCAGTGAAATACTTTGCCGCATCTGACAACACGAAATTTTTCCTCAACACTATATCTTTTGGGAAAAACTCGACCGGGCGTCTCCTCAAATTATACTGCCGCGAACTTCTCCCCCCTGCTTCTAAGATCCGCTCACGAACATCTCTTATCACCTCTTCTAAAGCTTTAGACCTACTGCGAACAACATTCTCACCTGGGCGCTCTACGTCAAAACCTTCAGGAGAAATCGCATCACTATTACCCTTAAGGGGCATGTCCCTACCGAAAAGCACAAAGAAAGGGGTGGATTTCAACACCTCGTGCGTTGAAGATCTTATCGCACAACTGACTTTGGGTAAGATGGAGTCCCACACGCGATGGTTTTCGGAAATGTAGGCTCTCAGTTTGGTCTTAAGTGTCTGATTAAACCGTTCAGCTGGATTGGCTTGAGGGTGGTAGAAGGCCGTGAAATTAATTGTGATACCATACTCTCGAGCAAGGTTTCCAAACTCTTTGCTTTTAAATTGCACCCCGTTATCACACACTATCCATTTCGGTACCCCGAACACTAAAAGGACCTGTTCTTCTACAAGTGTGGTAACCGCCTTTGCTGTCGCAGAGCGAAGGGGAAAGAACAATGGGAACTTCGAAAAGTAATCGACTACGGTCAGAATATACATATACCCCCGAGTGGATCTTGGCAATGGCCCAATCAAATCGATGCACAGCATATCCCATGGCTGCGCAACATTTGTTCTTGTACACATAAGTCCAGATGGTTTCTGCAAGTTGGGCTTAACGGACTGACAGACTTTGCAATTGCGGACGTATCGCGCCACTTGCGTTTTCATATTGGGCCAAAAATACGTCCGAGCAATTCGGTCGCAAGTCTTTTGGATCCCGCCATGTCCCGCCAATATATGGTCATGATTCTGCGTAAGTATCCCCTCTCTCTCTTCTTTTGCCGGCACTTGCTTCCACTGTTCCTTTTCCTGCGACAAATTCGGATACCTAGCTTGCACATACTTAAACAGTTTGCCGCCTTCTACTTTCCAATTCGGATAATTTTCCGGAGAAGTAGCTACCGCGGCTTGCATCCTAACCACCCATTTGTCCCTGATTCCTACTCCTGTTTCCCCTACCGCTATCTCCACACCATCCACATTAGCCCTCGAAAGAGCATCCGGAACCAAATGTTCCTTGCCCTTGCGGTGTATTACCTTGAAGTCGTGTTGCTGTAACTTCACGGCCCATCGTGCTAGCCTACCTTGTGGATCCTTTAAGTTGTTCAACCAAACAAGCGAATGGGTAAAGGTACCCCCTTCTATGTAGGGCCTTAGTTTTTCGACTGCCCACAGTACGGCCAAGCACTCCCGTTCAGTGGTCGAGTAGTTACGTTCCGTCCTCGTAAGAGTCCGACTAAGGTAACTGATCACCTGCTCTCCATCCTTAGGGTCATCCTGCGTGAGGACTGCACCAATGCCAAACCCAGATGCATCTGTATGGATCACAAACGGAAGTTCAAAATTGGGACATGTCAAAATTGGAGCACTGACCAGCTTTTCTTTAAGCGTGACGAAAGCCTGCTCGCTCTTCTCCCCCCAGACAAATCTCTTATTCTTCTTCAATAGTTCCGTAATTGGAGCAACAATGTCGGAGAAATTGGGCACGAAACGACGGTACCAAGACACCATTCCTACAAATCGGCGAACGCCTGTTACGGTGTTTGGCCTTAGTATTCGACCATGCCCCGAACCTTCTCTGGATCTACCGACAAGCCTTTAGAGCTGACCACGTACCCCAAATACCGAAGCTCCGGCTTGCAGAACTCGCATTTTCCCCTGGATAGCTTAAGTCCAGCCCTTCTAATCCTGCCAAGCACCTCTTCGAGAACTTTCAGATGTTGGTCGAAAGTCTCGGTGACGATTATTACGTCGTCAAGGTAAACGAACACGCTTGGCTCTAGATCGGGCCCAAGGACGGTGTCAATGAAACGTTGCCACGTAGCTGGTGCGTTGTGAAGCCCAAAAGGCATTCGACGAAACTGGTATAGCCCCTTACCGGGAATCGTAAAAGCAGTAAACTTCTTTGAGGAGTCAGCCATGGGAACATGCCAGTACGCAGATTTGATATCGAGGGACGATAAAAACTTCGCATTGCGCAGCTTGTCTAGTGTGGCCGATACATATGGGATTGGGTATGCATCCTTCTCGGTCACACTGTTAAGCTTGCGAAAATCTACGCAGAACCTGAATTTACCGTTTTTTTTCTTTACCAAGAGAATGGGAGATGACCACGGGCTAGTTGAAGGTTCAATTACCCCTAATGTCAACATTTCATCAACTTCCCTGTTGATGTTAGCCTGTACTGCCGGTGAGACGGGGTAGTACCTTTGTTTGATGGGTGTTGCTTGCGTCCTGATAAAGTGCTCTACCAGATTTGTACACCCCAACCCTTCCCCCATGCTCTCGAATACCTCATCCACTACTCTAGCTAATTTCCCACTCTGCTCTTTACTCAACCTACTGATACTCTCTACGGCCGCTATCGGTTGGTGAAACTCCCACTGCCTAATACCTAAATTCGGAACGATAGCAAATCTCTCCCAGAAATCTGCCCCCAGTATCAAGCAATGTTTCAACCCTGGTATGACCAACAGCTCCATAATCTTTACCGCTCCCTCTACCCTAATTGGCACAGTAATTGAACCTAGAACCGCGACCCCTTCCCCGTTGGCTACAGTTACTTCTGGTACATCTACTTTACTCAATTTGCAATGCAACAACTCGAGTCTGTCCCACCCTGGACCACCCACAATAGACCGTGATGCACCAGAATCTAACAATCCTATTAACTCCACCCCGTACATTTCCACCTTAAGATACGGACGTTTGTCGCCCTCCTTTTTTGCCAACAAATAATCTACCCCTACTACTATCCCCCCATCCTTACTATTCCTATTCATTGCGGGTAAACCATTATTCTGACTCACTGTCCCGCGCTCGGTTGAGTCACCCCCCCGTTTCCCGTCGCCCCCTGGGACTTAGTACAGTTTGAACAGCGACTACGAATTACTCCCTGCAAACCACAACCGTAGCAGCGAATGGGCTGCGGGCATTCTCTGGCCAAGTGACCCTTTTGTTGGCAGCGGAAACGGGTTGGACTATCCATGGGCGAGTTCAAAGCATGGACTGGGATATTCTGGTCGAAGTCAACCCCTACGTAAGCCAAATCTGGCTCTAGCAAAGAGGTATTTTTCCCGGATGGAGGTGGCTGGTAGCTCTCCACAAGGTGTCGCGTCGCCTCTAGCTGACGGCCCACTTTAATAAGGTCGTCCAGGCAGTTAACTTCCGCCAAAGCCAGTTGGGTTTGATAGAACGGCAGGAGGTTCCGGCGAATCAGCCTTAGTTTCATGGCCATGGGACAAGAATCACTCAGCCTAGCAAAGAGGCCAAGCATATTGCTGACATAAATCCCTATTGTCTCCGTTCGACCCTGAGTTCTTCTGCGGATTTCCTCCCACAGACGGTCATCATAGTCTGGGGGTAGAAACTCTGCCCTCAGCTTGGATACCAGTTCCTTCCAACTCTTTATAGAAGGCTTATTCGCCCTATACCAGACGATAGCTTTGCCCTCAAACAAATCAAAAGCCGATTGAAATAATTCGGCCTCCGAAAAGCCCCTAGCTTCCCTCAGCTCCTCAACCCTCTCAAGAAACCCACACAAGGACTCCTGCGATTCACCCTTAAACTTGAGCCCCCACTTCATCACGGGTACTCTATTACCAAGGGGAAAGAACGGAGACGAGCATGCAGGCGGTGCGGAAAGTTGACCTAATGGTATGCTTGGTCCCGGATCAAAAGATGGGCCTTGTGCACGTTCGGCCGGAGGTCTTCGGACTTCCTCATTTTCTACCACCTTGTCCGCAGTATCGACCTTGGCTTTCTCATCTAACTCCCCCAAGAGATCTAAAACGGCTCTGCGAAACTTAGCCACTTGCTGTTTCTCCTCTTCGCTCCCTGCTTCTACCCTTTCAAGACGCCTGACAAGCCATTCTGATTTGGCGGCTACCTTCTTGTACTCACCCGCACTCTCGTCGCCTTGAAACGCCTTAATTAATTTGGAAATCTCTTCCAGTTTAGCCTCAATCGCGGCCACGTCCTCCTCATACGAGAACGGGTAAGTATGCAAAAGAAAGCTCGATTCCCTGCGCAAAGCTGTTCTAAGAACCTTCCTCATCTCATCAACCGTCTTAGCACATAACCCTCTTATATCGAGCTCATAAGTCAGCTCGTCCGCACTTAGCCTATTTATGTCCATAGTGGCTAATCGTATTTCCTAGGAACCGTCGAACAAGGAACAGAATTAGACCCACGAAGAGAGCAAACAAAAACCAAAAACCGAAGCCAACGAGTACCACCGACCAAAAAAAAAACGTACTAAAATAACTCTGACGAACCGACTGTTAAAACTTTGGCAATTTAAATTTAACTGGCCCCACGTTGGGCGCCAAAATGTTACCGTCGTTTCGCCCTTTGCGGAATTGGGGACTAGGGTTGCCGACTACTCAGTGGAGGAAAGTCGTGGGTGTTGATGTTTATGGGCGCCACGCGATTACCCACTGTCCCCAAAACTTCACGGTTCCAAATCGCGACAAAACCGATGAAACCCGCGATTCACGTTGACTTACGACTTACAATGAACAGGACACAAGAAAACACGAACTCCCTACACTCCTTACCTCGTTACTTATGGAGGTCAGAACAAACCAACCACTGTGCCGTCACCGACGAAAGACGCCAGGAGAGTCACCGCCGAACTTAAATCTATGTACTATATAACTACTTTTCCTTTTCAAACAATCTTTCAATTCATAAGGTGTATAAAAAAAAAAAAAAAATTATGTATTAACAAGTGAAAGAAATAAAAAAAAATGTCCCACCAAAAATTCACTTACAACGCAATTATGTAGGTATTAAAAATAAAATAAAAAAAAAAACCAGAGAAACAAAAAAAAAAAAAAAAAAAATGTTAACGCGCGCTACCAGGACTTGAGCCTCGACGAGAAAGTTCGAATCCGACCCCTTTCGTTTACACGTAGTTCTTGTCGCTTTAGCCCACACAGCTATCCTAAACCTATTTACTTAATTTTCCCAATGACCTACTAATACCCCGTATGGTATATTACCCACTTAATCCAAGAACAGGTAATAAAAAAATGAATGTATGTATTATAATACAATTGAAATTCCGCAGATAATTAAAAAAAAAAAAAATGGATAAAAGAAAAATAGCAAAGGGTTAGTGAATATAAGCTTAAACCAATATTAGTAAGAGACTCCCTGCGTCGTTTCCCTGGAACCGCTGGCTTATATTCTTGGCACGTGGTGGTTATCTGGGGTGGAAAATATAAACACCTTCTTCTGGGTTTTGCCTCTCGAACCACTCACTCGCACAATGAATTCCCCGCACTGGTACCCGTGAGATTGATATGTATCTTGATAATAAAAAAAAAAACACTGGGTACAAATATTCGCTAACGCTTTTGACCTCGGTGCACCCGCGGATTCGTTCTTCTTCACCGATTTTTGTTTCCTTCTTTTTCCCCGCATACGTTTTTAACTTCCTTATTCGCACCACCGATCAAAACGATAATCCGTGAAATTAATCAAATTAACTCAATATCTCCTATCGCAAATAAAAAAAACTCGATCCACCCGCGGATTTTCTAATTTTTTTTTTCTTTTTTTTTCTTTCTCGCCCAATATCCCTTTTCTTAACTCGTCCGACCCGCTTCGTTGCTCTTGTTCGACTTCTCGTTCCCACGCCCAATTCCTTAACTCCCCCCATTAGCTCCCGTTTGTGGTCAGTTATTTGATCATTCGATCTTTCGTCATCACAACCACTCACACTGACCAATTTACCTGTCGCTGACCGTACTAGAAAGCTTAACCGTGGACCTCTTGGCTAAGGAGCAGCTATCCCTACCATCGAGCTATCGCGGGGCGTTGGTGCTGGAAATTTAAAAATGAGGGGACACTACGATGACAATGCAAAAACCTTACAAATGTAATTTTCCACTATATGGTTATAAAACCATAACACGCTGTCTGGGTTAGACCACATTGGACGGGAGTTAAGTAAAGCCTCAATTTTGGATAGAAGAGTGTACATCTCTTTGTACGTCAGTTTATTTTCACCAATGACTCGCCTTAGATGTTTTTTGACGGATTTCACCCCTGCCTCCCAGATCCCACCAAAGTGGGGTGAGGAAGGGGGAATGAATCGCCAAGCGATGTTGTCCTTTGACAAATGATCAGCGACTATTTGTTGATGATTTTGGCTATGAAGACTGGTGTAGAGTTCATTAAGCAGCCTCCTTGCTCCGTGAAAATTTGTGGCATTATCGCTCCAAATCTCTCTAGGTTTACCGCGGCGCGAAACGAAATGGTCCAATGCCATCAAAAACTCGGTTGATGTAAGGTAACCAACGAGCTCTATGTAAATGCCCTTTGTAACGAAGCAGATAAATACAGCGATATATGCCTTTACAAAACGAGGGTTTCTTCCATGACACAAACGCAATGTGATTGAGCCAGCATAGTCACAGCCAACCTTACTAAATGGTCGTGAAAGACGAATTCTTTCTGCCGGCAGATTACCCATCAGTTGGGTCGACGCGTCTTTTCGTTGTCGAAAACAAATTTATGTACAACATCACGAACTAAATTCCTACTGCCTAGAATGTAATACGATTGTTTAAGTAGAGTAAGTAGTTGCGATATACCGACATGCAAATATTCTTTGTAAGTGTACTCAACGATAAGATGCGATATTAGCCGTGTTTTTTATTAAGTGAGTATATACTCACTTTTCAATTTACCCGCACTACAAAAACAAATTCGCTTGCTATAACACTAGGTAAAATTCTCCAAGTAAACGCTTTACTTAGTACAGCAGTTTCAGACTCTGAATACCAATGGCGCTGAAATCGGTAAAAGGGTAGAAGAAAATTTGTTTTTGGCATTTGTAATTGCATGTATCCATAAGTTTTCCTTTATTTTAAATGAAGTTGATAAATGCAGTGCTTTTTTCTAATTGGTTAAAATACATTTATTTTATAAATATGAACTCGTTTTGTTAGGAAATAATGGTCAGATTGATAGCATTTAATAAATAATATTTTCGTGCGGTATTGAATTGAAAAGCTTAAAAAAAATTATAATAATACCTTTATAAAGGGTGATTTTTTAGCTGGTTTGGTTTTGGCAACACTGGTTTTGACAGCTGACGTGTGTTTAGTACCTTGTGTCACTGTCAAGCAGCTTCAGTTTGGTTTGCAATTTAACCATGGATCGTCTTACAAATGAACAACGCTTGCAAATTATTGAATTTTACTATCAAAATTCGTGCTCGGTTCGAAATGTTCATCGCGCGCTGCTTCCATTTTATGATCGGCATTCTCGACCTTCTGAGCAGTCTATTCGGAAGATTGTGACCAAATTTCGCACCAAATTTACTTTGTTGGACATTAAACCACCAACACGTTTACGTACTGTGCGTAGTGAAGAAAATATTGCGGCCGTATCAGCTAGTGTGACAGAAGACCGCGAAATGTCGATTCGGCGCCGTTCCTGTTAATGGTGAACGCTACCGAGCGATGATAACAAACTTTTTTTTGCCCGAAATGGAAGTTCTTGACTTGCATGATATGTGGTTTCAACAAGACGGTGCCAGATGCCACACAGCACGCGAAACAATGGCGCAATTGCGAGGCGAGTTTGGTGAACAGTTAATTTCACGTTTCGGGCCGGTCAATTGGCCGCCTAGATCGTGCGATTTGACACCATTAGATTATTTTTTGTGGGGGTATGTCAAGGCTAATGTCTATAGGGACAAGCCCGCTTCGATTGACGCACTGGAAGCCAACATCCATGCATTCATTCGTGAGATACCGGCCGATATGTGTGAAAGAGTATGCCAAAATTGGACTCAGCGGATGGGCTACCTGAGACGCAGCCGCGGTCAACATTTGCATGAAATTATCTTTAAACATTAAATTGCAAGGTTCAAACTATCGATTCAAATAAATATTTCATTCATTTTTTCGAATTTTTTGTGTTTTTTTTTTAAAAAAAGTTCTCAACCTCTTAAAAAATCACCCTTTATATGCAAAACTATAAGCGGTGGTGAAGGTGAATTTGTAGGTAACATTATAGCGCACCAAAATAAGAAAAAAAATAAAAGTTATTAACACACTTTCCCGAGATAAATGCGATTTTCACTTAAATTGATTAAAAAAAAATTTAAAAAAAATTATGTTTGAAGACCAATAACTCGAAAATGAAAGCTGGAAGCGATGGGAAGCTGTGATAAACATTGATCAACTACCTATCGCACGGACCCACTTTGGTTGCTCTGGGTTTAATACACCAGAATTTAAAATTTAATAATTATTATTGGTACCTACCTACTTCTCTGAATGAATTTTTTTAATCCCCATGTGCATAGCTCCGTGAGTGTTGAATATAGACCCACACTTTTATATGTTTCTTTATAACATAGACCAATGAAAAGAATAGTAGTTCTCCGTAGTAGCTTTTATAATCATAAATCCCTTTAACCAATTCATCGTGAGTGAATTATAAAACAAAAAACAAAAAAAGGTGTGTGCTTATGAACGTAGCCTCCTTAGATATCAAGCAAAAAATATGAAACAAAAGTCAAAAATATAAATATTTGAAACTAATATTAAGGATTTGAATATTTGATATTAATATATTAATTCAATACATGTGCATCTATATTTTCAAACTATTGACCATCCAAACGTTGGAAAACATGGATAAACAATTTAATTTGACATGTATATGTCAAGAATTTATAGAAATGTGACAATGTAAAAATCACAAAACAGCTGTACAAAAAGTGAGTATAGAAGTGAGTATACCCGTTTTTTTTGTGTTTCCAAAAGTGAGTATGTACTCACTTTAAAAAAACACGGCTATTGGATGCGTTTCGTTTGAAATAATTGGATGTTTTGCAAAATGCAAAATGCCATCTGAATCAATAAATGGGGTTAAGGAATTAAGTTTTTGCCCGTTTCGCAATTCCCTTTGGTGTTTAACACATTCAAATTCAGACGAGAACATTGATAACAGAGCACATTTTATTAATAAAATCTTAGCCTTAGAAAGTTCGATAGTGGTCAATACTGAGTAAATACGAGAAGTCTTTTCCGAACGCGCATTTGAAATAAACCGAACGATATAAGCCGCAGCGCGAACTGACCGAATCCAGTTTGATGACCTAGTTAACACTTCGTCAAAAGGAATTGTTAAACTAGTTTAAGATACTAATACCTGCATTTTTGCATTATATCTCTCCTCTAGACCTTGGGAAATGACAGTGGTTAGGCACGGATCTGATACGGGCCACTGACTTGGTTCCTTGCACAGCCATGAAGGACCTTTCCACCAAATCTCGTCGATTAATAGAAGAGAGGATGAAATTCCTCGAGTAGCGCTGTCAGCTGGATTTAAAACGGGAACATTCCCTTATTTCTCGTCACAATTACACCGACCAAATCCTCCTCCCATCATCGCCCCAACCCCTCCCGAAACTGCACCAAAAAATAACCAACGTAACCGCGTTTCGTTCAAATTACTATCTGATACCCCGCTCTCAACTAGCCTAGTTCTTTACCAACCCAATCCCCAATCTCCAACAAAAGTCCATCAACTTCCAATGACAATAACGTAAATTACTCAAACTTCATTCGCTCTCATATACTCAACCCTGCCCCATCCACATCTTCAGCGGCTCTTCGTAATCAAAATGCACCCACATCTTTTCTAGACCCAATGCTTCCACCCACAGTTAAACTAACTAAACAACTAGCAGATGCCAGCGACGATAGTCGGTATGTTTTATCTCGTCTCAGAGATCACAGAATTTATGACTTCTTTATCTTGCCTATCTACATGACAAGACATGCATAGACGGTAAAACTAAAACCAATATCATGTATGTTTGCTGAAATAACATGCAACGCTGAAAAACTTATCCTTGGGGCTATCTACAGGCCACATAAGAACGTAAGTTTCAGACCACTGTTTGACTTCTTGGAAGAACTAACCTGCACTTCTTCAAACATTGTACTTTTTGGCGATCTCAACTGTAATTTGTTGGACAAGACCAACTCAGCATTGTTGATGGATACCATGAGGTCACTGAATTTCTTTGCAGTTAATTCAACTGCTTCCATGCATTTCTCGAGAAACTCCTGTTCTCTCCTAGATGTCTTTTTTGTTGGCGATATTTCAAAAACGCTTTTTTATAATCAGCTTTCTGCACCCGGTTTCTCTAAGCACGATTTAGTTTACCTAGCATTTAGCTTTAATAATGTCTGTGACGAACCGGTCTTTCAGTTTAGAGACTTTCGAAACATAAAGTACGACGATTTACTCAATGATGTCAATGTTTCTCTAAGCACGATTTAGTTTACCTAGCATTTAGCTTTAATAATGTCTGTGACGAACCGGTCTTTCAGTTTAGAGACTTTCGAAACATAAAGTACGACGATTTACTCAATGATGTCAATCGAACTTGCTGGGATCGCATCTATTATATGGACTCAGTTGACGAGCAAGTAAATTTTTTCCAACAACAAGTATTATTACTTTACGATAAGCATGTTCCTCTAAAAACTAAAAGAAGTAATCCTCTTTCACCTCCATGGTTAAACTCGGACATTCTTCTTTTCATGGAGCAAAGAAATGCTGCCTATCGAAACTGGAAAAAGTTTCGCCTTGAAGAGTTCTTGATCACTTATCGATCACTGCGCAATACGGTCGTTTCCAGAATAAGAACTGCTAAAATCAGCTTTTACAGTTGCAAGTTGGACCCGTCTACATCGACTAAATCTCTGTGGAAACAGCTTCGTAACCTTGGTGTCGGGAAACATAATACAACAAACGCTGACGGTGTTGATTGCGATAAGCTGAATGCTGAATTTATATCTGCATCCGGTGCACCGTCCGTTAGTGATCCCCTTGAGCTTAGCCCAGATGGAGATATCGAGAACGCTTTTTGTTTTAACAGGGTAAATCCAGATGATGTTGTTGAAGCTATACTATCGATTAAATCAAATGCTACTGGTCTTGATGGCCTAAATCCTAAGTTTGTTAAATTGTTACTGCCGTGCATATTAAATTACATTACGCATATCTTTAACTGCTCTTTGACCACTTCAACTTTCCCGTCTGTGTGGAAGAAAGTCAAGATAGTTCCCATTCCGAAGAACAGATTGAGAAACGCTGTTGAATACAGACCTATAGCTATTCTCCCCTTCTTGTCAAAGGTCTTTGAAAAGTTAATATTGCTTCAAATGCGTCATTACTTAACAAGGAATAATCTTCTTAGTAATAATCAGTCAGGTTTTCGCTCTATTATTTGTAGTTGAAGAGATCCGGAAGGCTTTAGACGACAACCAACCAACATTTCTAACATTACTCGACTTTTCGAAGGCATTCGATACTGTCAATCATTTAACTCTTTGCAATAAACTCAGAAGGGACTTTATGTTTTCATCTCCATCAACAAAGCTAATGCTATCATATCTGAATGGAAGGCAACAGTGCGTAATTGCTGGTGAAAGATCGTCAGGATTTATTACCGTGCTGAGTGGGGTGCCGCAAGGATCTATCCTCGGCCCTACATTGTTCTCCTTATATATAAACGATTTACCTAGTATTATAAAACACTGTAAAATTCACCTTTATGCGGATGATGTCCAACTTTTTCTTAGCCGTCCAATGAGTGAGATTGATATCGCGATTGATTTGTTGAATGAAGATCTTTCGAGGATTTATAATTGGTCATTAAAACATGACCTACGTCTAAATCCTAACAAGTCAAAAGCACTGGTTTTGTATCGTAGGGCCTTTGACCTCACAGATCTTCCGTCAGTTGTACTTAATCAACAACCCATGGAGTGGGTTGCATCCGCCAAAAATCTTGGCGTAATTTTTAATCGCACCCTCTCCTGGGATACACATATTAATGCAAACATGGCCAAGATTTATGGTGGACTACGTACTCTATGGGTTACACAGTATCTTCTGCCAATTGAAATTAAATTGTTGTTGGCTAAAACACTTCTTCTGCCGGTTTTGCTATATGGGTGTGAGATCTTTTGCAAACCTGGCTACAATAGTATGAGGAAACTCAATGTGGCCTATAACAGCATCGCAAGGTACATCTTTAATTTAAGAAAACGAGACCATGTCTCGTCTTTTTCTAGGCAAATTACCGGGTGTTCCTTTGAAAACCTACTAAAATTTAAGACACTTTGCTTTCTAAACAACCTAATGCGAACTCGACAGCCTGAATACCTGTTTAATAAACTCAATTTTTTCCAATCACCGCGATCATTAATGATAATCCAACCGAGATACTCGTGCCTCCCGTCAGAACGTCAATTCTTTGTCAAAGCAACTCGGCTGTGGAACTCTCTACCAGCACACCTGAGAGCGATCTCTAGTACGAACAAATTTAAATCTTCTGTTTTTACATTTCTGGCCATAGAACATAGTTAATATTGCTCACTTTTCTTTTACACTTTCATTTAAATAGATTCAAATATTCTAGAACTTTTATCTTCATTTTCTTCTTATTCGGTATCGACTAATTTATCATACATAATATACATATATGTTTTCTTATAATTCTTTTCACTCCGCGCTCAGTATCTACTTAGGCTTGCAATTACTTTATAAGATTGTTAATCTTGCTATTGTAAGTAATAATGATGTGAAATAAATAAATAAAATAAATAAATATCATGGTGTCCATCCATCAAGAAGGCCTACTGACCCTACTGAACTGAAGCAAATCTTTATCCGTTACCACGAAGGTTTTAACATTTCATCCAATAACGTAGCTAACGATCTCTCCACATATGCTTCCCATATCAACTCCAAACGTCTCTTACATCTTCAAAGAACTCGTTCAAACTTTAAAAACTACTAGTGTTCCTAACTCAATTTCCGAAACAGCTGCCCGGCATCCCACCCCAAAAAGAACTCCCAAATGCTTATCCCTCTATTATCAGAATGTAAGAGGGTTGCGTACAAAAACCTCGACTGTTTTACTTAACTCCCAAAAGCTCCCCTTCGATATATTTGCCCTAACCGAAACTAACCTATCCCCCGACTTCAACAATAATGAGCTATTTACCTCTGATTTTTCAGTATTTCGTGATGATGGTATTCAGAAAGAGGATGATTCCTCTGGCCGTGGTGTTCTCCTGGCAATACTTAATCGTCTGGACTCAACACTATTTTAAACGTCACACACAGCTGACTTTGAATTCATTTGCGTAAAGGTATCCATATCAAAACGCAACCTCTTCTTACTTTGCTGCTACATTCGCCCTTCTCAACCGATACAAGGCTACCAGCTTGCCATTATCGCAATTGACTCTCTATGCGAAGTCGTAGATCCATGCGATATTGTCCTAATTTTGGGAGACTTCTTCTGTGAAACCTTTTTGTGAGAAATGTCTAGTGGAAGCGCTAACGACCAACAGAGAAAGCTGAAATCTGCCGCTGCTCTCTCCGGCTCTCCTGCAACTTCATTAACAACAACCGCGAAGCTATGGGACAGAATAGAAAAACGGCTGGAGGCCTTGACAAACACCATTAGTAATTCCATTGTGTCCCAATTAAAAGCTGAAATAGACACGGTTCACAAGAGTCTGTCTGAGCGCCATTGAAAATGAGTTTAACACCAAAATTAAGGCGGTAGAGCAAAAATTCAATGACCGCTATAGCTCAATCAATAACTCTCTGCTTGCATGTAACAGAAGAATCTCGGATATGGAAAAACAGTACAATAACATCGATGCTCTCCGAGAGCAACTGTCTGTGATACGAGCACAAGGTTACGAAAATGACAACACTCTATTAAAACTTCAAGTTGATGCTCTTTCACGGCAAAACATTGCTAGTGACTTGGTTTTACATGGCATTCCGTACACGAACAACGAAGATCTTACGGATATCTTTTTGAAGCTGTGCACAACGCTAAGGCTGACAACAATCAAGCCTTCCTACATTTTCCGGACAGCACCAGTGAATAAGTCATCGAGCAGTCCAATAATAGTAAAGTTGGCACACGCGCGCATTAAGAAGCAATTATTGATTGCTGCTGCCGACTACTTTAAGACTAATGGTAAATCTGTGACTCTTGTTGATCTTGGCTTCAACAGCAACAAATTTGTGCGAATGTATGAGAGTTTGACAAAACATAATCACTCTCTGTTCAAAAAGGCCAATGAACTTAGGCGAAGCAAATGCCTGCACTGTGTTATTACAAGAAACGGCAGAGTTTTTGTGAAAGAAACACCAACAAGCAAGCTGCTCTGCATCAACAACTCACTCTACCTGGACTCCATCTGCACGAAAGAGATGCCAAGACCAAGCACACCCACTTCATCGAATGTCGACGTCTCCGCTGATGATGCCGCTTCTGTTCCAGCTGATTTAAGTATTCCATTTTAGTCCGTCTCTATCATTCTGTTATGTTTTGCTTTGATGAATGTTGTTGTTAATTGTAGGTATGTAAATGTAATGTTTACATTCTAACTAACTGTCAACTTTAAATGCATAAAGAATATTTCTTTTATTTTTCTGCTGCTATTAATGGTCAGTGTTGCCAATTTTGTATTTTATCAAGTACGTTTTAAAACTTTTCTTTCACAGTACTAATGTGTTTGCAATTTTTTATTTATTTTTTTTTTAATTTTTCGTGGTGCCTCAATAATTAAAGAATTACGAGTAGTAATAAGAGCTTCGAATTTTACATTTAAGTATATTATGAATCTAAATTTTTAAGTTGAGTTTGACATGTGTAGGGCTTTTTTCTCGGGAAACACACTGACGACTATATATCAATATGACCTTAGGTTTAAGTCCTGATACAGTAAGATGTGTTCTCAATGTGATGTGTGATTATTACAATGGTTTAAATATCTGTCATCTAAATGCTGGAAGTATTAGATCAAAATACACGATTCTCTATCAAATGCTTGGGTCATCAAAAATGGATATTGTTATGGTGTCTGAATCGTGGCTTCACTCTGGTATCTCGTCTCAGCTTGTCTCTATTCCAGGGTTCGTTATGCTTCGGAATGACCGCAAAAACAGGGTTGGAGGAGGTATTTGTATGTACGTAAAGGATTGTTTGTCAACAAAAATAGTATATTCTTCCACTTTGTCAGATGTTGAGTTTCTTTGTGTTGAGGTC
Organism: Brachyopa scutellaris; assembly: GCA_949775065.1. Classification (NCBI taxonomy): domain Eukaryota; kingdom Metazoa; phylum Arthropoda; class Insecta; order Diptera; family Syrphidae; genus Brachyopa; species Brachyopa scutellaris. Next base: position 116,236,129 of record OX459112.1, read on the forward strand.
AAGAGTGAATGTGATAAATGTTTACTTGTGGCAGTTTATTGCCCACCCTGCAAGTTTAAGGAGGACTATATAAAGGAGCTTGAAGATACCTTAATTAGGCTTGGCTCAAATTACAACAACATTATGATTGGTGGTGACTTCAATGTGAACTTTTTAGAAATTAATGGTACTACTCAACTGTTACACTACTTTTGTGATAAAGTTGGACTGAGTTTTATCAATACACGGTGGCCAACTTGCTTTCAGTCAATTCGAAACCCGTCGCTAATTGACATGTTTCTGACAAGTGCAAAGCATCGAATAATTGGAAACGATCAAGTAAGGCTAACATCTGATTTTATTCATGATCTCATTTTTTGCTCGTTAAAGTTTAATATGAGTGGTACCCATAATGTTAAAACTGTTTCTTTCAAATCTTTTCGTAATATAGACTTTTCACATCTTCAACAAAATATTGGGTACTTTGGATTAAACAGTATTTACAATGCAGAAAATATTGACTCGAAAGCATCCCTACTTACTACGTTAGTAACCGAACTTTACGAATGCTATGTTCCTACAGTAACAAGAGTTATTAAGCCGCACAGTTGTCCATGGTTTGCTAACCAGCTTAAATTCTTGGTTCAGGAAAGAGAACGTTTTTTCAGGAGGCTCAACCGAACATCTTCTGATTACTCTACCAAGCGTGCGTATTTTTTACAGCGACTTGACCCCAAGTTAGGCTCTAGGATCCTGTTGAAAAACTTGAAAAATTCAGGTGTGGTTGATAGTGAACGTCCAATATGTAATTTCAGTCCGACTGAAATAGGCTCGGTTCTCATTCCTGACTCAACAAATGCTCCCAATGTTAACATTAGTGGTTCAAGCTCTAGTTCGCTTTTAGTTGTGCAAGCAATTTGGATGTTGAAATAGCGATTCGATCAGTAAAATCCAATGCATCTGGCCTTGATAATATTTCGCCAAAGTTTATTAAGATTGTCCTCCCTCTACTTCTTCCCTATCTAGTACATATTTTCAACTACTGTATATATAGCTGACAGTTTCCAGAGCAGTGGAAGTGTTCCAAAATTGTTCCGATTCCAAAAAAATCTAACCCCACTAGCCCCTCCTCTTGCTGTTAATGGTGTCACTATTTCATACGTGGAGCACGTCAAATATCTTGGATTTAGAATTAACAGGAAACGAAGTTGTTGTGATGCCACATCAGATACAATTAGAAAAGTTTACGGTGGGCTACGAAGCTTGAGTTCCTCCTCGCATATGGTCCTTCCGAAGATGAAAATGCACCTAATAAAAAGCTTAGTGCTGCCATTTTTGTCTTACAACTGCACAGTATACCCCAGTCTGGATTATGAATGCAGGCGTAAAATAAACGTGGCCTTTAACGACTGTATTCGGTATATATATAATGCTCCAAGACATGTTAGTGTTTCACGACAGAAAAGGTCTCTGCTGGGAATGAGTTTGGATGAATATTATAATTTTAGAAATATCCTTAGGCTCCATGGAATAATTCATAACAAATGCCCTGAATATTTGATTGAGTATATACATTTTTTACAGTCTCCAAGAGGGTTGAGACTTATTTTACCGCGATTCACGCACACAGTTGGAGAGCGATCTTTCTTCGTTAACACGATTCGTTTGTGGAATTCTCTTCCACATCAGTTACAAAGAATAAGCTCGTCAGCCGTATTTCGGGAGAAACTATTTTTACACATGTCGCAACAGAATTAAATTCTTAGTATAGTAATGAAAGCATAATTTATATTATATTATTGCTTCTTATAAGCTTTCCTTTTGAAATTTTTCCTTTGTCATTCATTTATAGCCATTTGAATTGTAATTAACACTAAATGTTGATACTTAATTTTAAGAATTATTTTCTTGTAGTATCATGTTAAGCTTTAAATAAATAAATAAATGAAATGAAATGAAATGAAATGAAATGAAATGAAATGAAATGAAATGAAATGAAATGAAATGAAATGAAATGAAATGTAATGAAATGAAATGAAATGAAATGAAATGAAATGAAATGAAATGAAATGAAATGAAATGAAATGAAATGAAATGAAATGAAATGAAATGAAATGAAATGACTTCAATCTTCCATTTCTGCAATGGGTAGAATCTGACGACTTGTCACACTTCATCGCCACAAATCCCACATCAGTGAAAGAAGCGATTTTTGTTGATAGTCTCTCCGACTCTGGTCTGTACCAAATGAGTGGCGTCACTAATAATCTCAATAGACAACTCGACCTAATATTTTCATCTGATGCCGATAACTGTGTAGTCACAGAGAGTAATCATCTTCTTTCCACACTAGACCGCTTTCATCTCCCTCTAAATCTTACATTTTCTTATGAGAATGGCAATAAACTCTTACATTCTGAAACTCCGTTCTGCTTTAATTTCCGTAAAGCAGACTTCACAAAACTAAATAACCTCCAATGCAATGTTAACTTTAGCCCTATTCTAGATAACACAAACATCACTATAGAAAAAGCCCTCGACATTTTCTACGTCGAGGTTATCACCTGCTTCATAAAATCAATCCCGTATTTACCACAAAAAAAAACTTCATCTTCACCTCCTTGGTACAACAAAGAATTACGCTCACTACGCAACCAAAGAAACAATCTGTGGCAAGCATACCTCATATCTCGATCTAACTCCGATCCAGCTACCAACGCGTTTATATCCATTTCTCCGAACTCTGTGAGTCCCTGTACCTCGATTATCTTTCCCGAATGCAATCCAAATTACTTTCCGATCCTAAACGCTTTTACCAATTTATAAACACCAAAAGGAAATCGGACAGCTATCCATCTACTCTAAATTATGTTAATTCATCTTCAGCAGATCCTAAGACCGTTGCAGATAACTTTGCACATTTCTTCAGTCAATCATTCATCGACCACGTTCGTGAACCAGATAATGATTACTTCTCTTACATGAACAACTGCGCCCATACCTCATTAGCCTCAATTGATATAACCTTGCCATTGGTTGTTCAGAAAATAATTAATCTGAAGGATGATTACTCCACCGGTCCTGATGGTTTACCCGCCATAGTTCTAAAAAAATTTGCAAACTACCTCGCCCGACCTCTCACTGCCTTGTGCCAACTATCCGTTTCACAAGGAGTTTTTCCTCGACTATGGAAGGACTCATACATAATCCCCATCCATAAAAACGGTCGTAAGAATGAAATATCGAACTATCGTCCCATAGCTAAACTTTCTTGCATACCCAAGCTGTTCGAAAGCACTGTCTATGACAGCCCATATTTTCTCAAAACCAACACGGCTTTCTTAAAGGTAGATGAACTACCACTAACCTAACTGAATTTTTGTCAAAGACCCTGTGTGCTCTGGAGGAAGGAAAGGAAGTGGATGTTGTTACCACTGACTTAAGCAAGGCCTTCGACAAAATCTCACACAAAATAATCATTCTAAAACTTAGGTTAGGTTAGGTAGCAGTGGCTGCCGGTAACAAGTACCAGCACACTTAGGCCTATAGAGGCCCATTGTGATACCAAGGATCTTGGGGATAATTACCCCGCTACTTAAGAGAACCATTTGGAGCTTTGTACAAAGCGAAGAAGGCTTCCTACGTCTTTTTGTGCTAGATCACTTAGATCATCGAAGAAGTATTCTCCTAGGTGAAGTTTCCTACTACGAGAAAGAGCTGGACACGAGCAGAGGAGATGTGTTGGACTTTCCTCCTCCTCTTCGTCTCTACAGCTTCTGCAGAAGTCATTCGAAATGACGCCAAGTCTAGTAGCGTATTTGCCTATAAGGCAGTGTCCTGTGATGACACCGATAATCATACTAATATGTAGTCTTTTTAGTGACAAAAGGTATCTAGAGCGGTTAAGATCTAATCTAGGCCAGATTTGCTTTGTAGCAAGGCAGGTGGTACCACCTTCCCATCTAGCGTTGGTTTTATTGACTGTGTCAAGTTTGAGTGCTAGCTTATAAGTAGCGAGTGGCATACCTATATTTTTCTTATTGGGTAGAATAGGTATTGTTGTTCATATTTTAGCGAGCTCGTCAGCTTTGCAATTCCCTGGAATGTCTCTGTGCCCCGGCACCCAGCAAAGGTGAATGTTAAACTGCTTAGCCATCTCTATGAGAGATGAACGGCAGTTGGAGGTGGTGTTAGAAGTGGATGAGACTGATTCCAGAGATTCTAACGCCGCCTGACTATCCGAGAAAATGCTAATATCGTTAGTGGATATTACATTTCTCATGATCCAGGACAGTGCTTCCGAAATCGCCATGATCTCCGCTTGAAACACGCTACAGTGATCAGGGAGGCGAAAGGAGAGATTTAGTTTTAATCTGTCTGAGAAAACACCTCCTCCTACACCATCATTAGTTTAGAGCCATCAGTATATAAGTGTATCGACTTGTCTGTTACAGCACCAGGTCATCCCAGAAAGACCTATCTGGAATAGTGACCTTAAAGTTTTTGTCAAAATTGGGCTTGGAGTGGCCAGTGTAGTTACTTGACCACTGTGAGATGGTTTTGAGTCTTATGGCAGAGCTGGTTGCCATTTGCTTACCAATTAAGTCTAGGGGTGGGAGATATAGTAGGATGTCTAATGCTGCGGAGGGTGTTGATCTTAGTGCCCCACTAATGCACAGACACGCTAATCTTTGTACTTTCCCCAAGCTGTCGCGGTGTATAGCTTTATCTAGGGCGGTCCACCAGACCACTACGCCATACATCAGAATCGGTCTGATGACAGATACATAGAGCCAGTGGGCGATGCGGGGTTGAAGACCCCATTTGCTGCCAATGGCTTTCTTGCAGGAGTAGAGTGCTATGGTAGCTTTCTTTACTCTTTCTTGGATATTGAGTTTCCAGCTAAGCTTACTATCCAAGATGAGACCTAGGTACTTTTCTTTGTCCTTGAAAACTAACTTGGTACCATATAAAGAAGGGGGGTCTATCTGAGGGATTTTGTATTTCCTAGTAAAAAGAACCAACTCCGTTTTCTGAGGGTTAACCCCCAGTCCACATTTGTCGGTCCATTTCGAGAGTTTATTTAGTGCATTTTGCATGAGTTCATTGATCGTGTGAAGATGCTTGCTGGAAATAGCTATAGCGACGTCATCAGCATATGCGATTACTCTGCATCACATGCCTTCCAGGAGTAGCAAAAGTTAATTTACTACAAGGTTCCAAAGAAGTGGGGATAGGACACCACCTTGGGGGGTACCTCTGCTAACAAATCTCTTGGAAGAAGACTCGCCCAGCTTGGTGTTGATAATTCGACTAGTAAGTAGTAAATTAATCAATTTGCGAAGCGAGTGCTCGACCTTGAGCTTTGAAAGGGCATCTACTAAAGCCTCCGATTTAATATTATTGAAGGCACCTTCTATGTCTAGGAAGACGACCATTGTGTATTCTTTGTAGTATATCGTCTTCTCAATGGTGCGTACCAGGGAGTGCAGTGCAGTTTCCACTGATTTACCCTTACAGTAAGCATGTTGGGATTCTGATAGCAGTCTTGATTCGATGCTGCTCCGAAGGTGGGTATCGATCAGTCTTTCTAAGGTTTTTAAAAAGAATGATGATAGGCTGATAGGTCTGAGATCTTTTGGACTGGCGTGAGAGCTCTTTCCCGCTTTGGGAATGAAGACTACTTTGACTTCCAACCATAATTTGGGGATGTAAATATTGTTTATACAAAACGTAAGTATAGTTTTTATCCAAGGCAGAATAATGTCAGTTGCCGACTGGAATTCAGCAGGTATTATGCCGTCAGGTCCCGCAGATTTGTATGGTTGGAAGCTGCGTAGTGCCCAAAGCAGTTTGTCCTTTGTGGCCAGACTATTTATGTTATTTTGTGTAAGTTGAGTAGGTTGTGTACTATTAGACGAACTACTAACTGGAGAAGAGAAGCTACCAGGAAAATGTGTATCCAGTAGAAGGTCTATTGTTTCTTCGTTTGAAGAGGTGCAAGAGCCATCTGGTTTCATTGGATAGCCAGGAGTACTTGGATTGGTGGAGAGTATTTTTCGCAGCCTTGACGCTTCCGAGAAATTCTCAATGTTATCGCAGAAAAGTCTCCAAGATTTCCGTTTGGCTTTTATAAGAGTACTTTTAAATACTGCGAGGGGCTCCTTATAAGAGTTCCAATCTAGGGAATTTTTTGTGAATTTGGCCCTGTTGAATAGCAGTCTGCAGCGTTTTCTTGTACTGCTAATTTCGGAGTTCCACCATGGTGGTTTCGGTTTCTCCTTTGGTCTTATTGTAGGGCATGCGACATCTAGTGCTTTATTGCAGGCGGAAGTGAGTTTTCCTACCATGCAGTCAAGGTCTAGTGTGCTGCTCGGAACAGGGGGTAGTGAAGGAGGGATTAACCTCTGTAGGGTTTCCCTGTATTTAGCCCAGTCGGTTTTTCGGTAGTTCCGAAACTCTGGTTTGGCTGGGGGATGGTCGTCTAACGAGAATTGGATGTATCGATGATCTGAGAACGAATGTTCAGCCGATACTTTCCAGTTGTGGATCGATTGGGAGATATTATCAGATACAAGTGTAATATCTAGGACTTCCTGTCTATTACAGGTTATAAAAGTTGGTGTGCAACCTTTGTTGCAGTAGGTGAGTTTAGTATTAAGAAAATAGTCAAAAAGTAACTCACCTCTGTTGTTGGTGTTGGAGCTGTCCCAATTAGAGTGATGCGCGTTAGCGTCACTACCCAGGATTAGTCAATCCTTGCGCCTCTCTGCATCAGCGATCACCTCCCTCAGGTTGTTCGGAGGTAGAGGGCCTATTTCGTCATGGGCGAGATAGGCCGAGACCAGCCAGATTTTGCTCTTGCCAGTCTCCAGTTTTACCACTACTGTATCTCGATCGCTGTAATTAGAGAGTAGGAATATGTTAAGATTACTCTTTGCGAGAATGCAGGCTCTTGGCTTACCTTCATTCCTCTTATGGTAAAGAGTATAATTAGGAGTCCTGAGTCCAAGTATCGAGTTACCATTAACCCAAGGTTCTTGGATCAGGACGACGTCTTCTCCTAGTTGTTGCAGTCGGAGAAGAAGTTAAGCGGATGCCGCTTTGGAGTGGTGGAGGTTAATCTGAACTAATCGCAGCATTGGAGCTACAATCAGGCGGACTTACCGCCACCAATGTGGTGTTTGCCTCTGGATCCGAGTCCGAAGCTAAAAGCTCGTCCTCACTCAAGCATATGATAGGCTCAATCTCCATATCCGAGAGCGGTTCTTCCAGGGGTGGGGGGTGGGATTGAGATGGTGGTGGTGGTAGTGGTGAGGGTACCGTCTTCAAGTCATTTGTCACACTGGATGACAGCTGTGAGCATGACGGTAGCTCCGAAGTGGTTGCGAGGTCACTGGGTGAAGGGTTTGACTCTGAAATTGCCTCGTCTTTTTTGTACACTTTAAGAGTGATAGAGTCAAACCCCTAGCTTATTACGCCGTTAGTTTTGGCGAGAGGAGCCAGGGATTCCTGATTGATAACAATTCAGGCACTCCTAAAGAGACCCCTGGCTTCGTCCAACCTGCCAATCTTCCAATTGTGCGTCGGAAGTTGCGGGTTGCAGAGCTTAATGACGCTAAGTACGTCAGCGGCAAGTGGGGGTTCGGTCGGGATCCAGGCCCGAGTTCTAGGTCTGCTCGGGATATCCTCCTTTGCTACGACCTCCAACCTGGCACCTTGCCATATCTCGCCCAATTGGCTTATTGCCAGCTTATAAAGCTGCGCCGATCTATCATCGGCGCAGGCGACCAACTTCACATGGCCTTGATGCCATCCGCTGTCGCGACATAGGGGGGGAGGACCTGGGTGGTCCTTGATGATCCTAAGGAATCCACTGTGTAGCCGGCTGTTGACCAGCAGCCACCTATCAGGGGAGATCCTACCGTCTGGATCACTGCGGTCGATGACTGCAACCACCAAGTGATCCTTAAGAACCTCGCTGAAAGGCCTTGATGTGATGCTGGGCGGCTTGGGTGTGGTGTTGTTCACCTTAGCTCTTTTTGAGTCCGGACGGGACTCGTCCAGCGACCTTTGTCTTTTTGACGTAGAGTCTGAAGACGCAGCGGGTGACCTTTTGGTGATTTTCATCGCCCAATCAAAAGAGGCCCTTTGCTGTGCTGATCTGGCCTCTTCTGGAATTTTGCCAATTATTTCCAGTACATTGGCAGCAGTCTTACGGTCCCTATAAGCCTGCTTGGAGGGGGCGATCGTCCCCGAAGCGTCCGAAGCGGACGACCGTGGGTTATTGGAGGATGCGTTGGGAGACGGGCCAGAAGCTTTCGGTCTTCCCAGCGCATCCAAATGGGTATTCAAAAGTGGATGCGCGCCTTTGCCAGCAATGCTAGAATCCAGCTTGAGTAGCAGATTCTTTGCTGCTGCTTGGCATCGAGCAACCTCAGCAAAAGACCCTGAGGTCTTGCTGCCGGCCGAGATTGAAGCGGATCCGGTCTTAGAATTATTGTTATTATTATTATTGTTGTTTTTGTTTGTGTTCATTGTAGTTCCCACGAGTAGCGGAGAAAGAAGGTCCACCTGCACAGAGATCCGCAGTATGCAGGTAAGGCTGGCTAATCCGGATGTCGCCAGGTTTCCGGATACTCCGTGCAAGACTGAGCTATTTAAAGGGCCCTCAGCCTGGTCGATTCTCGGCACGGGTCGTATGACACCTTAATCCGGCCCGGGATTGGGAGCGAAGGGATGGAGGATGGGAATGGTATGACGAGGTCGACTATCCTTTGGTTGAGATCTCCTCTAGGGTTGGTGACCCGAGAGTCTTTGACCTTTTAGGCCCCTACACCACGACGAGGTAGATAGTCAGCTTCGTAGGGGATTCTAAAACTTAAAATCCTCGCTTTTCCCCGTGGCTTATAACATAGATTAAATCTTACCTGGAAGACCGGCAATACAAAGTCCTTTTTAGATCTTCCATATCAGATCCATTCAAAGCTACCTCTGGTGTTCCCCAAGGAAGCCACCTTGGACCGCTGATCTTCATCTTGACAATCAACGATGTCCACTGTATCATCAAAGACTCCTACATTTCTGTCTATGCTGATGACATGAAAATCTACAGGCACATTTTATCCCTCGCCGACTCACGCCCACTTCAAGAAGACTTAAACAGGTTTTCTATCTGGTGCCAAAAAAACTTCCTGGTACTTAATGTGAACAAATGCCAATCTATCACATGCTCTCGTAAACGTCTTTCACCACCTCCCAGACATTACTTTCTCTGCAACGAGCCTGTGCCATTGGTCACTTTATAACGTGATTTGGGTATTATCTGCGATAAAGAACTCACCTTCCAGTCCCACATTGATGGCATTATTTCCAGAGCCATACTCTATGCTTGGTTTTGTTAAGCGTTGGTCTAAGGAGTTTTCGAGCCCCTATGTCACTAAATCCCTATATATTACCTTTGTTAGGCCCCTGCTTGAATATGCCAGCTAAGTATGGTCCTCTTATTACGAAGTCCATACTAAACGCATTTCCCGCACTCCTTCAAATGATCTCCCTTAATACTAACCCGCGTAATCTCAGGTCCGTTCCCCTCTTTCATCTTGTCTTTCATCGTACCAATTATGGGTTAAACGAACCAATGTCTAGAATGCTGCAAAAGGCCAACAGCATTCCAAACAATTTTAATTTTCATTGCAGTAGATTAACACTACAGAACGCACTTTATACCTCCTCCTGATCTACTACTTACCGCTTTACCGTCTTACCCTCTATATGTTAGTTTTAAGCTTTAGTTTGTGTAAGTCTATGTTTGGTTAAGTCTAAGTTTGCTTAAGTTTTAGTTTTTTTAAGTCTTAGTTTGTTTAAGTTGTTGCTTGCATTAAGCTAATAAATAAATAAATATCCGTGGATCGAACGTGATTCCAGCAATTGTATGAGATCGATGTAAGTATCTCTGACGTCCGATTCGCGACGAAGACAGACCATTTCTTAGGAGGTGCCGATAGCCAATGAAGAACAATTAACGAATCTGTCCATGCGTAGAGTTTAATATCGCTTAGTTGTAAAGACTTTTTCAGCTTGTTCTAAGTGTCTGTGTCTAAGAAGCAGAAGGGCACCGCAGAGTTCCAGGCGAGGTAGGGACAAAACTTTAATAGGGCCCACTTTGCTTTTAGATGTTATTAGCGAAATGTTTACCGAACCGTTAACATCAACACTCTTGCAATAAACCACGGCCGCGTATGCATCTAATGATGCATCACAAAACGCGTGAAAAACGATATTTTCTCGGTTGGTCCACATGATTCTTGGAACGTCAATTCCTTCGAGCATCTGAAGTTCACTACGAATACCATGCCAACGGTCGGCAAATATCTTGGGAAGCTCGTCATCCCATTTGAGTTTTTCGCGCCAAAGGTCTTGAAACATTATTCTGATGCCTATGGTTACTGGTGCGAGAAACCTGATTGGGTCAAAAATCCGCGACGATTCTGATAAAACGCGATGTTTTGTACATACAACTGAATTATTTAACCGCACCTTGTAAGAAAATCAGTCCTTTGAGGCAGTCGTTCACAGACCTTCTTGGCGAGTAGACGTGTTTCGGCTTCCAAGCGAATATTCAGTGGTAAAAGTAAAACATTTGCCCAGCAAATTTCAATTAACTCGTTAGCCTAGCGGTGGTAGTGGTGAGCCTTCAACCAGTAGGCTGAGGTTCGAATCCCAGTTGGGGAAAAAATTGTATTGTGTTTTTTTTAATTTAATAATTAAATCAAAGTGGTCGGCAACAGCCGATAGTACCGGTGATGGCTGATGGCCAAAGGTCCGCGTCCCAAAAAACGGGAATAGCGGACAACCAAGCAACAGGCGATGTGCCAGTGACGTCAGGCCACCAACAACCAGTGGCCACAGAAAGTACTGGGAAGAGGAGGAGGAGGTTGAACCCGACTCCCAACATGGGTAAGCGCCCCTCTCTGTCGGCTTCTGCAGAACAGCTGCATGTGGAAGCGGGGGAGGAGGTGCCAACTACCTCAGCAGCAGCAGCAGCCAAACAACAACGTCAGCGATCAGCCGACGGTGATAGAATCACCTACGTCTCCGACGGCGGTGAAGGGCACTACACCGGCAATAGTAACAGCTTTGCCTCTCTGGTTGCCACAGAATCCGAAGATGAGGATGATGAATTGGAGCACCTAAGCCGCAGCATCCGCAGCCTCAGCTGCAACAACAACAAAACCAGCAAAAACAACAGCAGCAACACCAGCAGAAACCGCCACAGACACAACAAAAACAACAACAACAGAACCAGCAGCAGCAGCAGCAACGGCAACAGCAACAGCAACAACAACAACAGCAGCTGAACCAACAGCAACAACAGCAGCAGAACCAGCAGCAGCAACAGCAACAACAGAAGACAACGAGGGAGAAGGTGCCCCCAATCAACACCTACAAAATGGAGTTAAAGGACACAATAGAACTGTGTAAGTCGGCCATAGGCAACAATTTTTTTATTAAACGATTAAGTAATGATAGACATGCTATACACTGCAGTACAGTAGAGCAGTATAAGAAAATTAAGAAATTGTTAGCGGACTCGACGACGGAGCTCTTCTCCTTCACCCCGAAGGGGGAAAAGCTGCAAACAATGCTGCTGAGGGGGATGGAACCGTCCACAGAACCGGAGGAGCTTCTAAGAATGCTCAAAGAAAAGACGTGCGATGGGCTCGAATTCGTAGGAGTCTAGCCTTTCACCACAGCAAGGGCCAAAAGGGAGAATCGGAAATTACCGTTCTTCCTGGTTCAGCTGTCACCCAATAGCAAACTGGATGGTCTACGGAACATTAAGGTCGTAGACTACCAGGTTGTCACATGGGAGAAAGTAAAGAGGAGCGATAGCATTCTTCAATGCGTTCGCTGCCAGAGGTTCGGGCACGCCGCGTCGAACTGCGAGATGCAGCCTCGATGCGTGAAGTGTGGAAAGAACCACAAGTCCGAAGAATGTTCTCTGGGGAAAGAGGGGGCGTCAGAGAAATCTCAGCTCTCGTGTGCGCTATGTAGGAACTCGGGACACACCGCAAATTATCGGGGTTGCCCCAAGTTCCAAGACATTAAGAAAGTGAACATGGTTCGACAGCAGAAAAGCGTAGTGAAAAGTCTACCACATCCAAGCCAAAGTCAAACCGTCACACCCCAAATTTCCTACGCCCAAATGGCGGCAGGAAGGGGACAGACGGCACAGCAACAACCGAAAGCTGCTTCACAGGCCCCACTGCCTAAAGCACCAGAGGCTGACTTGATGGCTATCTTGCTCTCTATTCAAGGGCAGATGGGTCAGCTACAACGTCAGGTACAAGAGCAGGCGAAGAGGGTGGACCAAATCTGCGCGCTTCTGCCGGGCCTAGCGCATCTCCAATCATAATGTGTGCGATGGCGGAGAATACCTTGAGGATCCTTGCGGTGAATGTAAATTCACTGATTAGGATCGAACGAAGAGCCGTACTATTTAAGTTGTTAGAAGATCAAAGCCCTGATGTGCTTTTGGTTAGCGAATCTAAGCTAAACCAGAAACATAAGTTACGGCACAATAATTATAATAAAGGGTGATTTTTTAGCTGGTTTGGTTTTGGCAACACTGGTTTTGACAGCTGACGTGTGTTTAGTACCTTGTGTCACTGTCAAACAGCTTCAGTTTGGTTTGCAATTTAACCATGGATCGTCTTACAAATGAACAACGCTTGCAAATTATTGAATTTTACTATCAAAATTCGTGCTCGGTTCGAAATGTTCATCGCGCGCTGCTTCCATTTTATGATCGGCATTCTCGACCTTCTGAGCAGTCTATTCGGAAGATTGTGACCAAATTTCGCACCAAATTTACTTTGTTGGACATTAAACCACCAACACGTTTACGTACTGTGCGTAGTGAAGAAAATATTGCGGCCGTATCAGCTAGTGTGACAGAAGACCGCGAAATGTCGATTCGGCGCCGTTCCCAGCAGTTAGGCCTTTGTTACAGCACTACGTGGAAAATTTGTTCTTGAAAAATGGAAGTTCTTGACTTGCATGATATGTGGTTTCAACAAGACGGTGCCACATGCCACACAGCACGCGAAACAATGGCGCAATTGCGAGGCGAGTTTGGTGAACAGTTAATTTCACGTTTCGGGCCGGTCAATTGGCCGCCTAGATCGTGCGATTTGACACCATTAGATTATTTTTTGTGGGGGTATGTCAAGGCTAATGTCTATAGGGACAAGCCCGCTTCGATTGACGCACTGGAAGCCAACATCCATGCATTCATTCGTGAGATACCGGCCGATATGTGTGAAAGAGTATGCCAAAATTGGACTCAGCGGATGGGCTACCTGAGACGCAGCCGCGGTCAACATTTGCATGAAATTATCTTTAAACATTAAATTGCAAGGTTCAAACTATCGATTCAAATAAATATTTCATTCATTTTTTCGAATTTTTTGTGTTTTTTTTTTAAAAAAAGTTCTCAACCTCTTAAAAAATCACCCTAATAAGAAGAGACCGACCCAACTCTATACAAGGAGGAGGTGTTGCGATCTTCATTAGTAAAAAGCTAAAATATAAGGTAGTGTACAGTGGTGAAGTGCGGAGATTCCAGGAGCTAGAAGCATGTATCGTGTGCATCCCTCTCCATAGTGGAAAGAGGATGTACATGATCTCAGTTTATGCACCTGAAGCTACGCAACCAACTTTGTTTATTTCAGAGCTCGAGACACTTTTCCGATGCCTTAGGTTGGAGTCGGAGGAGAATTATTTCCTTTTGGCCGGGGATCTAAACGCTAAACACAGAGATTGGGGAAATAACATTCCTAACTCTAGAGGGAACCTACTTTTTAATTGGTGGGGTCAGCACAGTGTCGAGTATAGACTCGATTTGAAAGCAACAGATAGTCCGTCGTTTCCCAGGGGCGGATCATATCTGGATCTCCTGCTGTTCGACGTACGGTTACAACTGACTAACACGAACGGACAAACTTTAAACTGCCTTCATACATTTGTGTATGACAGTGACCATTGCGGACTCAGTGCCGAAATTACAATTCCCAACGAGATTGCGGAACTTGAAGCGTTTGTTCATGCGCATCCCTACAATTATAGTAGGGTGCGTTGGACACGCTTTTCTAGAGTTATGACAAGAGCACTCTCCTCAAACTCGCTCAACCCACCGTCCAATAGGAATCTGTCAAATGAGGAGATTGACGGATACCTAAAACAAATGGACGAGACAATAAAACAAACGATGGACAGGACGATACCTCGACATCAACAAACTGACAATGTAGGGATATACCGCAACGCAACAATAAACGCACTGCACCAACAGAAAAGTAGACTGCTGTCGAGATTAAAAACCTTGTACAGACGGTTTACTGACAGACAAAACTCAGAGATAAGGACACTGAAGGCGTTGATTAAAAACCTCCAACAGTTAATAAAAGAAAACTACCGATTAGCGGTAAATCTGCACTGGAACAAAAAAATTGGGGCTGTAAAAGCCAACAACCCCAGTATGTTCCCGCAAATAAATAAAATATTTCGGAGGAATAATCTCAACGACCTTCCATGTCTCAAAATTCCTCGAAATACGGACAACGAACGAATATTTGTGACAGCAGGTATAGATCCAGTAAACGCAGTCGATGACGACAATTTCTTTTTGATCGAAGATCCGCAGGAGAAGGTTGAGACTATAGGAGCGACTTTTCAGGAAGTGTATAAGGTGAATAGCAGTATTTGCCCAATCCATGACCTGGAGAATCGAGTCCTTGTGCACAACTTCTACCTTCGAAATGAACTACAGCAATGGCGATCAGAGAACATCGGTTTCACCGAGTTCAATGAAGACAATAGGGCAAATAATGCCATCGCCAACGAAGGGATACATCCCCCGTTCTTATCGAAGGTAGAGCTCCAAGCGATCTTCGAATCATTGAGAAAAAAGAAGTCAGTGGGAATCGATGGAATATCTAACATTGTGCTTAGACATCTGAAGATCAACTTCCAGAAGTCAGAAACCATCTTGTTTCGGACGCCGTTGTCTGGGGCCTCTTGGGACACCAGAAAGAATTGGCGAAAGTTCGCAATCGTGGGACGACACGGGCGGCCACTTGCATGTCGAAATGTAGTCAGATACCTCGGGCTGTGGCTAGACCAGTATCTGTATTTTAACAAACATATAGATGCTGCTCTGGCCAGAGCCAGAGGCGCTTTTGCTCTTACAAAGAGACTGTTTTATAGCAGCCAACTCGATGCGAGGGTAAAGGTTATCTGCTACACGGCCCTTATACGGCCAATGATAGCATATGGTTGTCCCGTGTGGTTCAACGTCGGACCAAGTTTGATGGAAAGGATTCGGGTGTTTGAGAGGGCTTGTCTTCGGGCTTGCCTTCGTTTATACAGAACACCAGAGTCCGAGTACAAAAAATTCTATTCTAATGAGGTCATATACAACAGGGCTAACGTAATAAGAGTGGACAATTTCCTAATCAAGATGACTCGAAGGCACATTGCAAGAGCAATGGGTTCGATGAATAACCTGATCTTCGGGGCTTATTACCCCAATTTCACGTACCACGAAAGAGTGCGCCTTAACAGCTTCGTTCCACCAGAAGCGTTCCTCTATTTTGACCAACAGGGTCTGATCCAGGATAGAACAGCGGTACCGCTAATCTTCCATGTTGCTCGCAAGACTGTGGATAGGCGGCTCAACTACGACAGAGACGTCGCACAGAGTAAAACGGAGCGCCTCCGGTTTAGTAGGTCGGTTTCGGGGCGCGATGGGCACGATGTTGAACAGCAACATCAGAAATTCTGGTGGCTGTTAGAAAGAGATGGAATTCCCTCGTCGATTCCGTTTGATCCGGGGTAGACCCCAAGGCATAGTTGGCCGCCTTTTATGTTTATTATGTAGACATGCCGTGGTCGGCTTACATAGGTTTAGGTAGTATAGGTATTATTAAGTTTTATAAAAAAATAAAAAATAAAAAAAAAAAAAAATATATAAAAATAAAAAAAAATACGCACAGCACTTTGCCAACAAAAAAAAAATATAAAAAACAAATAAAAAAACCACAAAAAAATTATAAAATAACACAGCACAAAAAACAAAAAAAATTACGTATTTAATTACGTAGCTAGACTTAAGATAGGTTAAGTAGTTGTAAGTTTTATTTAAGGTAGTTTTAAGCAAAAAACATGTCCTGTTGCTAAGTTTTTTTTTTCAAACTTTTCTTAGCTCTAAAATTGTAACTTTAATTAAAATTCTATATTATAAGTTAGGTTACGCCGAAAGACATAGTATAAGTATTAAGTTTAGCTTAGAGTGCCCGTGTGGGGCCAGTAAGTTAGAGTAAGGTAGTTAGGTTAGTTAAGCTAGTTTTAATCACTTTTGTCTAGCATTTAAGATCTAATTGAATTGATAAATAAAAATGAATTAAAAATGAAAATGAAAATGCAGTCCTTTGAGGGGCACCGTTGTAAGCCTAGGACTTTAATTTAGGATGATTCTTCAAATTCCATCGGTGACAAAGCCCTGGTCGTTCATTTTCTCAAGTGAAAAATTGTTTAAAGTCAACATTACTCTCTAAGTATTATAAAAGACTACGTCTTAATGTACAAACCATTATCTTTTAAATAAATGAATTGAATTGAATTGAAAAAACCTCCTTCATTTAAAAGACTAACAAGTTCTGCCTGTAAGGCGATAATGTTTTCAACAGTGTCAGCGCCTGTAATGACGTCGTCAATGTAAAAATCCTCCAGCACGAGGGAATCTTTCCGAAGTGTCAATTGCAAGTTGCTTCAAGGCACGAATGGCTAAAAATGGTACACAGAAAGTTCCATACGTTACTGTTAGTAAACGATAATGCTTGAGTGGAAGCGCTGATGAATTTCGCCAAATGATTCGTTGAAATCAGTATGTTTTTTTGCAACCCAGATTTGGCGATACATTTTTTCGATATCACCTGATATCGTATACGCATGTCGGCGAAAACGCATGCAGATGGAAAATATATCTGACTGGATAGTTGGGACAATGAGAAGAGATTCATTTAATGACATTGAACTTGAAGTACTGGCGGAGCCATTGAATACCACACGAATTTCAGTGGTACTGCTATCCGCCTTGAAAACTGCGTGATGTGGCAGATAGAAGCACCTTGTTGTGGGCTGAAGAATTTCCGCCTCTGGGACCTCTTCCATGTGCCCCAATGAAAGGTATTCATTTACGAAATTGGAGTATTCTTGGTGCAAATGCGGATTCAATTTGAATCTTCGTTCGACTGCAAAAAACCGGTTAAAAGCTAAATCAAACGAGTTTCCGTAGTCAATGCTATCAACATGTTTGAATGTTAATTCAACTATAAAACGACCATCTGATCTTCGGGAATGAGTGGCTGAAAAATGATCTTCAGCTCTTTGTTCGGCAATGGTTCAAGATGCACTTCTTCTATTTGCCAAAACCTTTCAAGATTGAATTCTCGAGAAAAATACAATTTCGTACAAAAAGATGTTACTTCCTCTTTAGAAGTATCGGGAAATGCAGTTCCAGAAACTACCCAACCAAAGACTGTTGGAACCATACTGGGATACTCGTGTCCAGCTTCCTTTGCTGGACAACGAATTATATTAAAAATCCTATCAGCACCTATCAAGATGTCGATATGACCTGATTTATTGGACTGAGGATCTGGGAGTTGAAATGAAAATATGCTTTTCGAAATGTTGGTTATTGAATGCGAAGGTAGTAAAGAAGTTATCTTTGGAAGGACATAACAATCAACTTCGACGAATTCTGAATTGTAGCAAGACATTAACCGAATTGAAACTAGTCCATTGGTAGTAACGACTGATGTGGATGCGATTCCGCTAATTGGAATCCGTTTAGGTTTACGTACTAGTCCCAAGCGTTGAACAGTTTGTTCCGTAATAAGCGAAACTTGGGACCCGGAATCAAATAACAGTCTTACAGTTTGACATAATCCTTGGTTTTCTTGAATCCGAGCGATAGAGGTAGGCAAAATAGTACACGAATGATGATTTAATTCCCGCGAATGGCCGACAGTAAGCGAACCGTTCGAAGAATCCTGTTGCGACGACGATGTTGCACGTGGTTGATCGGAATTATTCCCGCCAGTTGTACGTGGTTGATTGGAATTATTCCCGCCAAGATTGCTTGGAAGAGGAGCCTTATTTTGATATACTAGTGAATGGTGTTTTGAGTTGCAAACTCTACATCGAAAATTAGATCTGCATTTGGTTGAAACATGTAATCCTTTCACCAGACCACGTTTTTGCTTTATTTTGTTCATTATGTTTTAAATGCGGTTGACCAAATTGTCCACAAAGCTACGCACACGTATAACGATTGTGAACAGAATATGTATGCCCGCAACGAATGTCTCAACACGAGGGCTCGAAGAAATAAAAAACAAAAAACGCATGCAGTCTAGGAACACTTCGGATATATGTATTGTATATATATGTATGATATATATGTATGATATTTATTGTCTAAATGATCCAAATCTTCACACATATATTTCTTGAAAATAATTAATAGTTCAATTAATATGTCTAAGAGTATGCAAATAATACAAAAAAAAGCATAAGTTCGTAAGATGCTTCTACTCATAGAGCATATCTCGACACGAGGAGCACTGGTAATTGTTCACATGCACATGTCCCGCAATTTCTAATTAATAAGTTTCACAATAATTCCTCGATAAATCCACTATCCGCGCAAGAAGGACCAAAATGAAAATGAACCTAAATGACTGAAATTGAATTATTGTGGCGAAAGAAATTGCGATGATGATTTGCACGAAAAAACTATGTAGATTAACCAACGCGAGAATAAAACGACGATGACTCCAAAACAATATGTACCAACAATTTATTTCTGATGTTACCTCGATGGTGGTCCAGTAGCGAGAGAGAATGATACAAATCAATACAAGACAGTGGACTTTAACTGTGAATAGTTTAGAATTTAGAATACAAAAATAGGGTGTATAATGCAATGTTTGACAAATTGATATTAATAATAATAGAAGAAAACTAAGAACTTTAAATTCAAATAACTTCAATGTTTTACATTAATTTTCATGATTGATTAATGAACACATATTTTCAACAACCTGGGGCCCGATTACGAAAAGCATGGCGAATATTATTTGATAGCGGATTCGATTTTCTTTGTACATATATAGTCAAACTTTTCCCGCAAGTCGTTTATCTTAAACGACATTTGGCATTTTTGAGTCGTACCGCCTTATAGTATGTTTACACAGTAACCGTTTACACGAAATTGAAAATTTCGGCCATGTGTAAGCGAACGAACCAAAAAGACAAAAATCGTTTGAGATAAATGCCTTAAAGAATAAGGATGACTATCTTGATAACTTGATGATATCTTTACCGCCCAATTACTAATTGCGAAAGCAAATTTCTTTATGACATTTCGAACGCCAAGTCCAATCTAACATAAGGTTTGTTTGATGTCAGCCGTAGGACGCACTAGCGTAAACTGGAAATGCACTGATGCGTTTTATGTCCGCCAGTGCTACACTGAAAACGCACTGAATATGCTGCCCTGCGTTTGTTGTTGACACTGGTTCTTCACTGGATTTACCCCGAGTATTTCGTCAATGCAAGAGAAAAGGGCTGTCAAAACATAAAATCAGCTGATTTGTCATTTAGGTTATTTTTCATTTCGTTGGTTTTCCTCATTAGCCCATTAACGCTCAGCGTCCTATTTATAGGACAGCTGAGGACGAAAAATTCTAGTGACTAAGAAAATAATAAAAAGACAAGATCTGCATTTCTAACGTTAAGTTTAATCAATTGTCTTTGTAATTGAAGGGTAAAATAAAAAAAATATTATTTAAAAATATTTTTTTTTAATTTTAAAAATAAATAGTTTTTGTTTAAATAATACACTTTTTGGGGAAAAAAAACTTTAAAAATATAAGGTTTCAATATAAATGGATGAAACTTCAGATTTTAATAACTAATGATATTAAGATAAAATAAAATGGGTGGTCAGATTAAAAAAAAAAATAAAAATCAGGACGAAAATAGAAAGGATTGCGATCAGGTGTCCTAAAAATATGACGCTGGGCAGATATGATAGCTTTACAAAAAAAAAAAAAAAAATTGTTGCAGGTTGAATGCTCATTTTGATACGTTTTTTTTAAGTTTCTTTGCATTATAATTGTAAAATATTCGCTAAACTAGCTATATAGCATACATTACATTCAATTTTAAAGTCTGAGGGTGAATTTTCTGTGACGTAAAATAGCATTAGACACATATGAAATACATACAAAACCAGTGAGATTCACAACCCTTCCTTTTGGCTTTGTCATAGTCAGGTAAAAAGAATACTATTTAGCTGTAGAAATCAAAATGTGATGCGGATTAGTCTGAACTGAATAGTTGAGTTTGATGGAGTAGTTCTTACTTTTTCCTTTATTGATTCATTTTGCAATTCACATCCCCCATGTTTCAAAAAAAAACCGTTGGTTTGACTGTTCACCGAATTGCCCATATGCTCGAGCAACTTCAACGTAATTAAAAATTCGAAGATGCAAGTGTTGCAGTTTTACCTCCGCCTTTATACTATGAAACTGACGAGAATTCCAGGCTTAGAAGATAACTTATTTGTTCCCTAGCTTCCATATATTCTAAGAAATGACCTATGTATGGAAACGATAACGGAAAATCTTTAGGCTAAGATCCTGTCCAATTATTATGAATTGTTGAAATGAAGAAAACGATCGTGGTTTCTGTGACCGCATGTTTGACATTGCAAAGAAGATTTTCATAGTTCAATTAGTCACAACTTCTTCAAATTTTGATCGTTTTGAAGCTGCAAGCCACTGCTCGCATTATTTACAAAAAGAAAATAAACGAATTTAATTAATTGCCTCAGCATCAGTTGGTAAAGCAGTGCAACCCTTACCAGTGTGAAGTTGATAAATATGATTGACTTACCTCCAAATACAATACTGCAATAAAAAAAATGGTACTGGTGCACTTCACCCGAGTTTATATATGGCTATGGTGAATGTTTGGGTCATACTCATACACGAGTTTTTGGTAGCAGAGAAATAGAAATAATCATCGCTGCTGCAGTTAGGACGAAGAAGCCTTTTCTCCTATACTCAACTCCGATTTATATTTGTTCACTGCGTTTTTATTTATTTAAATTTTAACGTAATTATCAATTAATCAATTTTTCGCCTGGCGTTTATTTCATTTTTTTGGTCAACAGGCATTTATAAATTCTTTAAAAAAAATTAAAATAACTGAAAATTATTTACATAGGTATCAAATTTTAGACCTCATATCTGCCCAGCGTCCTATTTATAGGACACACAGTTTTGGAACTTCTGTTGCAGTATTTTTTTTTGTAAAATTTTTTTTCAAATTGTCTATCGGTAAGTAACGAAATACTAAAAAATTAACTAAATTGGGCCCAAAATATTACTCTGAGCGCTAATGGGTTAAGCTTGTATTTTTTGTGTTCAGATAGATTGCTTAATAAAACAACGAACTAAACAAGTGCAACAATATTCGAAAATTAACCAAAATTGATTAATGTTAAATTTTCAAAGAATGCCGGTTGTCAGGGCAAGGTATTTGCGTTCGATGAAACGGGGGTTGCACTGGGTTTTTTGATGACCACGAAAATAATTGACACTTGTCAGTGCACCCTAGGGCTGGTGAAATCAAACAAACCTATAGGTGTTTGTCTGGTGGATTGATATATAATGTGCATTTATAGAAATTAAGATTAATTTTGAAACAACTCTCTGTTTTTACTTCTTCGCGGCTTAACCGCTGAACTAGTTTCAGCAGAGTGGGTCGGCGAAGATTTTTAGTTTTTTTTTTGAAATTTTACCATCGAAATTCGAAAGTTGTTTCCTAGAATCATGAGAGTAGATATTCTTATGGTTGTTGATTGAAAGTAGTTCTGAAAGCATGTTGCACGATGCTTAAGTCAGATGTTGATTAAGACATCTTGGTGTGCCTCAGCAACTATTTAGTTGATAAGTCTGGTACATGTGTGGAGATGGAGCGGAACAAATGAATAAAATAAATATTTCAACTATAAATTCACGTTTATTAATTCTTAAACTTTAAACTTTACATTTAATATTACAATTTGTTTCGAGCGAGCGGAAGAGGAGGCGTCTGGTCGTGGCAAAGGTTAACGTTAAAACTGGGAAATTATTACTGAAAGCGCTGTAGCAAAACTGACATAAGTGTGAATGTAAATGTTATAAAGATATGATGAAACAAGTAAATACATAATACAATTGTAGTTAATACTAAGTAGTTAATGTGAATGAATGATAATTAGTCGCCACATTACTCCCCTCCTAGTTAATTAGTTAACGAATAAAAAATTGGAGCATAGTATTTTTACTTTCGATTATTGATACCTATTCGGAATTCGGACTCTTCTTCCACATCGAGTTGTGTAGCTAGATTGATGTTTAACAGTCGGTGTCTTCATGGGCGTATGTGGTGGGTGTTGTTGTGGCTGCGGGTCGTTTGTATTCGGCGATGCTGTTGCTATTGATTTCGATGAATCTTTGTCGAGGAATGCTGTCTTCAAACGATCGATTGATATTTTCGCGGTTCGGTTGTTTAGTCTGATTTTGAAGTACTTTTCGTTTCTTTCAAGAACCTCGTAGGGACCTTCGTAAGGCTGTTGAAGCGGGGATTTGACAGCGTCATTACGGACGTATACATGTGTCGCCGTCTTAATATTTGGCTGCACAAATCCCTTGATGAAATCATGGGCAGATGCTGTTGTGGAAGCTACTTTTGCCATGGAGCGTTGCAATAATTTGACAAATTCCGACTCTATGTATGTTGTCTGCTGGCAACCGAAGAAATCGGGAGTCTCAATGATGTGCCGTAAAGCATTTCGGCAGGAGTTGACTTTAGATCTTCCTTGTATGTCGACCGCAGTCCGAGCAGTACCGATGGCAAAACTTCGCACCAGTCCTGTGTTTTGTAGCAGCGGATGGCGGTTTTAAGTACTCGGTGCCACCTCTCTATCATCCCATTAGCCTGGGGTGGTATGGAGTTG
The DNA here is from genome assembly GCA_949775065.1 of Brachyopa scutellaris. Taxonomy (NCBI): domain Eukaryota; kingdom Metazoa; phylum Arthropoda; class Insecta; order Diptera; family Syrphidae; genus Brachyopa; species Brachyopa scutellaris. The sequence continues at coordinate 116,259,248 of OX459112.1, forward strand.
TCTTCCAATGTTTAATCCCGAGAAGTCGTGTTAGCTCCCTAAAGATCGTACTCTCGAACTGTCTGCCTAGATCTGTCGTAATTCGGAGTGGGACTCCAAATCGCGAAATCCATCCTGATAACAGTGCCCTTGATACGGTTTCGGCTGTGATGTCTGGCAAAGGGAAAGCCTCTGGCCAGCGGGAAAATCTGTCGATGCACGTCAGAAGATAGCGGTTACCTTGCGATGATGGTAGTGGACCAACGAGGTCCACATTGATGTGCTTGAATCGACCTTCAGGTTGGGTATATGTTGCCAGTGGTGTGCGGTTGTGCCTTTGAATTTTGGTACGTTGGAAAAATGGGCAAATGCGTACGAAAGTAGCGATATCTTTTTGCATACTTGGCCATACGTAACGCTCGCTGATGACTCTTGCCGTTGCCCTTACTCCTGGGTGTGATAAGCTGTGCAAGGACTTCATGACCGTATGACGCAAGTTTTTTGGCACAATTGGTCGAATCCTTCTCGTTGACACATCGCAACAAATAGGTGATTTGGATTCTGGAAGACTAAGTAGCTTTACGGTTAGTGAATTCGAAGCAATTTTACCTGTGTTGACTTCATCTTGGAACTGCTTGTCCCTGTTTTGCTCAGAAGCGATAGCATCCAAATCAATTGCTTGTGTGATGACCTCTTCCACTCGTGACATCGTATCAGCTACGTTGCTGTCCGCGCCTTTGACAAAGCGAATGTCGGTGCTAAATTGAGCGATAAAATCGAGTTGTCGGGCTTGTCGTGGTGCAGACTTCTCTTGTTTTTGTTTAAAGGCAAAGACGAGCGGCTTGTGGTCCGTTTTTATGCTGAATTCTCTGCCCTCAATTAAATGTCGAAAATGCTTCACGCTCATATAAATCGCTAACAGCTCCCGATCATACGTGCTGTACCGTTTTTGAGTTTCGGTTAACTTCTTACTGAAGAAACCCAGTGGCTGTGAGACTCCGTCGATGATTTGATGAAGCACTGCTCCAACGGCGATATCTGAAGCGTCGGAACTGAGTGAAAGGTGCGCATTGATAGCTGGGTGCGCCAAAAGCGTAGCGTTAGCCAGATCTGATTTACATCTTTGGAATGCCCTTTCGGCTTCATCAGTCCATACCACGGGAGTCGAATCATTTTTCTTGTTGCCTTTGACGAGATTTTGGAGAACTGCCTGGTTGCTTAGTGTATCGGGTAAGAAACGTCGGTAGAAGTTTATCATTGCTAAAAACCTCTTCAGTTCCTTTGCTTTTGTCGGCTTTTCAAAGTCCTGAATACGTTTCACCTTTTCCTCCAGTGGTTTGATTCCCTCGCTGTTAATTTTGTGGCCCAGGAATCGTATTTCGGTCTGCCCTAGTATGCACTTAGAAGCGTTGATCGTAAGGCCATGAGAGCTTAACCTCTGCAATACCTTTCGGAGATGAGACTCATGTTCGCTGCTATCGTGCGATGCCACACAAATGTCGTCTAAGTAAGGAAAAGCAAAATCCTCTAATCCTCGGAGTACCTCGTGCATGTGACGCTGAAACGTTTGCGCAGCGTTACGCAATCCGAAGGTCATGTATCGGAACTCAAAAAGGCCGAACGGTGTAATTATGGCCGTTTTTGGTATGTCGGAGGATTCGATGGGGATCTGATGGAAAGCCCTCTGAAGATCGATCGTCGAAAAGATTTTTCGTCCATATAGGATGTTCGAAACATCGTTGATGAAAGGGATGGGGTAGCGATCGGGTTTGGTGATGGAATTAAGAGCTCTGTAGTCCCCACAAGGTCTCCAGTCTCAATTTGCCTTTCGGACCAGGTGCAGAGGACTCGCCCGTGGATGGTTGGCAAATCCCCTTTTCCATCAAATAACGAAACTCTTCTTGGGCTGCCTTGAGTTTGGCAGCATCTAACCTTCGCGGTCGGGCGAACACAGGGGGGCCCGTCGTGTCTATGTGATGAGTCGTCATAGTACCAGAAACTAATTTGTTTGCGTTGAACTCTGTAAGGTGTTTGAACTCTCTAAAAATAAGAGCAAATGGATTATTAGTGTTAAACGTACTAATCCTTACTTCGTTCCCGGTGACGGCTACTGCCTGTGCTCGGACGTGCGTGCTGTTATCGATTAATTGGTTCTTTTTTAGGTCTATCAGGAGTCCAAAATGTTTGATGAAGTCTGCTCCGATGATCGGTCTGGATACATCTGCGAACACAAACGTCCAAGTGAAAGCACGTCGAAGTCCCAAGTCAATCGTCAAGCGCCTGCTGCCGAATGTTTTTATTTCGCTGCCGTTCGCTGCAAATAATGTTGATTTCGAATGTGAAAAACGATCGTTGTATGTTGGGGGAAGCACAGAAATGTCTGCTCCACTGTCAATTAAAAAACCTTGTTTTGATGATTTGTCGTGAACAACTAATCTGCAAATACATTGGCCGGCGTGTTGTTCACTCCGTTTATCGTCGACCAATGCGTTGCGATTTAGTTTTTTGACGGGGAACACTTGAAACTACAGGGTTCGCGACAATTTCTTGCTCTCACCCCGAACTGCTGATGGAACCAACAATAATCTTCGTTTGCTTGAGAACGACGACGACTTGAACTGAGAAAACGGCTGCGACTGTGACTGCGGCTGCGATGAATTTGTTTACCTTTTGTTTGTCTCATCAATTCGTTTAATTGACAAGACATTTGATTAATTTGTTGTTGAAGTGACAGTTCAGCAGCCAAAATAGATGATGGTTCGTGTCTTTGCTGTGATTGCGGAGGGTTGACGGCCATTATATTTTTGAAGTCTCCAACTTCCATCACTTTGTCAGCCAGTTTGGAAAGAGCTGTTAGCTCTTGACTGGATGCTTGCAAAATTGCGCGCACTTGGGCCGGGAGTCTTTGTAACCACAAGGATTTTAGGAAGTCGGAATTAATTTGTGTTCCAGCCAAACTATGAAGTTCGTTGAGAAGCTGCGACGGTCGTTTATCGCCTAAGTCCACTTCCGAGAGAAGCTTTTTGATCTTTCGTTGGTCAGAGTCGCCAAACTGCTCGATAATTACTTTTTTTAAATTTCCGTACTTGTCATTCGCGGGCGGTGATAGCACTGCGTCCGAGATTTGCGAAAGCACCTTTGATTCGATAGCACTGACGACCGTATTAAATTTCGATGAATCGCGATTAATTCTGGCTATTTCGAATTGTGCCTCAATTTGCGCAAACCAAATTTCTGGCTTTTCGTGCCAAAACGGAGGAATTTTTACAGCAATTCTAGAAACCGTTTCGACCGAATCGAGGTCTTGATTAGCCGTTACTGTTCTCCCGTTACCCGTTGTATTGACACCGCTACCGCTCGCATTGCTTTCCTTTTCGTCCTTAAGCATAATTTCCGAATTCTTATTTAAGGTAATGTAAAAGAAATCACTTTTTGTCTTTTCGTTTTTTTAATAGCGAAACGTGTGAATTTGTTCGTCCGATGGAAATTTAACACTCTCTCACACTTTTTGATAAAAATACACCGTTCCCGTCGGGGTCACCAGATTGTGGAGATGGAGCGGAACAAATGAATAAAATAAATATTTCAACTATAAATTCACGTTTATTAATTCTTAAACTTTAAACTTTACATTTAATATTACAATTTGTTTCGAGCGAGCGGAAGAGGAGGCGTCTGGTCATGGCAAAGGTTAACGTTAAAACTAGGAAATCATTACTGAAAGCGCTGTAGCAAAACTGACATAAGTGTGAATGTAAATGTTATAAAGATATGATGAAACAAGTAAATACATAATACAATTGTAGTTAATACTAAGTAGTTAATGTGAATGAATGATAATTAGTCGCCACACATGCACCAGAAGCGATCTTATTTTCGCCAACGTACCAAGTTCCAGCGAAAAGTCCTTACCACTTGTGGCAGGATATGTAAAAAGGCCATACCTTAGCACTGGTTGGGGTACTAAATGGATAATGAATCTTAAGTGTTCGATTTCTGATGAGCCAATTACCATGAATTTTATTTTCGTTTCGCTATATACTAACAGAATGTTTAAACGGGAATCTTTCAGACTACAAGATACATGCAGTGTTTTCCAGGCGGAACTATTTAGACAATAGAGTGAGATGTTCTCCTTCCTTAAAATAAACATATAACATCTACCGCACACGCCCGAAATCAAACACCCCCGACTCTGCGATAATGATCAAGTTTATCAACCCGTATGTTAGAAATTTTGTTTTGAAATCGATTGCACTGTTCCGTAAACAAAACAAACAACTACGCTTATGCGACCTTGGTTTTAACACCTCAAGTTCATCGTCTTCAATCTATTTGCGCGAAAGCCTTGATAGTGAAATGTTACTTAGTGTTCTTTATAATAACCATGAATTTTCTAATAGCTTCTTTATCATACATCAAAATATTCGGAGTCTTCGTAAAAATTTTGATCTCCTGCTACTTCATATTCAGTCATTTTTGAATAGGCCAGCTTTTGTTTTTTTGTCTGAAATCTGGATTTTTGATAATGAAAAAGATGATTTCAATATCCCGGGCTATGAATTTTTTCCCGCATGTAATAACTCATACTCTGCTGGTGGTGTCGCCGTGTTTGTCAAGGATATTTACGTTAATGATTTTGAAACTTTTAACATCAACTTGAAATCTGCTGATATTATTAAAATTATTTTTGATTTTAATAATGAGAAACACTGTTTTATCTGTGTTTATAGACTTCATGGCAGTGGTGGAGATGTCTTTCTCGAAGAATTAACCTCTTTATTACTTCTTGAAAAAACCAAAAATTTAGTTCTTCTTGGCGATATCAATATTGATCTCCTTTCTAAATCTAGTTTGGTTGATAACTATTTGTTGATGTTGGCTTCAAATGGTTTAGATTGCTGCATTAGTGAGCCTACACGCATTAATGATACATCGAAAACGTGTATTGATCATATTTTTTCTAGAAGGAGCAGATCTCAGAATTTTAGGTTGGTGAGCTCTATAGCAGATTTTGATATCACTGATCATTGCATGACTAGCCTCTTTTATTTGGATATGGTCAGTAAACGTGATGTAGCAACTACTTCCTTAACTGTGAAAAAAATTGACTTTACTAAGCTGAACTCTCTTCTTCGTTCTGAATTTTGGGACAATGTTTATAATGAACCAGACCAAAGCTTATTATAATTTTATTTCCAAACTGGGTACTTTCCTTGTCAGTTGTACTTCTTGTTCGATCAAAAGTAATAGTAAATCGAATTTACTTAAGGTTTGGATGAACTCGTTTCTTTTGCAAAAAGTAAATAACAAAAATAAATTGTACAAAAAATGCAAAAAACATCCGAATAACACGCAACTTAAAGCTGCATACAAGATTGTATCTAAGGAAGTTTCCAAGGAATTAAAGATGTGTAAGGAGAGCTACTATCTGGGTCAGCTTGAAAAAAATAAAGGTAATGTTAAAGGCGAATGGAATGTTGTCAATAATATTTTGAATCGTAATTCCCATGTTGCTAAACAGATAGTTATTGAAGATAGCAATAATAGAATTTCCGATCCGGTTGAGGTAGCCAATATGTTTAATGAATTTTTTGTCTCTGCAGCGTCTAATCTTACCAGTGATGTTTTTTTGTAATGGCAGCGCCTCTTCTGCTGGAGATGGAATAATATGTGAGGATTCCACGAGTGAAAGTTTATTTTTAGATTGTATCACCTCATTTGAACTATTTAATATCATCAAGTCACTTAAGAACTCTAATTCTGTAACATCTGATGGTACTTCTAACATAATTTTTAAGAAGATTGCCTATAACATTGTCGACGTTCTTGCGCATATTTTTAATAAAAGCGTCTATGGTGGAGTCTTTCCTGATGATCTTAAAACTGCTGAAGTGATTCCTCTTCATAAAAAATCAAACCCAAAAGACATGAACAATTATAGACCGATTTCCCTACTTCCTGTCTGTGCTAAAATTTTTGAAAAGGCCATGAAGAGAAGAATCTTGGGCTACTTAAATAAAATCAACTTTTTTAACAACTGCCAGTTTGGATTTCGTGCTGGTAAATCGACAGAAGATGCTCTTTTAAAGTTCTGTACTGAAATTTATGAAAGTACTAATAAAAATCTTTTTACTGCTGGGCTTTTTATTGATCTAACCAAAGCATTTGATTTAGTTGATCACGCTATTCTACTCAGTAAATTGTATAATGCAGGTTTGCGAGGCTTTATTCACAACTGGCTAGCATCTTATCTTTCAGATAGAAAGCAAAAAGTTAGAATTAACGACAAATACAGTAGACTAAGCAGTATTTCTATTGGTGTACCCCAAGGATCGGTCCTGGGTCCAATTCTTTTCTTGGTTTTTATCAATTCTATTTTCATACAGAATTTCAAAGGTAAACTTACGGCTTTTGCGGATGATATGGCGTTTTCCTATGGTTGCAAATCTCCACTGGACTTGATTACTGACATCAATATCGATCTGGATATCTTAAGACGCTGGTTTGCTACACATCATATGATTTTGAGCAATAAAACGAAATTGATGTATTTTAGTTTGACGGGTTACTCCGCCTTCCTTGATTGCAGTGTTTTCTACCATTCTTTTGATTGTCGGAAGCTTACTTTTAATTTAAACGTAACCGATTGCAATTATATATCTGAGACATTTGTTTCAAGTGAACCCTGTTCTAATAATTGCTTTCAGATTGATTTTGTTGATTCTTTTAAATATCTTGGCGTAATCTTGGATAGCAAATTGAATTGGTTTGATCATACTCATGCATTAAAAAAATATTTATTGTGTTGTTCTAGGCAATTTTATAACCTTAGTTCGTACTGCTCCAAAAAGTTGTTACTTATGATATACTATGGTATTGTTCACTCCAAAATTCAGTATGGTATCTCTTCTTGGGGAGGTACGTATCTGAATAAAGTTAGTCCACTGATTATTGCGCAAAAACACATTATACGTATTATCTGCAAAAAACATCGTCGCTACAGTAGTTTGGTTTTGTTTCAGGAACTGAAGGTTCTTCCCTTAAGACATCTCTACTATTATAAAGTTCTTAAACTGTTTTTCATACGGAGTGGTTACCTTTCTACTAGAAGATGTGAGTCACATAATTTACGTGTTAACTCTGATAGCTATGTTAATGTACCCACTCATAAGAAAATGCATTTCAGAAAGTTCTTTTCTATAGTAGCACCTACTGTATTTAACAAATTGCCCGACTCCATCAGACGTTTAAGACTATTGTCAGCTTTCACACAAAAAATAAAATCTTGGCTTATTAACCTCGACTTCAAACAAATTGAAAATCTAGTCAAAGTACATGGTTAAAGATAATCCTAATTAATATCGTACCTATATGAATCTTTTAAATTTTCTTTTTCTCCTTTTTTTTTCTTATCTTTCTCTTCTTTTTATGCACTCGCTACTAGCTTTAGCTTTAAGCTTGGCTAAAGAGTGATTCTAATTTATTTATTTATTTATTTTTTTTTTTTATGGAAATTTTCTTTCTTTAATTTATGGTATTTATGTAGAACACTTTTTAATTTTAAGTCTTTCTGAATTGTTCTTATCATTTTTGTATATATTACCTTAAAAAAGAAAAAAATGAATAAAATACAATACAATACATACCGTAACACTTAAAATTCTTGAGTTGTTCCCTATATACCAAATCAACCTACAAATGTCAAAAGTTAATTATTCGTTTTGTGTTTCTTGTTGCAAATAAATATTGCGAAATGTCTCATGGTGCACGTAACAAAACCGCTCAAAGTTCTCAGCCGAGTAATAACACTCCAACCAGAAGCAACAACATCGATACAGCTGAATTCTGGTCGCGTATTGAGAAGAGATTTGCTGTATTTTCGGATGATTTGAATGTCAAAATGTCTTAAGTTGCCGCTATCGAAGAAAGAATTCAAAGTAGAATGAGTGCATTTGAATCTAACGTGTGCGGGAGAGTAAATTAACTTTAAACCCGATGCAACGCGCTTGAGTCTCGAATCGATATGCTTGAACGACAAGAAACCAACTCCGACGCTACTGCGGTATTAAAAGTAAACGATGATGTTCGAATCGGTTTCGATGAGGATATGGGAACATTGGCTTTTTTTTTCTAGATTTTTCAAAGGCTTTTGACTCAGTAAATCATCAAATCCTTTTATACAAATTAAGAAGTCAATATGCGTTTGAAGACTCTGTATGTAAGCTAATGGGCTCATATCTTGTTAATCGTACTCCATAGACATTTCTGTTCCTCTTTTATCATCATAATTATATTTAAATCGCTAGCGCAAGAGCTTGTGATTCCTCCTGAGAGTTTATTCCTGCACCGATTATAATGATTCATACACTGATCGAAAGCTCATCACCTGAACTTTGTTCATCAATATAAACACCTTTGAAAAAATCCATACGAGTGAAGTTATTACGAAAAAAACATTTTTACCTATACTTACGGGTATAGGGTTTCTACATGCGAGGTTTCTCGCACCAGCACACTAGTAATTAAATAACATAAGCTTAAACACCCCAGAACCACATTGTTTCTAAAATATATGGCATTCTTAGGGGCAAAAGCCCCACGAGACGATATCTCCCTACTGACATAAAGATGAAATTATTGAAGTCTTTTGTGCTGCCTTTAATTTTTTACGGTTGTGAAATTTTTGCTGATTTTGACTCAGAATCAGAAGTTAAATGTGGCTTTTAATAATTGTGCAAAATACGTTTTCAACATTAGACGATTTGATCACATCTCAAATTATTCAAGGCAGATTGCAGGCTGTCCCCTACAAGCTCTTTTCAAATATAGGATGCTCCTCACATTGTTGTAAATAATTCATACTAAGACACCTAATTATTTATTAGACAAGCTTAAGTTCGCGCAGTCTCGGAGGTCATTATAGTTTACTATTCCCAGACACAAATATTTGATAAGTAGTCGGCAATTCTTTGTTCATGCAGTTCGCCTACGGAACCAGCTTCCCCCTAACATACGAAGGTTAAACACAATAGATCAATTTAGAAAACATCTTTTTGATTTCTATGTAAACAGCAGCAACTAAGTCATTTCATTCCTATCTCATTCCCGTTTTGTATCCGTCCTTATTTATTCCTTGTCCTTTAAACTAAGAAATTTTATGTAATTAGGAAATAAGAAATATTTGTTAAACCAAATTATATAAGTATGTCATCAAATGTCAAAAGCTTACATGTACAGAGTTGAATAAATAAATAAATAAATTAAATTAAATTAAATTAAACTACTGGCGATTAAAAAGGCTGCAATATTCATAAAAGTAAGCGACGTCCCTCCGTCGGAGATAGCCATTCTGGTGGATATTCCGCCAGCTCTAGGCAATAGGATCAAACACAATAAAATCAAAGGCATCAGTGGCGATTCCTGGTCTTTAGCCTTGGGTTGGCTTCTTGCTCTGGAGAAATTAAATATCGTTAATTTTTAAAAGTTATTAATTAGGTACAGTATACACTTGTGCTCATATAATTAAGCCACTTAAATACGACCACACTATTTTCGGTAAAACAAAGTTTTATTAACAAATTCAGATTAATTGGTCAAAATAGAATGTTGATAAGCATTTGTTAAAGTTAATTTTTCTTGGTTTTTGTGTTAACAAATTATTAAAATATAAATTTTGCAGATTATTTGTTTATATCGCTTTGAGCGCGGTGACATATAATTAAGCCATTTATAAAAAAAAAGTTTAAAAGTAAATGTGCGTTATTTACTGTAGCTTTTTAAATATATTCTATCTCTTTAATAGTCAGTACTTTATTGACAAACCTTTTTGTATCATAAATTCGGCGCATCTATCGTTAATAGTCTTGACCCAGGCTGTACATTGAGTGGGTGTGATCTTGTCCCATTCCTGTGGAATGATTTGCCTCAGAGGCCTTATTTGCAGGTTTTTTTTGCAGCAACTACACTTTTTATAACACCCCATCGAATTTCTATGGGTTTTTAATAGGGACTTTGAGCTACCCACGGAAGGAGATGGGCACCAACCAAGGTTTAACGATCCTGAAACACAATGTTTTGGGTCGTTATATTGTTGAAAGATCCATGCTAGTGGCCAATTGTCTGCGAATTCTCAATTTAAATGATTGTTTATGATGTCTTTATAAATCTCACCAATAATTTTTCTATTTATTTAGTCAATCGGATAAACGCCGGATGAGGGGAAGTATCCCCAAGCCATCACCGATGACCCACCACACATGATCATTCTCTTGGTGAGCTTCTGGTCCAATTTTTGGAAAGGGGGGGCGCCTTACATATAGCCGTTCATCGTAAGGAAACGTCATACACCATATTTAAGGCGTCCCTAATTGAAGAATTGGACCATAGGTTCACCAAGAAAATGGTCAAGCCTGGTGGCTCATCGGTGATAATCTGGGGATACTTTACCTCATCCGGCGTTTCTCCGATTGTGTAAATAAATGGAAAAATGACTGGTGAGATTTATAACAACATCATAAACAATCATTTAAATGAAAAATTCGCCGACAATTTTCCACTAGTAAGGATCTTCCAACAATATAAAGATACAAAGCATTGCTCCAGGATCGTTAAACCTTGGTTGAAGTCGAGCCGCATCAATCTCATTCAGCGGCTAGCTCAAAGTTCCGATTAAAACTCCATAGAAATTTGTTAGGGGGCTATAAAAAGGGTAGTTGTTGCAAAACATCTGCAAACAAGGACTCTGTGGCAAGTTATTCAACAGGTATGGAACAAGATCACACCCACTCAATGTACAGCCCTGGTCAGCGCTACGGACGATAGATGCACCGAATTTATTGGACAAAAAGCTTTACCAATACAGTACTGACTGTAAAAGAGATAGAATATGCATTAATATCTGCAATAACTAATGTATATTTAATTTTAACCATTTTTTTTAGTAAGTGGCTTAATTATATGTCACAGAGCTCAAAGCGATATAAACAAATAATCTGCAAAATTTATGTTGCAATGATTTGTTAAACACAAAAACCAAGAAGAATTAAATTTAACAAATACTTATCAATATTTTATTTTAACTAATTAATCTGAATTTATTAATAAAACTTTGTTCTACCGAAAATAGTGTGATGGTGTTTATGTGGCTTAATTGTATGAGCACAAGTGTATGTACTAAAGAAAAATGTTTTTATGGAATAGTGTATACAAATTGCTAATTCATCGAAACATAAAAGCGGCTTAAGACATCTCTACTCAATTTACCGTCTCACGTCACAAGAAAGCACGCACGCACTGCATTTTTGTAACAACTACATATACGCATACGCACCTACGAAACAAAAACAAAAAAGACAAAGTTCTCCGCTGCACGGAAGTGCATAAGGAACATTAATATTTCCTAGTTAGTAGTAGTTATTTATTTAAAAATCATTATTTATTAAAATAATCGTAAAAGATTTTGAGAGAAGTTGAGACCAGGGCTAAGCTCTCAACATCATCGTTTCATTTCATCATGTGCCGTACTTTTTAGTTTTTCATAGTCTTACAAGGTTTTGTATAATGCATACAGCATACGGCATACCTAATACACTTAGCATTATTCGGCAGCTCCTGAACAGTGTCATTTGAAAGTGAACTATTTAAGCGCATTAAGTGCAGTCTGACTGTGAATGTTACTTTCATTATCATGAAGTACGACTAGAACGTCTGCCTTAAATATGCTGCAGGCACCCGGGAGTCTTAAGGAAACTTTTAGCTTTGGTAACATGCAGTAGTCCGTGAGGACTACATAGAAAACAAACAAAAAAACAATAACAAAACCAAAGGAAACAACTTTCTGTTCTATCAGCACGATTGAAAACTAGAAAACAACAAAACAAAAACAAAACCAAAAAAAAATTAAGCCGCCCTCTTTTTACAGTATACACTGAGCCAAAGTTCTATAGCAAAATTCGTATCTAATTCTCATATTATATATTTCTCTGGTAACAATTTTGAAACGAAATACATAATCAAAAAGAACACAAAAAAGTATGCATACATACGAGTATACTTACCTACCCACCACTTCCAGCCTGATGTCTCGCTCGTCTCTCATAGCTGGCGCTTATTTTCGCGCCAACCCATTCGTTTATTTTACTGGGCTTTGCATACGACAAATCAAACACCAACACTATGGTATAGATATGCATAGATTGTATGGAATTGGTTGGCGCAAATTTTAGAGCCAAACCATATTTCAAGGGATATTTTTTGCATGGGAGTTTTGTATTGCGTAAAAGAAAAATTTAATTTTTCCAGTTTTCATGCACTACTCTTTATAATTACTGAAGTTCGTTTTTCGTTTCATATAAAATATATTTTATGGCATTTATTTATCTAAAATCTTGGTTTGGCGCCGCCAACCTAGCCAACTGAGAGAAATCGCCACTGGCAGTCATATAACCGAAAAAGAGGCCAACGCTCTGTGTCTTACACGAACAGAAAGTTTTTTTCACGGTGCCACTTCCTTCTCTCCTCTTACAAGCAATCAAAGAGTATCATTTGTCAAGATCGAGCTTCTCAACTCGCCGTTTCGGCAAAAAACTGTGGCTCCCTTCCATTCGTGCAAAAATATAATACGCACACACAAATGGTTGCGAGAAGCAGGCCCTGGTTCACCCTGAGCTGTAGCGCCACCAAAAGAAGAAGAATCACAGGACACTGCGCCATAGGTCATGTGACAAGCAAATGGCTACCCGAGTCCAACGATATCTGTAGAAACTGCGGAGATGAGGAAGAAAGCGAATCGATTCACCAAGAACACAAACTGGTTTACGAGTTGTTAAGAAGAGGATTTTCTCCCAAAACTATGAGGGGATTCGCAATGGACCTTCGGGTCTCCGAGTGGAAATGATTGTTTGAACAGCCAAATAAACTTCCTAACCCAACCTAACCTGACCTAATAAAACGCTTATTCCATCTTAAATCTACAATGATCAATTTGCAGATTAGCAGATTCAATGTGCGTCTCGTTGAATGACGCAGTGATTGTCATGAACACTGAATGCTTGGTCAAAGAAATACGGTGCCAACAATGAATGTACTGCTGGAAATTGTGATTCGCCGAGACAGCAATACATATTAAATGTTGTGCGGAGCTAGAGAGTACAATGCTTATGTTGCAATTATCGAGACCTAATAATATCTATAATATAAAAAAAATACGTCAGAAATATATTAGCCTAGGTCAGGTGAGCACCGTGGCGTAGTAGTCAGTGCCCCCGGAATTGGGACACCTCTTAGTTCGGTTAGCCCTCGCGCACATCCTCGCTGTAAAAATTTTACACACAACACTCTTTAAATGGGACACCTCCGAATTGTTGTTGGACAAATGTTGCCAGTACCACTGGATACCGGGCAGGCTCTACTGTAGAGAATATAAATTGCTTGTATTTGAACTAGAATATCTACCATGGCGTAGTGTTAAGTGCATTGAACTACCATCCCAGCAAACACCCAAATCGTTTCTTCACGGCGTCACCTCTTCCGAATATCTGATAAGCATTTAAGAGTATCATTTGCTACGACGAGCTTCTTAACTCGGAGTTAGAAGTCGGCAAAACAACTATAGGTTCCTTCCATTCGTACTGAAACTAAACACGAACACACAAATGGTAGCGAGAAGCAGCCCCTGATGTAGCGTCAATTAAAAAAGAAATCTACCTGAAATGAAATAAGCAAAGCACCACAAATCTCTGACAATCCTTAGGGTAAGCAGTCAGAAATAAAAACCCTGAATCTTGACACCGACATTTTTAAACTCGAACTGTGGTTTAGATACCAGGAAGAATTTTCATAACTATTGGACATGGCATCGACAATGATAAGGTACAAATACCTTGAAAGTTAGCTCGAAGAAAGCTGCCCTATCCCTATAAAGAAGAGATTGCCAAGTATTCAATTTTTGTTAATTTTTCCTACTTCCATCCCTGCCAATCGAGCACTGTTAAAAATAAAGTACACAGTTGAAAGTAGAGTTTGCTTGCTTTGTCAAGATTGCCAGTAGTTTGAAGCGTTCGTTCAAAAAAGTAAAATGTCGCCTCGTGCTGGGCGGCAATATATACATTTTGTTTGTTGCACAATAGCCTGTGAGAGTACATATCATTTTACAAATGCAAGCTAAGGAACTTAAATGCTCATTTTAATTAGAAATGTTCTGATATACATACATATCTGCCACGCAGCGGTCTAAAGGGGAAGCATAAGTTAAGGCAAAAATACAAAATGCCGAAGTAAGAAAGCACATAATAGTGGGAAATTTTCCCCTACTCTCTGTATTCAGCTTTCTATGATAAGCTTTGAGTATTAGTTGTGATTGCAATAAACTTTTGGACTGTGTTCTCTTTGAATTCACTTCGATTTCCCTTTTTTTTGTGTCTCAACTTCGTCTATCTGGAATTAGGCCAAAGTTTTGCTACTGGCACTCTCTCTCCCTCTCTCTATCCCGCTCTTTCCAGCATGCTCTCTGTTCGTTGCCAAAATATGGGGTCAAATTCAACGAATATTCTAGCCGGCGAATAATTTCTATACAAATGGTGTTCTCTTCTATTTAAGGAGCTACCACCGAGAGTAAGCTGAGTCAAGGAAGGAAAATAAGCAGAAAACGAAAATAATGCCTTGCTGAGACCATTTTTCATCCGACACTGGGCCATTCCTCAATTGATTAATGGCTTGCCGAAAAAAATAAATAAAAATAAAAATAAAATAAATAAAAGTGAAACTTCACCAGGCGTTTTTGTTTTGTTTCTGTTTCCCGTAAGACTGCTATACTAATAAATTCATGCTGCCGATGATAGCGGTATAAAGCCATCTTTAATCTACACATTTATTAACCTGGCGGATGAATGTAGATTTTGGTGTCCTTGATGTGATTTAACTCACAAGTCACAACTGTTAGCTTTGTATTGACAGGATGTCATAAGGATTTAAATGTCTATTAATGTTAAATAGCTTGGTATCAAATTAAAGTCATAAGAGGATGTATTAAGTCTTTGAAAAGAGTACAACGCAAGATGTGTGAACATAAGAAATCACCCACTATACTTTAGATTGGAATTCTTTTTACCAACAATAGGCGCGATGAATTATCCTCTCAAATCAAGGATATGAAATCGATAAGTGAAAAACCCACCTACAGTGAACCAAAAAAAAAAATTGGACAGGAAGAGGATGCCATTATAAAATTGAATAAGATCGCAACCGGTATAGCTACTGAAATCAATGAAAGTGGAAATGAAACATAATTTTTTAAGTTTTCCAAATAGTTGTATACCCCTATTATGGTTAGCGAATCGAACGTTCGATATGAAGCGAACTCTTTTGCGAATCACCCGTATCGTGGTATTTGGTATTTCTCAATAAAGAACATTTGTTTACAAAAAATCACTTTATAGAAACGCACTTAAAAAAATAGAATCAGTACTATCTCTAGAAATAAAAGCAATCAAGTTATTTTTCAAATAAAGGATGTATTTTAGAATTAAGCATTTAAATAAGGCCTGTTTAATCCATACAAATGTTTTACATTTGAAAGTTAATTAAAACCATTTCATGCAATTAAAAAAGAAACTTTTTCTTCAATAACTGAAATCGGTATATCGTGACGTCACATATCAAACGTCAAAGTAAGTTGGCATACCTTATATATCTGTTTATCCTGATGTACATACATGTATATTACTGAATTACAAATCTTATTACAAGGTACAGTCTTTGAATAAACGTCGTTTTGTATTCCGTAACTTTGATGAGTCGGAAATAAATATTTAAATAAGGAAATAAAAGATAGCACATAATTTTCTTAATACGTTATAATTTTATTCACTGTTGATAGTTCGGCGATGAGGATGCGAATGGCTGAACATTGATCCATGCACCATCCTCGTAGTCTCGGTACTTCTTATGTATATAACATGATCAGCTGTATATGTATCTGGTCATTGACCTTACAAGTTATCGATTTTTATATAACTTAATATTACTTAATGCCTATTATAACAGTGCGATGGAGGGTGCCTCGTTGCTACGTCTTATCTTTCTTCCCCAATTCGGCCATCATGAATTTGTGGATCGTGAGTTGGGTTCCTAAAGGTTGAAAGGGCTAAGATGTACCTCCTTGACCAGCCATGCCTAAGAGGTAGTGAGACAGTCCGCACATCACTTATCTTCTTTCGGGTAGCTGTCAGTTGGACGTCTTTCATTGTGGCACTGGCGGAGAAACGCTTGTTGTCGGTTTGTGCGGGAGTGCAGGTTCAAGATTTATTGGTGTTCGGTGTCCAATAAATGTACTTATCCCCATCTCAATCTTGTTGGAACCCAGCACTTTGAATTGACGGCTCACAGTGGTTTAAGTTAACAGTCTGTGGGTGCACCTCAACAACTGAATTTTCTTTTAGGTGTTTAGCAGTGGCGATGTGGGTACCCAGTTAAAAATTTTATAAGGCATATAAGGCTAAGGGAAAAATAAGGAAGACAAGATCTAGGAACCTTATTTCGAGATTATTAAAAGTCTTAAATAAGACTTATGGAATTTCTCTTTCGGATTTTTGCTTTCGCTTTAATTTTCAACTGACAGTTTAAATTCGAGTGTTGAACAGAGTGCAGTGTATTAAAGTGTGTAAAAATATTTTTCATAAGTTCTTGAAGTGCACTAAAATTGAAGAGGTGAAATTAAGTTATTTTAATTATTAACTATTAATAATTATTTCATTGTTGACAGATTTCATGAACCGTTCGATAATGAAGAAGAAAACCAAATAATTTATAAAACGAAAAATAAATTTGTTTCTATTTTGTATACTTAGATTAAACAAATATCTCTTATTTATTCCTTATAAAATAATGATTCTCACAAGGAAATAAGCCTTAAACCAGGCTTTATACACGTAAATATATTGCTTATCAAAACCTGTTAGAAAAGCTTTTATAAGTAATGAAACAAAAAAGGAATAGACTATATTGACATAAGCCTGAAATAGGCCTTACTCTTTTTGCTGGGTATCGTTGCAATAGTGTGTGTGTGAGTATATGTGCGCGCTCTGACGTAGTCATTTGTTCTGCACTTCAATGTGCTACAATTATCATAAGCATTTGCGGCTCTCACACTCAACCAATCTTAACAAATGAGATGTCAAAAGAAATAGAATTTTCTAGAGCAGTGAATCGCATTTTCAGTTTATAAATATTAATATTTAGTTCAGTGCAATTAGGTTTATACCCCAGTTATAGTGAATGGATTTAGATGTTTCGGAATTTTTTGAATCTCTTATACTGTAAAGTAAAAAGTTTACCTTTTGAAACCTTCCGCTAATGTTTTTTTTTTTTTAAGACCCGTCCCATGCAAATGATGCTACTATTCCTAGTAGAGTACATTCCTTTTACAGGTTCTTGTGACTAAATTAACTTAATACCAGGAAAACTGTAAGCCCCAGGTAAAAACTTTGTATGGTGAATTTGTAGGTGATGTAATGGCACATAAAAATAATTTTAATAAAAAAAATTATTAGCACACGATATGTGAACCAAAATGAACTCTTAAAACAACAGGAGTTAATTTTGGGTAGAATATTAGTTTTTGGTATTTTTTTTAAATGTAATTAGTCCAGTGCAATTAGTCATTATAAATGAAATACGACGGAGCCCAGTCATAGTGAATGGATTTGAACTAAAAAGTTTATCCATTAAAAATTACCGCAATTCTTAAAATCTGTAAATTTAAGCAAGAAATCAAAATTTAAAAGCAAAAAATCAAAAATTTTGGGATCAGTGTCATTGGTTCATGATATGAAAAAAATCGTATGGGAGCGGGGGTCTATTTTGAACACCCACTGAGCTACAGGGTGTTTAAAAAAGATCATTGAAGTAGGTACCAACAGTTATTTTGAGCATTTGCTCGGATTCGTATGCGAGAGAGCTTACTTGAGCATTTCCTTTGTTCGAAAATGTCGTTTGCTCAGATTCGTATGAATAAAAGGCATAAGTCTAAGCATTTGCTAAGAGAATTCCAAGTATGCTATTTAGCTAACTCAGAGCGTTTGCTTCATATTTTGGGCCGTAAATCGATTGATTTATTGTACTATTTTGTTAAAAAAAAATAATTATAAGGATTACAAGGAATGGATAAAATTCCTTAAGGGAATAGCGCTTGCGATGCTGGCGGAATGGAGTACGATAAAAAACTGTGGCAAAAGGATACGTTCTTACGTTATGTTGGTGAACTACCATTTGCATGACGAATTGGTATGTGTGCCAAGAAATAGTGGAAATTGGTGCAATTGATTGCACGCATGTTTTATTAAAAAAAAAACCGGCGTACTTCATAACGTGGCGATTCAGATTTTGGATTGACGAGAGAAATAATTGAGAACGATGAAGAGCTGGGAGTGCCTGAAATGGACAAAACAAACAATTCCGATTATAAACGCGGACAAAAACGGCGGTTGTGGTTAATAAAGTACTAAAATGTTTGTTCGTTTTTATTACAAAAACTAAACTGAATTGTTTCAATGGTTGTTTTCAATATAATGCGAAGAACTCCAATTGCTCAGCATGCACCTCTTGTTGGTGTTGCTTTTGTGCACTGAACAAACTCTTCTGCATTGTTATTATTTGCAGTTGATTCTCCAGATTAGAATTTTCTGTTATCAAAATGTTTCTAAAAAATTAAAAAAATTTAAAAAATTACCGTAAGAAAAAGTTTTTTATTTTATTTTTTTTTATTTATTTATTTATTTCATAACGACTAGCTTATACACAGTAAGATATAATATCATATAATTGAGTGATAAGTACACAATATAAAAACAATAGAAAAAAAAACGTATGATTGGAAGAGAAAGCTACATGAGCTATTAAATGAAGAATTCAAGTTAATTATAAAAAGAATGTAAACATAATAAAAAATTTACAGAAGCTAAGCAGAAAAAAAAAAAAAAAAAAAAAAGAATAAATAAATCCAAAATTTTAAGAATTTAAGGAGTTAGAAAATAGATACGTTCTGAGTTCATTTTTAAGTTTAGTTGTGTTAGTTATCCTTCTGAGAGGGCGGGCCAAGGAGTTCCACAACCGTGTGGCGTGAATGAAAAACTGTCGCTCAGATATTAAACAAGAGTGCCTGGGGGGAATCAATTGTGCAGATCTGTTTGATGAGGCGAATCTTATTTTTTCAAAGATATAAGCAGGTTGATGTGATAAAAGAATGTCCGAGAAAAGGCTAAGAGTTCGAAACTGTAGTAGGTGATCAAAGGTCATATTATATAGTTGCCTAGAATATCGCGAAACTCGATCAAATTTGCGTAATCCAAAAACATAGCGAACAATGCAATTAAAGGCGACATTAAGTTTCCTCCTGGATACAGAGCTACAATTTGAATAAATTTCACAACCATACATAAGGACTGGAACTGCTAGAGTTTTAGCTAGTAAGACTCGCGTTTTGAAGGGCGTGAAGGAGTGAGTAGCCCAAAGTGTTCGGATGACACCATAAGTCTTCCCCACTACTATATTTATATGATTGTCCCAAGTTAAATGGCGATTGAAAGTCATACCAAGATTTCTGACAGTTTCTACATATTCAATAGGGGCATCGTCAAGAGTGATTGTAGGAAAATAAGTCAGATCTAGGGGCTTACGCGAGATGCACTTAGTTTTTGTTTGATTTAATAGCAATCCATTTCGATGTGACCATTGCACTATATTAGCCAGATCTTCATTTATGGAGTGTACAGCGTGCTCTATTAAACCCAAAGGACAACTTAATAGGAGCTGAACATCAGCATACATATGCATTGCGCTATTCTTAATAAAATTGGGAAGATCATTGACATATAAAGAGAAAAATAATGGCCCTAATATGGATCCCTGAGGAACACCACTAACGATTGGTAGAGGGTCCGATAGAGATTGATTGATTGATGCGGCTTGAAATCTGTGTGTTAAGTACGAGGACACTAACTTTCCCACGCAGGGCGAAAATTTTTAGATTTCAGACAATTTGCGACACAAAAATGAGTGGTTAACCGTATCAAATGCCTTAGAAAAGTCTAGTAAGACTAAAAAAGACACTTTGTCCCTATCAATGGCTTGGCGAATATCCTCAGAGATACCTATAACAGCAGTGGTACAGCTATGTTTTTGTCGGAAAACCAGATTGCGTGGAGGATAAAATATTGTAAGTGGAGAGATGATGACTAATTTGCTTCTGAAGGATCTTTTCAAATACTTTCGACAAGAATAGGAGAATAGATATCGGTCTGAATTCATCACATTTCGATGATTTTGGAACTGGAATAATTTTGCCCGATTTCCATTGCCTTGGAAAGATCCCAGTAGTTACCACTGTATTAAAAACGTATGTTATGAACGGTAGCAATATGGGAAGTATAATTTTTAAGAATGATGGGTGGATGTCATCAAGTCCGACAGCATTTGATTTGATAGCTAGTAGGCTTTCAACGACATCAGCACTGTTAAATGCTGTAAAACAAAAACTAGGGCAACTAGCAGAGAAAGATGAGTAAACCAACTGTTGAGTAGACTGCAAACTGTTCATAGATGTTTGTGATGAAATAAATTGCGAGTTAAGTTCATTAGGGTCAGGAGCATAAGAATTGTTACTTTTAGATTTACCAATACCGAGATTGCGTAGACTACTCCATAAACGCTTACTTCCTAATGAACCATTGAGCCTGCTAGAATAGAAGCGAGATTTGGCGGCTCGTATAGCAGACACAACTTTATTGCGTAATAGACAGTAGACTTGTCGATGATCTATCAAGCGAAAACGTTTCCAGCGAGTATAGGCTAGATCGCGCTGTTGTATTAAGGAGCTGATTTGTTGTGAAAACCAGGGTGCCTTTTTTGGTGAAAGGATGTTGGCCTTTAAAGGAACATACCTATTATAAAGCTGTTTAATATTACTGTTTATTAATGAACTCAACCTGATCGTTTGGAGAAGAGAAACAGTAGATTGCATTCCAATTTATACTTCTAGTATCTTCCTCTAGCAGCGTATAGTCAATATTCTTGAAGTCTCTATATTCAATAGCTCTGACAGCACTTACAGTTTCAAAGTCGAAGGACAGATAAAGTAAATCGTGCCTAGAGAAAGCAGGTGCAGAGAGCTGATCATAGAAAAGGATCTTGTTTGTGTGACTGACTAAGAATAAATCCAACAGCGTTGAGGAATGATCAGAGAAGTGAGTAGGAACTGTAGTATTCGCTGAGATCAAATTAAGGGAAGACATTACATCGATAAGATGGCTATCAGACAGGAGATTGCTATTAAAGTCGCCGCATAAAACAATATTGGGGCACGTAATAGAGATTTCTTCCAGAGTAGTAATAAATCGTGATAAATTAACGTTTCTATTAGGACGATATGCAGTACCGATTAAAAGTCTAGATTCCGCATTGACCAGTTCAACAAACACATGCTCAATCTCACAACTCACAGTGCGGTCGGATCGAAAAACCTTATAGCCACCCAGATGACACAGCTCATCACTAAATGAATCCTTAAACCAAGTTTCGGACACACAAGCCACATCAACCCCTGATTGCTCAAACAAGTAGCGGAATTAATCGATTTTCGGAAGAAGACTTTGAGCATTAATATGACAGATATGCAGACCGGTATTAAGGCGTCTAAATACTTTTAACATAATATAGAGTCTAGAATCCATACCTTGATTTTAGTAGGAGAAATAACACAACTTAACCTTTACAATATAAACAAATATATAATAATTCTCTTATAATGAAGAAACACAATTTACTGAATTGAAAAGAAATAGAAAAAAGATAAAAGATAAATAAATAAGAAATAATAATAATAATGAGCTATAATCTAATAATTAAAATGAAAAAAGAAAAGTAATAATAATAATTGGCAGAAAAACTAATTTCCATCTGTTGAGCTGGCAATTCCGTCAAGATCATCAAAACATTCGACCAATACAGCAGCTTCATCCATTTGACGTTTGACATACACCGCGTGAAGAGAACACTGATGCAAGTTGTTTACATTTTTTGAGTTTTAGAGCAGAGTTTAAAAGTTGTTGGTTATATTTTGTTAAACATTCACGCAGATTGATGGTACGGCTCGAATCCAAGTTAAGTAAGTTAACGTTGAAATATTCCATTTCTGCTTCATGCAAACTAATATTTCTCGTCAGTTTTGTTGATTTTGTTTGACTAAATTTTTTTTTTGATTTATGAATAATTAAATGATTTGTTGACAAATGTCAAGCAAGTTCGATTTTCCGAACTGGCTCATGTAAACTTAAGTTTTATTCATACCAATTTTGAGCAAATGCTAAATGCCTTTACTTTGCTCAGAGCTTTTACTTGGAGTAATTGCTTGTTTTTATTAATACGGCCCATTTTAAGTATGCATGTCTTTTCACATATTCAGTAAATTTTCTTTTAAATAGTAGCCCGTTAAATAAATTAAATCCCTTGTATTCTGTGCAGCCCATGAGTTTTTGTCTTCTCAACCTAAGGTCATTCATTTGCATTTCGAATTTGGTAGGGTTGAATCTCATCAACAGGATGCTCCTCATAGCTTTATTTTGCAGTTTATGTAGTCTTTCGATCTGCCCCTGGTTGCAGCATGAGAATAGAATTGAGGAACAAAATTCAAAATGCGGTTTAATGACTGTGTTATAGACTGTAACAGCTGTTAGATAGTCCATTCTTTTTCGGATCTTTTTAAAAACCCCTATTTTTACCAACTTTTTTGCAGATGTAGTCTACATTTATATCAGTCATTAGTTTACGTTTGCATTCTTCTTCGTATGGTCATAGTATGTATCAAGGTATCGTCAGTGTAAAGTACTATTTTGCAAAATTTTATTATTTCTGGCATATAATTTATGTATATTCACCCCTATCGTGGAATCGCCGGGGGTAAAGATTCACTGCATCGGTATCGTTGAATTCGTCGAAGTGAATCTTTCCCTTATCGGTAATGTGAATGAGTTTCGCGGCATCGTAGACAATGTTCGAATCGAATTTGCTCATAGAAAATCTGACATTTCTCACTCGCAGCTCAAACGTTGCGGATCTCATCTTGTTTATTTGTTTTACTTGATAGCTTGATAATTTAAATAAACACACTTTACACAAAGTTTATTTTGCAGAAAATAAAAGACTAATTCTGGTCAATTTAGTGCTTTAACACAGTAGATATGATCATTTTCCAATACCATGTTGGTGATTTCCCTCAGTAAAAATCGTGGGCATGCTGCTTATTTCACTTTGGGAAAATTTGAAAATAAGTTCTGAGTTGTTGAGCATTGTTAATAAACCTGCAAGAGTAAACTGTTTTTAAATAAATTAAAGAGAACAAGTGCAATTTGAAAACACGTCTTATCTGGTAGTTCCATTGTCTTACTGCTCGTCCTGTGCATGTGCGTATTTTTCTTTCTGAAGATAATTGATGTTCTTCATCTGACAAATCGAGAAATAGAGCTATGTTATCCAGATTATTGTTAATTTATTTATTTATATATTTTTTTTATTGCAAAAACCAAAAGACTATTCGCAAATACAAATTCACTATAATTTTCACATGTTGGTAAAAATTATTCAAAGTGACGACACATATTTTGACTTGGCCGGCTTTGATAATAAACAGAATAGTCGCTATTAAGGCATCGAAAACCCTCAATTGATACACCAAAGACCACTTCACCCTCGTAGAGTAACTGCATGGTGCCCCATTTGGGCCGGCGGCATCATTTGGTCATATTTCTTTAAGGATGCTTGAGCAATGCTATAACAGTTACTGGTGACCGCTATCGGGACATGTTGGGAAGCTGTCCTGTGCCTGAATTGGATCAAATAGGCCTACGCAGCATGTGGTACCAGCAGGACGGTGCCATATCACACACAGCTCGTTCTACGATCCAATTTTTATGAAAAATGTTTCCCGTCAAAAAGTGGTGATATCGAGTGGCTCCCATGATCCCCTGATTTGACGTCTCCCGATTTCTTCATATGGTTACACTTGAAGAAACCTTGATGCTTAAGAACAAAATTTGAAATAAAATTGCCTTAAAAGACACCAGACGTCTGCGAAATTGTTATAAAAAATGTGCTGAAAAGAGCCCGCCTTTGCGCCATGGTCAGAGCCAGCTACTTGACCAACATCATATTCCGTACATAATGTTAATTTTTCTTAAAAATTGTAAATATTCAATAGGGAGTACAATCATGACGAGGGAAGTACGGGAGTATAGTGTTTGAGAGAGTAGTATGAATATTCCATTAGTACTCACTTCGGCAGCCCTGCTCCTTAATAAATGTAAATGTCATAAAAATCATTTTGTTTATCTTTATATCTCGTAACCAGCGTTGCCACTTCACAAAAAGAGGAGCGCAGTAGATCATTAAAAAAAATGCAGTAGATTGGATCTTTCCGCAGTAGATTTTTTATTAAACGAAAAACAAAGTTTAATTGCTTAAAACTATATTAACAAATTAATTTTTAAACGAGTAGGTAATAAAACTTAATCTTCAAAGTCTTTAATTAAACACTTTAATGGTTTTTTATAAACTTTCCATCAATAAAATTAAAGTTTTCAAAATACTTTAAGAGCCCAGGAGAGTCTGAGGGTGTCCAGCAACCGTTGCTGATATTATTAATTTCCTTACAAAAAATTACATTTTCAAGAGTATTTACGTTAAGTTTGTTTCGTAGTTTATTTTTTACTTGGCTTACAATCGAAAACTTTCGCTCTGCAGCAGCACTACTATGGGGAAGTGAACACAAAATCAACATATACTCGCAAAGTTCAACATATATTTTTTTGATTTTTTATTTGTTTACAAATTTCTATATAAAAAATTAAAATATCCTTTTTCATTTTATCAGTTTCTAATTCATCGAAATTGTTTTCATTTATATATTCTTGAAACTCTATTCCGAAATACATATTTAAAAGAGACTGATGGATGGAAAAATCGTTTAAATCAATGTTCACATTAACTGCGCCAAGATTTATAAAATTCTTAAAAAGATCCATGTAGAGATTGAAAATGTGTTGTTCAAGAAGATGTATTTGTGTGTATTCTGATTGAAATATTTTATTTTTTGTATTTATTAAATTTAAAACGTAAGAAAGAAAGAGAAGATAAAGTTTATTTAAAGGATTAGTTAAAAAAGTAGTGACTTAGTTTACGGAATCTAAATTTTCAAAATTTAAAAGAGTGAAATAATGTTGTAATGGGTTCCATTGTTCTAGGAGACGGTTAACAACACTCTCAACCGAAAGCCACCTAGTGTACGAAATGTACAAGATCTTATGGTTTTTTATGTCAAAATATTCTTGGAATTCTTCACATCTCTTAGGGCTATGGGAAAAATGATTGTAAATATCTTTAATTCTCTTTTCAATAAAGTTAGGTAGTTTTTTAGTAGCTGCTGAAGCACATAAATGCAATGAGTGGCACGTACATCCAAGATAAAACAAATTCTTATTTGCATTTTGCATTTTTGCTTTAACCCCATTTATGTTGCCACTCATTACAGATGCATTAACTGTTGCCATTCCAATTATGTTTGTCATTGGAATATTTTTATTTTCAAAAAAAATTAAAAAAAAAATTTTTCAAATTTGAAAAAATTTCATTCGAATCTGACGACGAAAGTTCTATAAGACCAAAAAAACTATCTCGAATCTTCTTGTTCTGTTCATCGAAACAACGCGTAACTATAACTAAACATTATATTATAATAGAAAATTTTCGAGTTCTCAAAACGTTACTTATTTGTTCTTGGGCAAAAGGCCCCATAACAAAATTAACCATGGAACTAGCTTTGGTACGCCCACACTTTATACCTTTCGCGATGGAAGAATCTAGACATACTGCTTGCAAAAAATTAGGAACACTATCCATTAAGGAAACGCCAAATTATGACTAACACAGTACATCACACAAGTAATCTCTGCTTGAAGTTTGGAATTATTATTGTTTCTTGAAGAAACCTGAAGAAACAAATCTGGAATAAGGCTTGTATTTTTGGACTTCTCCAAATGATATCTTGATGCACTATGCCTTTCCAAATTTGTTTTGTTATTGTCAAGCATTTTAACCCTTTGTTGACCGACGGTACTTATAAGTACCAGTATGTTTAACTTCAAATGAAATTCCTATAGGAACATATTTAGACACTAAGACCAAACAAGACTTTTTAGTATCATATAATCTCAATGAAATTTGTTTTTTATGTATGTTTACCTTATTTTAGCCACAGATATAACGGTTTTTCTGACAGCATATTAGACTTTGAAGAAAGTAATTTAAGTCGATTTCAAAACTAACACACTAAATTGGTATTTTTACACAGTTTTGATCTTTAATTTTATTAAATGCTTATGTATTCGAAAGCAAAGAATATCAAAGTTCAATAAAAAAAACTTAAAAAAAACATTTTCTTTTTATAACTTTAGTTATAGCCTAACGGTACTTTGGAGATTGACCTTAATATTTCGTCCCCATGAGTCATTCAAAAATTCAAAAATCTTAAAATACCCTCAACTAAAAAATTCTTCAACAAAAATGAAGATTATAACTTTTTTTAATAGCTTGGTCAACAAAGGGTTAAAGCAAATTTTGCAAAAGCTTTGCCCGTCGACGCACATTAAGCCAAGAATACTCTCGTTTCCACGCTTGTTTGTATTTTTGTTTGTATTTTTTTGGTTCTGGAAGAATTGTACATTCATTTTCTTGAATCGAGTTAGGGTTTTCTTTTCTATTATTTAGTAAATAAAAAAGAAAGAAATTAAAAACTAGAAAACTAAACTTAAACAAAACACTCACGGTGAAGACATTTGCATTTGGCTAGAGCCAGCAAGTGATTCTCCGGCAGGCTGAGTTTCGTTCTCAGTTTCTTGTATTGTTCTTTTTGGTGTTTCTCTAAAAAAAAAATAACTATTTTAACACTTGAACAGATGTTTGTCAGAACAATTTTACTTATTTTTTGTGGTTTTCAATAAATATGTATCCATGTTTTTTTTGATAATTTAACTCTTGTAAAATAAGGGTTTTCCACACGATACACGAATCACGTTACACAAATTCAAATTCAAAATATCAAATAAGCTCTCAGAATCCCGTTAGTTTAGCAGGAAATGAGAACACAACAGAAACATAGATAGATTTCTTGTTTCATGAATGAAAGCAGCCAACTCATTTCATATGTCAAAAGAGAATGTGGCCAAGTTCACAATAAGTTGGTGGCTTCGTTCAGACGTTCTTTACAGCGGTTATTTGTATGCATGGTTTTTGTACAGCTGTTCAAAAGAAGGTTTATCAAACAAAAAAGTGCAGTAGATTGGATTTAGTGGCAGTAGATTTATTTTTTGCGAAAAGTGCACTAGATCTACTGCTATTGCAGCAAAGTGGCATCGCTGCTCGTAACTTCAATGCAGTCGAACTCGAAGTTCCTGAAAAACTTCGTTACTCCGACAATTGATTTGTGTTAAATTAAAGGTCTTATTTAATTCACTATAGCTTAAGTTCATTTATTTAAGTTTCAATTAAGACTGAATCGCTGTATTTATAACTTAAATGCTATGTGTTAGTGTGGTAATAATATACATATGGTATGTATAATACACATACTTAATATATATGTAAAGGGTGATTTTTTAAGAGGTTGAGAACTTTTTTTAAAAAAAAAACACAAAAAATTCGAAAAAATGAATGAAATATTTATTTGAATCGATAGTTTGAACCTTGCAATTTAATGTTTAAAGATAATTTCATGCAAATGTTGACCGCGGCTGCGTCTCAGGTAGCCCATCCGCTGAGTCCAATTTTGGCATACTCTTTCACACATATCGGCCGGTATCTCACGAATGAATGTTGGCTTCCAGTGCGTCAATCGAAGCGGGCTTGTCCCTATAGACATTAGCCTTGACATACCCCCACAAAAAATAATCTAATGGTGTCAAATCGCACGATCTAGGCGGCCAATTGACCGGCCCGAAACGTGAAATTAACTGTTCACCAAACTCGCCTCGCAATTGCGCCATTGTTTCGCGTGCTGTGTGGCATGTGGCACCGTCTTGTTGAAACCACATATCATGCAAGTCAAGAACTTCCATTTCGGGCAAAAAAAAGTTTGTTATCATCGCTCGGTAGCGTTCACCATTGACAGTAACGCTGCGATTCGCATCATCTTTGAAGAAATATGGCCCAATAATGCCGCCGGCCCATAAACCGCACCAAACAGTGGCTTTTTCGGGATGCATTGGTAGCTGTTGCAATGCTTCTGGCTGATCTTCACTCCAAATGCGGCAATTTTGCTTATGCTTTGCTGTTATGTCGTGTAATGTATGATGTATCTATCTCGCTCTACTGCTGTGAATACTCAGAGACCTTAACTAACCGGATGCCAACAGTCGATCAGTAACCAGCGAGCATTCAATACCGTAGTACATATTCGAGAGCTTACAGTATTAATAAACATATATATATATACATATATATATATATTTAAATATATAATAGTATATATTATTACTGCGTTTTATTTCATTTACGATACAACAAGTGGCGACGAGGATAAAAACAAGAAAAAAAAAAAAAACATAAACGAACGTCAACAGCATAACTTCAGACACAAAAACGAAAAAAAAAAAAAAAACAAACACGTGGTGGTGCTACATTGCGCGCTGGTACTCGTACAAATATACATATGTACATACATCGGTGGACACAGGAGTGTAAAGAACAGTATACGCCCAACTGATTTAAAACAGATAAGTTTAAGAAAACATACGTAATACATAGTCAGTGAAATAATTGTAGAATTAATATGGTTAATGAACCTCAAGTACAACAAGTGCTTGTGCAGTCACTTCAAACACCGTTTTCTATTGAACCATATGAAAAAAATATAAAATGGAGTCGCTGGGTAGACAGATTTGAGACAGCGATCGCTCTATTCGACCACCCCAACGAAAAAAAAGTTCAATTACTCCTCCACTACATGGGAAGTGAAGCGTATAACGTACTGTGTGATAAAGTGGCACCAGAAAAGCCGGCAACCAAATCTTATGCTGAAATCATCAAAACGTTGAAGGAGTTCTTCGACCCAACCCCAAATGAGATTTTGGAAAACTACCGTTTCCATTTAAGAACACAACGGGACGATGAAACATGTGAAGAGTTTCTAAATGCGTTAAGACGTTTATCGATAGATTGCAAGTTTGAGGCTTACCTACAAACCGCTTTACGAAACCAATTCGTGTTTGGCCTCCGAAACCAACGCATCCAAAATCGACTTCTAGAAAAACAAGAGCTCACACTAGCGTCAGCGTTAGACATCGCTAAGGCCGTCGAGGTGTCAGAAAAAGGCGGAGCAGAGTTACATAAAGAAAAAGAATTCACATCTGATGTGAATTTCGTAAAAGAGAAAACGAAAAAGAAAAAAAATACCTACGATGTCAAACCGACAAGAAATGTGACATCAACCAAATTGTTATGTTTTCGGTGTACCAGTACTGAGCATTTAGCAAACAGGTGCAAATATATTAACACAGTTTGCTCGTACTGCAACACAAAGGGACATCTACAGAGAGCTTGCTTTAAGGCGAGACGAAAGGAAGGCGGAGCAACAAATCAATTGGAAGAAGCAACCGATACGGATGACATTCGGGTGGATGAAATTTGCCAAATATCAGATGAACTATTACAAATCGAAGACCCATCTAAGGTAACACTTCGTTCCAAAATGTGCTGTGAACTCATGATTAATAACATTCCTCTTATTTTCCAAATAGATACCGGATCACCTGTACCTGTTGTCGGTTTGGCAGACGCAAAGAAACATTTTGGCGATCTACAACTACAAAAAAACGACACGGAGCTTGTGAGTTATTGTGGAAAGAAACTAGAGTGTTTCGGATTCGTAGATGTCAATGTTCAAACGAAGGCAGATGTGAAACAACTCAAAATGTATATTGTTCGATCGCAACGAAACCCACTGCTAGGTCGTGAATGGCTTCGACAAATTAATATAAATTGGAGCCAACATTTCGAAAAACATTTAGACACTGTAATGCTTATTCAACACAACAAAGCTGAACTAACAGTTATCGAAAAATTGGTCAAGAAATACGCCCGAGTATTTTCCCAAACAACAGGAAAAATCACAGACATACAGGCACGGCTACACGTAAGAGAAAATGTTACACCGGTTTTCTGTAAGGCTCGCCGCGTTGCATTTCCTTTAATTAAAGCGGTGGAAGATGAATTAAATAAATTGGTGGAAAACGATATTTTGGAAAAAGTGGATACGAGTGAATGGGCTACACCGATAGTGGCAGTACGCAAAAGAAATAATCAAGTGCGAATATGTGGTGACTATAAAATTACCATAAACAAGTTTCTGCAGATTGATGAATATCCGTTACCGTCAATTGACGAATTATTCACCTCAATGGCTGGGGGGGAGAAATTCACAAAAATTGATCTGTCTAAAGCGTACCTGCAATTAGAAATACACCCAGACGATCGAGAGTATCTAACGTTAAATACACAGAAGGGGTTATACCGGCCAAAAAGAATGATGTTTGGAATTGCGTGTGCGCCAGCAAAATGGCAACGATATATGGAACAAATCCTTAAGGATATTCCGGGTGTGAAAGTCTTTTTGGATGACATCAAAATTACAGCTGAAGATGATAAGGTGCATTTACAACGCTTAGAAGAAGTACTGAAAAGATTAAATCACTATAATATGCGCGTAAATTTAGACAAATCGGAATTTATGGTAGATCGAATAGAATACTGTGGGTATATGATAGATCGCAACGGCATTCATAAAATGAAAAGTAAAATCGACGCTATCCAGAGCATGAAGCAACCCAGTACAAAAGACGAAGTACGAGCATTCGTTGGCCTTATTAATTATTACGGAAGGTTTTTAAAGGGATTAAGTACGATTTTATATCCCATCAATAATCTATTAAAAGAAAAGACAATTTTCAACTGGGATGAGAATTGTGAAAAATCCTTTAAATGCGTAAAAAAGCAGATGCAGTCCGAGGTGATTTTGGCCCATTACGACCCGAAATTGCCCTTAATATTGGCCACAGATGCTAGTCCGTATGGGGTGGGGGCAGTTCTCAGCCACGTATACCCAGATAAGACCGAAAAACCGATTCAATACGCGTCGCAAACATTATCACACGTTCAGCAAAGATATAGCCAGGTTGATAGGGAAGCATACGCTATAATCTTTGGTATAAAAAATTTTTACCAGTACGTGTATGCTAGGCGATTCACATTGGTAACCGACAATAAGCCGATATCACAGATTTTTTCACCAGAAAAAGGACTACCTACACTTTCAGCTACACGTATGCAACATTATGCAATTTTTCTCGAATCATTTGATTATGATATTGTGTATAAAAAAGCTAAGGAAAATGCAAATGCCGATGCCATGTCACGCTTACCAGTGGCACACAAGTACGATGGCATTGAAGAAATTGATTTACTCGAGGTCGACGCCATCGTAAAACTACCTGTTACGGTGGATGAATTAAGCAAAGCAACTGAAAAAGATGATCGGGTGAAAACCTTAATACGTGCATTGCAGTTTGGACGGGATTGTGAGCCTAGGGACCGATTTGGGATTAATCAAACAGAATTCTCGATGCAACAAGGTTGTTTAATGAGAAATATACGAGTATATATACCCAAAGAACTAAGATCTCGGGTTTTAGCCGAATTGCACTCTGCTCACTTCGGAATGACCAAAATGAAAACACTAGCTAGAGGATATTGCTGGTGGGATAATATGGATCGTGACATTGAACAAATAGTGATGAATTGTACAGATTGCCAACTTACACGACCAGAGGCCAAGCAAATCCAACCCAAACATTGCGGGGAAATGTCTGGAAAACCGTTTGAGCGCGTACATGCGGATTTTGCTGGACCATTTAGAGGTAATTATTTTTTAATTCTAGTTGATGCCTTCACTAAGTGGCCAGAAGTGCACGTAATTCCAAATTTGACAGCTGAAACAACAATAAAAAAATGTCGAGAGATTTTTAGCACATTCGGCTTACCGGAAATATTCGTAAGTGATTGGGGATCACAATTCACGGCGGACAGTTTTCAGAAGTTTTTAAAAGACAATGGTATCCCGCACAAACAAGGCGCCCCATATCACCCATCTACTAACGGCCTAGCGGAGCGTTATGTACAAACGTTTAAAAACAAACTAAAAACAATAAATTGTAACAAACATTTTATAAGTCAAGAATTGGCAAATATTTTATTCGCTTACAGACGTGCAATACATCCAGCTACTGGCAAATCACCATCAATGCTCATGTTTGGACACCAAATAAGATCGCGACTAGATTTGATGGTGCCGAGTGAAAACAAAATACAGCGAAGCATGTGGGATTCGAAGGGTAAACCAAAATTTGCATTAAATGAGAGAGTTGCGGTGCGGGATTACTTATCAGGAGTAAAATGGAAATTCGGTGAAGTGATGGAAATAGTCGGACAACTGCATTTCATGGTAAAGTTGGATGATGGCCGAATCTGGAAGAGACATGTGGACCAAATGCGTAAAATCGGTGAAGAGGTGAGATCCAAAGAACAATTAATAGGAAAAGGGAAAAATTATATCAGTGAGGAAGATGAAGAAACCAATGTATCAAAGGACACACCAGAGAAACTACAGCAACCGAGTAATATATCAGAAGAAGTAAATGAGGTGCCAATTGTTTCTGAGCCGTCTATTGAATCGACAGCAGGTGCAGGGGGTTCAGGTAAGGAAAATAGTCAGGAAGAGTTAAGAAGGTCGGGAAGAATACGGAACAAACCAGATAGATGGGGATACGAGAAAATGTAACTTGCAATGCAAATGACTCTTTCGTACATATCTAAATAAGGATCGATGATTTGGAATTATGTTTAACATAAAATTTTGTTTCTTAGTGATATATATATATATAAATTATAAATGAAAAAGTATGCATCTTGGTTAATATAGAATTATATTCTCATAAATTTAATTTCCTTGGCTGGAAGAGCTGTTATGTCGTGTAATGTATGATGTATCTATGTATATGATGTATTAATTGTTAATGGAATTTATCATGGATTATGTTTAATACAAAATGTTTTTCATATTATTATTACTTTACAATGTTCTCTTAGTGATAGCATACTGAATTAGTTATGAATTATTATGGATTATGTTGTAGATAGAATTCTATTATCATGAATTTAATTTCCTGGGCTGGAAGAGCTGTTATGTCGTGTAATGTATGATGTATCTATCTCGCTCTACTGCTGTGAATACTCAGAGACCTTAACTAACCGGATGCCAACAGTCGATCAGTAACCAGCGAGCATTCAATACCGTAGTACATATTCGAGAGCTTACAGTATTAATAAACATATATATATATACATATATATATATATTTAAATATATAATAGTATATATTATTACTGCGTTTTATTTCATTTACGATACAACACCCATTCAACCAAAAATGAGCCTCATCGCTGAACACAATTTTTCGATAAAAAAGCGGATCCTCGGCCAGCTTTCCAAGAGCCCATTCACCAAAAATTCGGCGTTGTGGTAGGTCGGCTGGCTTTAGTTCTTGCACCAGCTGTATCTTAAAAGGATTTACGCCCAAATCCTTCCGCAAAATTTTCTACGTAGTGCTGTAACAAAGGCCTAACTGCTGGGAACGGCGCCGAATCGACATTTCGCGGTCTTCTGTCACACTAGCTGATACGGCCGCAATATTTTCTTCACTACGCACAGTACGTAAACGTGTTGGTGGTTTAATGTCCAACAAAGTAAATTTGGTGCGAAATTTGGTCACAATCTTCCGAATAGACTGCTCAGAAGGTCGAGAATGCCGATCATAAAATGGAAGCAGCGCGCGATGAACATTTCGAATCGAGCACGAATTTTGATAGTAAAATTCAATAATTTGCAAGCGTTGTTCATTTGTAAGATGATCCATGGTTAAATTGCAAACCAAACTGAAGCTGTTTGACAGTGACACAAGGTACTAAACACACGTCAGCTGTCAAAACCAGTGTTGCCAAAACCAAACCAGCTAAAAAATCACCCTTTATATATGTACATATGTATGCATTGGTACATATCATAACATCTCCTTTTTTTTAATAGTTTATTTATTATTATTATTATTATTTTTTATGTTTTTTGTTATTAATATTTACTTATAGGTATTATAATACTCATAGACAAAGGGGACTTCAAAACTAAAGGGTATACATTTTTTTTTTAAATATACATTTTTATATTATTTCAAATATATCAATTCAAATATGGTACTTCATTTACTAACTATTGATTACATTTTTATTAATTTTTTTTTTTTTTTTCATTGATAGTGACTTTTATTTATGTATAGCTAAATGGTTTAGTTGGTACAACTTTTCTTCCATAGCGTGTTCTAACCGGTTCGGTATTTGGGGTATGAATACTTTGATCTTGGATGTGCGGATCTATTAAGTTATTGTGGTCGCTCTCATCAAAACTATTTTTAACAGGTGATGATGTTTCACCAGTTGCTTGATTGTCTTCGTTGTTTTCATTAATGGCTTGATTATTTTCACAATTGTTGTTCGCTTCTGGTGATTCCATAAGATGCTCCCGATTTCTCCTGTAACAATTACAACTAAAATCAGTTACAAAATAAGAACGTGGTTCTTTACATTTAGAAATAATTTTGCCAGGACTCCAAACCGACTGCGGCGTCTTTTTGTAATAGATGCTTTCACCATTTTCAAGTGGCTTTAATGCCTTTGAGCCTTTATTATAATATTTTTGAGAAATGACTTGATTTTTCGAAACTGTTTGGTTATGTTTTGAAATATTAATTAGTTTGGGTTTTAAGTTTTTTTGAACAATTGGTAATTTCGTTCTTAACCTTCGAGACATAAGGAGCTCAGAAGGTGAACTAATATTCCCTTTTGTGGTTGTTCTATGTAATAAAAGAGCAATGTATGGATCGCTCTTGGTTTCCTCACACTTGATTAGTAATTTCTTTATTGTTTGAATGGATCTTTCTGCAAGTCCATTTGAACGAGCCAGATATGGGCTAGAAGTGTAATGATCAATATTCCAGTCTTTAGTAAAGCTACTGAAATATTCTGAGCTAAATGGTGGACCGTTGTCCGAAATCATAATTTGGGGTATGCCATGTCGAGCAAAAATAGATTTTAATTGAGTTACTACAAGATGACTTGAATACCCAAAATTAAGCTTAGCTATTTCAATAAATTTGGAAAAATAGTCGACCACCAGAATATATGTAATTTTTTTAAATTCAAAAAGATCAACCCCCACTTTAAACCATGGCAAGGGAACAACTTCATGAGGCAGCATTGGTTGCTTACTATTTGAATTTTTATGGCGAATGCAAGATTCACAATTGGAAACAATATTGTGTATGTCTTGATTAATGTTTGGCCAGTATACATTTTGTTTTGCTAAATTCCTGCAGCGCTCTATTCCCATATGTCCCTCGTGAAGAAGCAATAATATCCGGTGGCGTAGTGACTGTGGAATAATGAGGCGATCCGATTTAAACAACAGACCATTCACCACTTGAATGTCATTCCGTATACTAAAATACGGCATAGCACTGCTATCAATTTTCTTTTTTATGCTAGGCCATCCTGTTTGACAATATTCTCTGACTAGACATAAAATTTTATCGTTTTTTATTTCATTTCGTATTTCTTCAAGCCTTGGATCTGACACAGATAAATTAGAAATCAGTAAATTACAATGCAGGTTCATTTCCTTACGCAAAGTCAGTCAGAACATTCTCAGTTAGAGGAGCCCTTGACAGAGTATCCGCTACATAAAGGAATTTTCCAGGTTTGTATATGACAGACAAATCGTAATTTTGAAGGCGCAGCATAAACCTTTGCAATCTGGTCGGTATCTTATGCAACGATCGGCTAAACAAAGGAATAAGGGGCTTATGATCTGTTTCAACTGTTATATGTCGACCGTAAACATACTGGTGAAACTTTATACAGCCAAAGACGATGGCAAATAGCTCCTTCTCTATTTGAGCGTAATTTTGTTAACTGGATGTCAATGTTGCTGAAGCATACGCAATTGGTGATGAGCCGTGAGAAATTACAGCACCCATCGCATTT
Organism: Brachyopa scutellaris; assembly: GCA_949775065.1. Classification (NCBI taxonomy): domain Eukaryota; kingdom Metazoa; phylum Arthropoda; class Insecta; order Diptera; family Syrphidae; genus Brachyopa; species Brachyopa scutellaris. The sequence continues at coordinate 116,295,473 of OX459112.1, forward strand.
TTAGAAGCGTCAACTGATAGTGTAACTGGGTTTTCAGGATTATAATAAGTTAAAATTGGAGCTTTGGAAATAGCAGATTTTAAATTTTCAAATTCTTCCTCATGTCTTGATGTCCAATTCCATGATGTTTCTTTATGCAAGAGTTGCCTTAGACTAGATGTCTCAATTGACAAATTCTTTACAAATGACCCCAGATAATTGACCATCCCCAGGAACCGTTGAAGATCAGTTACACTTTGAGGAGGTGGCATATCACAAATGGCTTTTATCTTACTCACATCTGGACGAACGCCAACTTCACTAAATAAATGCCCAAGAAACTTTATCTCTGTCTGTAAAAATTTGGATTTATGTGGGTTAAATTTTAAGCCAATCGATTTTGCTTTTTCTAGCACAAGTTTAAGGGTCTTATAATGTTCTTCTTTGGAATCGCTATGAATCAAAAAATCGTCAATGTAAATAATAACATTGGGTATGTCACTAAAATGATTTACCATTTGTTGGTGGAATATTTCTGGTGCTGACTTTATACCAAAAGGTAATCTCAGAAACCGATATTTCCCAAAAGGAGTAATAAAAGTTGTTATCATAGATGACTCGTAATCTAACGGACAAACCCAAAATCCCGAGTTCGCATCTAATGTGCTAAAATATTTTGCATTGCTTAGACGAACCTTACATTCCTCAACCATTGGAAATTGATAATGTGACCTTAAAATTGCTTTGTTAAGATTTCTTGGATCAAGGCATACGCGTAAACTTCCATCTGATTTTTGTACTAATACAATTGAACTCACCCATTCAGTAGGCTGCTCAACCTTTCTTATCACCCCAAGATCTTCCATTCGAGATAGTTCTTGTTTGAATTTATCCCTCAAATTAAAAGGTATACGACGAGGACAATCGACAACTGGATCCACATCTGATTTAATTTTTAAATGAATTTCGTGTTTTAAACATCCAAGACCACTGAAAATATTTTTATATTTATTTAAAAAACTTAACCGTTCATCATTAGTATCAAAATGAATACCTTTACATTTGGATTTTATGGGAGCTATGTTAGTACTCAAGTTATCAATTCGTTTAATTAAATTTAAATCAATACACGCTCTTAAGCCTAATACGGTACGACAGTCAATTTGTGCTACACAAAACTTAAGTATATAGATTTTGTTTTTATAAACACACTCTATCTTGCATTCACCGACAATAGGAAGCTGTGCTTTACTAAATGTTAATAATCTTGTTTTTGATGGTGAAATTTTGTGTGTGAAATCACGTTAGCCTGTGCACCAGTGTCCAGGAGGCACTGTACTTGTTTGTTTTTGATTTCAATTGAAATCAGTAAATTACAATGCAGGTTCATTTCCTTACGCAAAGTCAGTCAGAACATTCTCAGTTAGAGGAGCCCTTGACAGAGTATCCGCTACATAAAGGAATTTTCCAGGTTTGTATATGACAGACAAATCGTAATTTTGAAGGCGCAGCATAAACCTTTGCAATCTGGTCGGTATCTTATGCAACGATCGGCTAAACAAAGGAATAAGGGGCTTATGATCTGTTTCAACTGTTATATGTCGACCGTAAACATACTGGTGAAACTTTATACAGCCAAAGACGATGGCAAATAGCTCCTTCTCTATTTGAGCGTAATTTTGTTAACTGGATGTCAATGTTGCTGAAGCATACGCAATTGGTGATGAGCCGTGAGAAATTACAGCACCCATCGCATTTTTAGAAGCGTCAACTGATAGTGTAACTGGTTTTTCAGGATTATAATAAGTTAAAATTGGAGCTTTGGAAATAGCAGATTTTAAATTTTCAAATTCTTCCTCATGTCTTGATGTCCAATTCCATGATGTTTCTTTATGCAAGAGTTGCCTTAGACTAGATGTCTCAATTGACAAATTCTTTACAAATGACCCCAGATAATTGACCATCCCCAGGAACCGTTGAAGATCAGTTACACTTTGAGGAGGTGGCATATCACAAATGGCTTTTATCTTACTCTCATCTGGACGAACGCCAACTTCACTAAATAAATGCCCAAGAAACTTTATCTCTGTCTGTAAAAATTTGGATTTATGTGGGTTAAATTTTAAGCCAATCGATTTTGCTTTTTCTAGCACAAGTTTAAGGGTCTTATAATGTTCTTCTTTGGAATCGCTATGAATCAAAAAATCGTCAATGTAAATAATAACATTGGGTATGTCACTAAAATGATTTACCATTTGTTGGTGGAATATTTCTGGTGCTGACTTTATACCAAAAGGTAATCTCAGAAACCGATATTTCCCAAAAGGAGTAATAAAAGTTGTTATCATAGATGACTCGTAATCTAACGGACAAACCCAAAATCCCGAGTTCGCATCTAATGTGCTAAAATATTTTGCATTGCTTAGACGAACCTTACATTCATCAACCATTGGAAATTGATAATGTGACCTTAAAATTGCTTTGTTAAGATTTCTTGGATCAAGGCATACGCGTAAACTTCCATCTGATTTTTGTACTAATACAATTGAACTCACCCATTCAGTAGGCTGCTCAACCTTTCTTATCACCCCAAGATCTTCCATTCGAGATAGTTCTTGTTTGAATTTATCCCTCAAATTAAAAGGTATACGACGAGGACAATCGACAACTGGATCCACATCTGATTTAATTTTTAAATGAATTTCGTGTTTTAAACATCCAAGACCACTGAAAATATTTTTATATTTATTTAAAAAACTTAACCGTTCATCATTAGTATCAAAATGAATACCTTTACATTTGGATTTTATGGGAGCTATGTTAGTACTCAAGTTATCAATTCGTTTAATTAAATTTAAATCAATACACGCTCTTAAGCCTAATACGGTACGACAGTCAATTTGTGCTACACAAAACTTAAGTATATAGATTTTGTTTTTATAAACACACTCTATCTTGCATTCACCGACTTTACTTTGCTTTTGCTAAATGTTAATAATCTTGTTTTTGATGGTGAAATTTTGTGTGTGAAATCACGTTAGCCTGTGCACCAGTGTCCAGGAGGCACTGTACTTGTTTGTTTTTGATTTCAATTGAAATCAGTAAATTACAATGCAGGTTCATTTCCTTACGCAAAGTCAGTCAGAACATTCTCAGTTAGAGGAGCCCTTGACAGAGTATCCGCTACATAAAGGAATTTTCCAGGTTTGTATATGACAGACAAATCGTAATTTTGAAGGCGCAGCATAAACCTTTGCAATCTGGTCGGTATCTTATGCAACGATCGGCTAAACAAAGGAATAAGGGGCTTATGATCTGTTTCAACTGTTATATGTCGACCGTAAACATACTGGTGAAACTTTATACAGCCAAAGACGATGGCAAATAGCTCCTTCTCTATTTGAGCGTAATTTTGTTAACTGGATGTCAATGTTGCTGAAGCATACGCAATTGGTGATGAGCCGTGAGAAATTACAGCACCCATCGCATTTTTAGAAGCGTCAACTGATAGTGTAACTGGTTTTTCAGGATTATAATAAGTTAAAATTGGAGCTTTGGAAATAGCAGATTTTAAATTTTCAAATTCTTCCTCATGTCTTGATGTCCAATTCCATGATGTTTCTTTATGCAAGAGTTGCCTTAGACTAGATGTCTCAATTGACAAATTCTTTACAAATGACCCCAGATAATTGACCATCCCCAGGAACCGTTGAAGATCAGTTACACTTTGAGGAGGTGGCATATCACAAATGGCTTTTATCTTACTCTCATCTGGACGAACGCCAACTTCACTAAATAAATGCCCAAGAAACTTTATCTCTGTCTGTAAAAATTTGGATTTATGTGGGTTAAATTTTAAGCCAATCGATTTTGCTTTTTCTAGCACAAGTTTAAGGGTCTTATAATGTTCTTCTTTGGAATCGCTATGAATCAAAAAATCGTCAATGTAAATAATAACATTGGGTATGTCACTAAAATGATTTACCATTTGTTGGTGGAATATTTCTGGTGCTGACTTTATACCAAAAGGTAATCTCAGAAACCGATATTTCCCAAAAGGAGTAATAAAAGTTGTTATCATAGATGACTCGTAATCTAACGGACAAACCCAAAATCCCGAGTTCGCATCTAATGTGCTAAAATATTTTGCATTGCTTAGACGAACCTTACATTCCTCAACCGTTGGAAATTGATAATGTGACCTTAAAATTGCTTTGTTAAGATTTCTTGGATCAAGGCATACGCGTAAACTTCCATCTGATTTTTGTACTAATACAATTGAACTCACCCATTCAGTAGGCTGCTCAACCTTTCTTATCACCCCAAGATCTTCCATTCGAGATAGTTCTTGTTTGAATTTATCCCTCAAATTAAAAGGTATACGACGAGGACAATCGACAACTGGATCCACATCTGATTTAATTTTTAAATGAATTTCGTGTTTTAAACATCCAAGACCACTGAAAATATTTTTATATTTATTTAAAAAACTTAACCGTTCATCATTAGTATCAAAATGAATACCTTTATATTTGGATTTTATGGGAGCTATGTTAGTACTCAAGTTATCAATTCGTTTAATTAAATTTAAATCAATACACGCTCTTAAGCCTAATACGGTACGACAGTCAATTTGTGCTACACAAAACTTAAGTATATAGATTTTGTTTTTATAAACACACTCTATCTTGCATTCACCGACAATAGGAAGCTGTGCTTTACTAAATGTTAATAATCTTGTTTTTGATGGTGAAATTTTGTGTGTGAAATCACGTTAGCCTGTGCACCAGTGTCCAGGAGGCACTGTACTTGTTTGTTTTTGATTTCAATTGCAATGTTCCAAGATAATGACGTTGATTGCTTTATCCCTGGCGACGGAGGTGAGAGTGGTGATTTATGTGGTGACGTTTGTGTAATAAGACCCAAAAATAGAGAGTCTGCATCAGATGACTCAGCTGAATCCGCTTCGACGTTCCGTATGCATATATTTGATCTACACATTTTTGCATAGTGGTTTTTTCTGCCGCATTTTCTGCAGACGACTCCGGCTGCGGGACACTTGTATTTGTGCTGTTCACCACATCTTTGACATGCTTCTGTATTATATTGTTGCTGAGTTTGATTACCGCGATAGTTGGAGTACTTGTGCCCGTTAGATGACGTGGTATACTGCTGGTTGCTATGTTGATTTTTTCGGGTGTATTGACTGTATTGATTTTTGCTGTTTTGTATGGTGTTTAGCTTGTAATTGTATTGGGAAATACTTGCTTTTAATTCTCCAATCATAGGACTGTCCTTTTGCCCTTGTAATTGCAGTGCTTGTTCTTTAGTTATTTCTAAAGTTTTGGAAATTTGAATGGCTTTGTCTAATTATATATATTATTATAGCACCTTCATTGAGAAGTTTTTCTTTAATATGAATATGGCTGTCATGCAATCCACAAGTAAAAATATCCCGTACCAGGTCTTCTCGGAGAGCTCCAAATTCGCATGTTAAACTGAGTTTTTTAACGCGGTAGCATATATATCAATCGTCTCATCAGGTTTTTGTTTTCGTGAAAAAATATATGACGTTCCATAGCTATATTCGCTTTCGGCATAAAATAGTTTTGAAATAGAGTCACCAACTCTTCATACTTCACTTTGTCCAAATTAACATTAAAAGAGTGAAATATATCCAAACACTCTGGACCAATTAAATGCAATAGCAACGCTACCTTTCGTGTGTCACTTTGCGACTCCAAATTGGATGCTCGCATGTATATTATAAATTGATTATACCAACTTTTCCACGCAATTGATAAATTGGATGATTTCACATTTAAAGGCGGTATAGACGATGAATATCCACAGTTATTTTGAGATTCGGACCCGGGAGTCGGTTTGATCTCGTTTGTCTCGTTCATCATAAACTTCTTTACTTATTCACTAATTTATTTCAATTTCCACATCTGACACCATGTTAAATTAAAAGTCTTATTTAATTCACTATAGCTTAAGTTCATTTATTTAAGTTTCAATTAAGACTGAATCGCTGTCTAACTACTAACAAGTATTTATAACTTAAATGCTATGTGTTAGTGTGGTAATAATATACATATGTATGTCTTAATGCTAATACACATACTTAATATATATGTATATATGTACATATGTATGCATTGGTACATGTCATAACAATTTGTAGTAAACCTCATAACTCCAACGGTATGAATGGAAAAAACTCTCCAATGCAGTCGAAGTTCCTGCAAAACCTCATAACTCCAATGGTAGGAATAGAAAAAAACTTGTTAAAAGTAGTAGCCGTTTAAAAAAAAAAGTTTTTCTCGAAAAAGCTACAATTTGTTTTATTAATTTAGGATATAAAATAACATCGTTAACTAAAAAGCTGGGCTTAGTGAGAAATTTTAGTTCCTCCTGTAAAATTTTTAATTTTGGAGTTACGAGGTTTTCTTTTTAAGCCGACGATATGTCCAACTATAATGCATTATATTTAACCTTTTTAAATATCCGTCTATATTAGAAAAATTAAATGTTCTTGACAGGAAAATAATCAGTTTTGGTTCGTGGCCTAACATTTTTTTCCATGTGGAAATGTCATGTTTTGAAAATAAACGATTCAGTTAACATATTCAGTGTCTTCGATTGATTCGCCAATTTCTTTTACACTTTTTATAAAGTATTCATTGAATTTGTTTGCAATAGACGCTTCATCTTCATGATCTTCACCATCAAATGATACATTTTTAATTTTGTGCCTTTGTTGTTTTAGCACTAGTTACTTCATTTGATTCCACATCTCCTTCTTTCTATTTGCACGCCTAACTTGATTGTTTACGTATTGATTTTAAGCGTTATTGATTTCGACTTTATGTTGGTTTCCTTATAATTTTGTATTCATGCCATTACTCTCCACTGTTGCTAAATTTTGCTAATTGGTACTTCTCGATTTTCTTTGCTTTTAAATATCTGAGTGTATTATTAAAATATAACTTTGTATTGTTGCCCGTCCTTATCGTTTTCTTGACAATATTGTTATTGACTAAATTTCGCAAATTCATGTTAATTTTGTTTGCGTTTTCGTTTATACGAGTATCATGGGTTGTGTCATATGCTGTATCCAACTGCATCAGTTCTCTCGAAAATGTATCTTTCTTGTATCTAAATAACATACATCGATTTCAGTACTCTCATCTGCTATCCTATTACCGTCAGGATTTATTGTAATTTCTAGATTTTCATGGTGCGATATCTTATCATCTGCATTTACTTGCACCTCCAGATTCTATATGTTTGTAATTACATAATCAATTATAGTTTTCGTGGTTTCAGTAATTCTCGAGTACCCTTTCGTTTTTTGAGTAAGGCAATTATCGTTAAGTAGTCTTTCTATTTCCAGCTTGTATAGATGATTTTGATACCAGTCATTGTTGAAATCCCTTGCAATCAAAATATTGCTTGCTGTTTCTGTTAATCTCTCCATAAATTCTTTAAAAAAGTCACAAAATCCCATTTCGGTATACTGGTCGATCTGTAAACTGCAATTAACTGTAAACTGCAATTAATATCATATCAAGGTCCTTATATTTACATTTACATTCTAGAAACCACATATTGAAGTCGATCGCCTTTTTTACTGTACTTGCTATACTCCAGTGATCCCTAGAGTAAATTGTAGTGCCACCAGTCCGCGTTGAATTGGAAGGATAGCATACATATATCTTTAAACCCTTCAATCTTTATTTCATTTTCCTCTGTATTTTCTGTTACGTGTGTCTCCGATAAGATTATAGATTCGTATTCCCTATTTTCCGCCAGTATTTCCAAATCATCGAAGTTGTTGGTGTTATGAGGCAGGATTGGCCACAGCGGCAGCTTAGGTGTAAGTGTGGAAGGCGGCGGCACAGTGGCGGTTGCTCGGCTAAAGCTCGTCGGACGGGGGTAGTTCTTGCCAACCCCATCATACACCACCTGGTCATACACAAAAATCTCGTGCCATTATAGAAACAATTCAAAAGAGAGAGAGAAAGCTACTTTACTTGCATTCGGACGGACCCTAAAAGATAGCATAGAAGAGAGAAAGAAAAGAGAAGAAAAATCGAAGAACCTATGCCTATACCATAGAGAAAGAGAGGAAAGGAAACGCGAAACTAAACCCAGCTAGTCTAACTTAACCTAAACTAAACCTAAATCTTATAAATAAACCCTAAACTAAACCTATCCTAACTTACATCTACCTGCGACTTACCCTAGGTCGAGATTCTCCCTTTCCTCAGTCTCTCTACGGTAATGGTTCGTCAAGAACCCTAGACATGCCTGGTGTTGTTGGCAAAGGTCTAGCCAACCCACCCTTACACTATCAGATATGTGTCGTGGTGTGCTTAATACAAGCAACAACCACAAGCAGAGATTTGCTGGGGCAAAATATGCATCAACAGGCTCATCATTTAATGCTGGTGTTAGTAGGCTACGCTACTTGACAACACTACCATAAGCAATAAATAAACACAAAATAAGAAAAATACATATACATTATTAGTATTTATGTGCGAAGAATTACATTACGCAATACATTTTTTAGTGTAATCTTGTTAAGATAAAAGTCAAGAAAGTTTATATTTAAGTTATAGATTTTACTCATGCGGTTAATAGGCTCATGCATCCCGTAATTTGTTCTGTGATAAGGAACATGCAGTAACTCTATACTACGCAGGTAATGCGATCCCCCACGAAAGTTTAATCCTAAACAGGATAATAAGTCAGGTGCATCAATCAGACCTGAGATCAGTTGATGCATAAAAATGATATCATTATTGACCCTTCTTTGAGCCAAAGGCTGCATTTGCAACAGTTTTATTCGATGCAAATATGGGGGAGATTAAAAGGATCGTCCCAGGGAAGACCTTTCAATGCGAATCGAATGAAGCGTCGCTGGACGGCTTCAATCCGAGTATTGAGATTTTTGTGATAAGGTGTCCATACTTGCGAAGCATATTCGAGGTGAGGACGGACAAGACTGTTAAATAGTGAGAGGGTGACATATGGATTTTTAAATTCTTTACACCATCTTTAAACGAAACCTAACATTGAATTTGATTTATTCACAATGTGGTTTATACGCTCTTTAAAATCAAGTTCAGGGCTAAAGTAGACACCCAGGTCCTTAAAACTATAAGCCCGACCAAGAGAGTGATTCGATATCAAGTAGTTGAATATAGTCGGTACCCGTTTCCTAGAGAATGTCATGCACTGACATTTGAGTGGGTTAAGGACTAAACCATTTTTGCAGCACCAGGTACTGAAGTTATCAATATCTAATTGCAGAAGTCTGCAGTCATTTATGGTTGAAATTGCTCTACTAACCTTCATATCATCAACAAATATAAGAATGTTGCTATATTTAATGATTGATGGAACATCATCAATAGCAAGAATAAAAACAGTGGACCTAGGTGACTCCCTTGAGGGACACCGGATCCTGCTAAAAAGGAGTCTGAAAGAAAACCTCTAAATTTAACTTGATATGACCTCTGGTTGAAGTAAGAGCCAACCCACGAAACAAATAATGGGGGAAAACCTAACGCCTCCAGTTTGTAAATAATTAAGTCATGAGAAAGCTGGTCAAAAGCTTTGGAGAAATCGGTGTAGACACAGTCCACCTCATGACCATTTTCTAAGGCATTGGAACAGTTATGAGAAAATGTTAACAGGTTTGTGACAGGAGATCTGTTTCTAACGAATCCATGTTGCTCTTTACAGAAAATACCTCGACAAAGAAAAGTAAGACTATCACACACCATTTGTTCAAATAATTTTGGTATGCATGACAGCTTAGAAATTGGTCTGTAGTTCGTGACAATATTTCTTTCGCCTTTCTTAAGGACGGGCGTAATAAACGATTGTTTCCAGCAGCTAGGGAATTGTCCAGTTGATATGGAGAATTCAAAAAAAAACTTCAACGGCAGAGCTAGGACATCGCTGCATTTTTTCAGGACAATTGGAGGACCTGAAGAGTAATCATCTTTAAGAAATGAAATAAATTTGGAGATAGTCTCCAACTCTAAGGCAATGTTGGTAAAGCCAACTTGAGGAACATCTTTGAGATACTCAAAGTATTCATCATCAATACTTAGCGGTACATCGTTAAAAGATTTGCGAAAGTGGTCCGCGAAAGCGTTGCAAATATCGAGAGGATTATTAATAACACTGTTATTATAAGAAAACTCTGCTGGATATCCGTCAGACTTTTTCTTGGAATTAACTAAGCTCCAGAATTGTTTCGGGTTATTCCTAAGTGAGGTTGCCATTGTGCTTATATAGTCATTGTATAAGCTGCTAGAAAGCACTTTGAATTCATCGAAAAATGCAATATAAATATTAAAGTTATTTGGGCTGAGGCTTTTAATATAATTTTGCCATGCTCTATTTCTTTTATTTCTTAAAGTTTTAAGGTCTTTAGTGTACCAAGAGTGGTTCGAGATTGCTTTTTCGATAATTTTGTTGGTATACAACTACTTATACAGTCATTTAGGATACTATAAAAGCATTTTACTGCATCAGTTAAGTGAACAATGCATAGAGAGTAGACGTGTCTTTCTCATCCTCCGTCTAATTCTTATTTTCTCCTAGTCGAACCGCAGCTTTAAACGTTTAACCATAACCACCCTATTAAAAAAGTTATTTCACTTATAGTTTCATTTATGAAGTGATCCATCCATTAAATTTTCATTTAAATTTTCGGTTATTACTTTTGTCTCTAATTAAAATGCCTTACGATTTCCGCAACAATCGATCACAAAAGCAAAATGTTTGCTCTCCGGATGGATCCAGCGACACTGAGCACATAGCTGACAAACTGTGGGACCGAATTGAGGGGAAACTCGAGAAATGGGCTGACAATTTCTCACTCCAGCTGGATGCTAAGCTGTTGGCGCTTGAAAATCGTTTCAAATCACAGGTTAGTGAAACTAAAAAGGCCATCGAACATCAAATTCAAAAAATCGTCCAAGATATTAAGCTGCTGGAGCTGACAACTGATGAAATTGATAGAGAAAGAGTTAGCTCCGATGTGGTTATTTTCGGTATACCTGAATCCCCTAACGAAAACCTAGAGAGCATTTTTCACAGTATTTGCTCTACCGTAAACATTCAGCCTCCCCGTTTCAACAAAATATTTCGTGCCAAGCCCCGCACACGCACTCAAGAGATTACCTCCGCTGCTGAAGGCAATGCTACCATCATACTGAAACTGGCTGACAAACGTGAAAAGCAGAGTTTGATGCGAGCGGTCGCTCGCTATCGTATAAACAAAAAATGCCCTCTCAAACTTAGTGACGTGGGATTCTCCTCTTCGAATACTTTTTTCATCAACGACAGCTTAACAAAAAAGAATTACCAACTACAGAGAGAGGCATTGAAACTTAAGCGCAGATCTCTTCTAACATCTGTATTCACACACAATGGTCAAATTTATATACGACATTCTTACGGCCCATCTGTATTAATAAATAATGTTGGAGATCTTAAAAATTCCATCGGACTGAGTACACACTTAAACGATCATGGACTTGCTGATTTACTATAACGCTTTTATTTTCTCTTTTCTCTTATTTTTGATTATAATATTTTTTGTTCTTAATTTTTATTTATCCTTATGTATTTATTATTCTTCACTTTTTTGTTTTACTTCTCTTTTGTCACCAAGCTCCCAGCAGGAAAGTACGGTATGTATTCCTTGGAGAATCGAATACATAATTAGTTATTATAGATGAGAAATATAATGTATCCAAAAGAATCGACGTGGTAATGTCATATAATAACAAAGCAAATTGTTTACCACGTAGATTCCCACATCTGCAGAAAATGTAATCTAGTGTTTTTGAATTTAACAATTTTTCGGTTACAGTGTTGTCTGTCGGCGCCTTCATGTCGCTCACAAATTTCGCGTTTTATATTTAAAAACGCATGAAAAAGTTATTTTGTGTTGCAACGCGTGACAGCGAGGAGTTAAAAAAGTTAGAAATGTATTCTAAACGGATTGGCGAAGACAATTACCAAAAAAAAATCTTTGTGGTTTGTGTGTGCTTTATTTTATTAATAATATTTTTTTTTGTATTTAAATTCCTTTTTAATTTTATCCTAGAATTTTTTGTAATAAAATATTTTAAATTTTCATTTAAAGCTGAATACATTTCATTAATTTATGTCGGAGAAATGCATTATGTAACTAATTATAAATGCATGAATTATATAATACATTACAAAGAATGAATTCTATAATGCATTCTTAAAACACTTTCAGGTAATCGATTATTTTCCTAGGACATAGTCTGTGTTAAGAATAATGAATTCTGGAATCAATATTCTATACTAGCGATTGATTCCCTGTTCGATTCCAATAGATTACCTTTTCCTGCTGGGCTTTTTTTTAATTTCTTTGCTTGTAAGAGTAATTTCAGTTTTCGGGTTTCTCTTTACATTTCTTGTGTTGATGAAACATTGTCTGTGTTCGATTATTATTGCACTTGGTATCAGTTATTATGACCTCCAGCAATTAAAACATTAATAATCCCAACAGCATGGATGAAAAGACAAGTGTTTTACTAAATATATTGTGTAAAAGTCATGATGGCTTGCATGTTTGTCATATTAACCCACAAAGTCTTGTGAATAAAATTGATGAGTTTAGACTGATCTTTGAGAATAGTTTGATCGACATCATATGTGTCTCTGAAACATGGTTTGATTCTAACATTAACAGTGAAGTCTTTTCGCTAAAGGGATTTAGATTGTACCGAGCAGATCGTAATGGTAGAATAGGTGGAGGCGCTGCAATCTATGTCAGAAATTCTATTAAGTCGAAACATCTCCGTTGTTCTAATAGCTCACATAATAGCCAATTCTATTTCATAGAAATATTAAAAGGTGAAAATAAGTGTATCATTGGTACAATTTACATTGCACCGGATGTATCACACTCGAGTTTAGTGGGCGATATCATTGAAGAAATCTCTTGTTTGGCGCCTAAAATTATTATATGTGGTGACCTTAACATGAATCTCCTTAATTTGTCATCTAGTTCCTTACTTTTAAGCACTGTGCGGTCTCTTAACTTACTTTTTCTTAACTCTACGGACCCAACCCATTTCAAACCGAACTGCTCACCGTCATTGTTAGATGTTATCTTGACAAGTGATGAAAGTATTGTGAAATGTTATAGTCAACTATCTATACCTGTTTTTTTATACCATGATCTTGTTTTCGCTACTTTCAATGTTAATGTAGATCGACGTTGTGCACAACCCATCCAATATCGTGATTTTCGTAGTATTAATGCTGAAAGTCTGTTCTCTGATTGCCTTAGTATTGAGTGGTGTAATATCTGTCTGTCGTCGGATGTCGATAAACAAGTAGAATTTCTAAATGTAAGTCTTGAGTATCTGTTCACTAGACATGTTCCATGTAAAACCCGCAGGTTAAAAACAAAATCCTGTCCCTGGTTTTCAACTATCATACTGAATGCTATAAAAAATAGAGACATATTGTACCGACGATGGAAAAGATTTCGTTGAACAGAAATGCATTCTGAATATAAAGCTTCTAGGAATCGTGTCACATGTATGATTAAAACTGCGAAACTTAAATATTATAGTGCTCAATTTAATTCTGATCGGTCGTCGAAATCTCTTTGGCACCGAATTCGCGAAATTGGTCTCTGCAAAAAAAAACTTTCCGTAAATAACGAAGACATTGACCTAGATGAGTTAAATAACAATTTCATCACCTCAGCTCCTGCTGTTGCTTTCAATCCTCCACCTGTTCTAACCCTCATAAATAACAGATTGGATAGCTTTGCATTAGACAGAGTTGATATATACACGGTTGGAATAGCGATATTGTCTGTGAAATGTAAATCAGTTGGTTTGGATAATATCCATCCCGATTTTGTTAAAATACTTCTTCCTCTAATACTACCCCACATTACCCATATATACAACACAATTCTTATGACATCCACATACCCAACTGTTTGGAAAAAAGCTAAAATTATACCTATTCCGAAAAAAGGTAATGTTCCGGAATACAGACCAATCGCTATTCTTCCTTTTCTCTCCAAAGTTTTCGAATCCATCTTGAGTCATCAAATAAAAGAATATATAGAAAACAATAAGTTATTAACACCTATGCAATCAGGTTTCCGATCAGGACACAGTTGCATAACAGCTTTACTGAAAGTATCTGAAGACATTCGGCATGCTATTGATGGGGATAAAACTACTTTATTGACTTTGCTTGATTTCTCAAAAGCATTTGATTGCGTAAATCCGTCGATTCTATGTAACAAACTGTTCTCACAATTTAACTTTTCTGTTCCTACTAATAAGCTAATCTTCTCATATCTTACTAACCGTGTCCAAGCTGTTTCTAACAACTCCAAAATGTCATCCTTTCGTGCTGTTAATAGTGGCGTCCCGCAAGGATCTATACTTGGTCCTTTACTTTTTACCATGTTTATTAATGACCTCCCAACTGTGTTGTCTTACTGTAACTTCCATATATACGCGGACGATGTCCATCTTCACCTAAGCTTTCCTATTGGTATGGTGGAAGACTCTGTAGCGAAAATTAATTTGGATCTATGTTCTATAATGAAGTGGTCCACAGAAAATTCGCTTATGCTTAATCCTGACAAGACCAAAAGTATCCCTATCTCTAAACATAAACCTTGTCTTTCTAATTTCCCTCCTATTCTACTATACTCTACCCATGTGGAATATGTCACCCATGTAAGGAACCTTGGTGTAATTTTTTGATTAATACCCAATTTATTTATTTTATTTATTTAGGCCTCTCAGTAAGCAAAGAAATTCTACCTGTCGAAGTTAAATTAAAACTTGTAAAAGCACTTATTGTGCCCATCATTAGCTATGGCTGTGAACTCTTTGCTGACTCCGATTACGTTTCCATGCTAAAGCTTAAACGCGCACTTAATTCGGCTGCTCGGTATGTTTACAATCATGTTTCAGCAGCAAGTCGCAAACTCCTTGGTTGCGACTTTGATGCTTTCTTAGATTATCGGTCATGTATCTTGCTTTTCAAGATTATTCACAGGAAGCAACCAGAGTATCTTTACAACATACTTACGTTCTCCCGATCTAGCCGTTGTATTACATTAAGACCATCCTTGCATACTTGCTTAACATCTCGCAGACAGTTTTTCATTCACGCTGTTTATCTCTGGAATCATCTGCCTCACCGGGTGAGGTCTTTAATCGAATACAGACAATTTTCTTCAGCTTGTTTCTCACATTTTACAGCGTAACTGAAACTACTCACACTTTCTCTTTCTTTGTCTACTTACTTGGTGTTTATATATTATTAATTTTTTTTTTGCATCTTTTTAAATAATTGATTATTCTTATTTAATTCTTAATTAATTTATTCAGCTTTTGTTACTATGTAAGTTTCTTGAAATCTTTGTTTTGTTTTGTTCAAAATATCAAATGTTTACTACTTGCTACCTGTACTATTTATAAGTGTTTTGCTCTTACATGTACAGCGATTATTTATCAACCAATAAATAAATAAATAAATAAATAAATAAATAAATCCTCAACATTAGGTGAAACCATAATGTTTTGTAAATTGGAGCACCTTATTCTTTCAGACAGTTGCTGATAATTAGCCCGTCGAAAGTCAAAGATATACGAGCCGTCATTAGGGTCACTATTATCATATATATGACAGCTCAAGTCAAAAAATACATCCAAGGGTGGATGATGTCTATCTATGTTAGTTATGCTTGAACAAGATTAACAACAGTACTAACAGCGTCAGATGAAAAAACCAAATCGAGAGTTCGATTATTGTAGTTTTTAATACAGCTGATTTGCTGTAAGTCAAACGACGTAATGGCGTCAAGTTTAATAAGCTCCTGCTGAGCGGAATTAAACGATGCTGTGAGATAGGATCCATCCTCCGGTGGAACCCAGATCGTTTGTGGCAAGTTGAAGTCGCCGAGCAATAAAATGTTACTTTCCGAGCAGGATAAGTCATGAATATGTTCTAAGATAAGCGACAGCTCAGAGTACAATGATGTATCACTATCGGGAGGAATGTATGAATTAATGATAAAGACAGTACAAATAGTTTCTGTGTTCAAAGGGAAACGAACATTGATTAAGCTGGAACTGAGGTGAGAACGAACTGCAATAAGCACCCCACCACCCAATCCCGTGCAACTATCCATATGACAATCTTTTCTATATACTAGGAACTCGGAGTTGAAGAGTTCCGTGTCCAAAATATTGGCGTTTAACCAAGTCTCCGTAAAAACAAAAATGTCATGTGGAAAAGCCTGAGAGTTGGCAAAAATGTCGGTAGTTTTACTTCGTAACCCTCTTACATTGTGGTAGTAGAGGGACAATCGAGAGAGTTTTTTGAATTTAAAACCTGCGATGTGCTTGTAAGTCTTTTAGATGCTCGATTGGTGAATTATTTTACGAGAGTATTGGGGGGCCAGATGTCATTATTGCAAAGTGACTCAAAGATCGAAACAGGGGTAACTATTTTAAAAGATGAAACAAAACTATCTGGCTTACTTATTTCAGTGCACTTTATAGGCACTCTATTCTATATCAAACTTTTAGATAATAGATGATTTACTATATCATCCACAGTAGTGTCAGGCTTAAGCCTAGAAATAAAGACAGATTTGGGTCTAGGGATTGCCTCAATGCCACTCTGGTCAGTTGGATTTGTAGTGATGACGTTATTTAACTGGTCACCAACTTCATTCGTAATGACATGGCTAGCTCATTGGCCGATGTTAATAGAGGTAGCCCCTTAAATGGACCCCCAGTCACAACCTAAGTTATGTTCCATAGTGAACGTCAAGTTTTGTCGTCGCTTCCTGTCGTCATCGTTTGTGTTTCGTCTTGTTACGTCATTTTACCATAAGGACGGCCTTTCCATTCACCCACACACTACTAAACCAAATCAGTTCACACACATGTCTACACACAAACACAAGTCTTCGATATTATATGGCTTACAGGTACCAGTTTTAATTGCTTCATATGTCCTCTTATGACTATGTATTTCAATTTAAACTCTTAGATCTACCAAAGTAAAATTCTGTTTTTAACGAAGCTTAAACTAAATAATTAAAATTCATCACAAAACTTACTACTCACGTTTACTTTGGATCCCCCGTTGTCCTGCCGGCAGCACGAGAAGAAACACTGGTTGGCGTGCAAATATGCACATTCACACGGACAAAATTCATTAAAAACAGATTCTTACACTACTTAACTTGATTTAACCTTACGTTATTTTTACTTAAAGCTACGCTATTTCATGTAAAATTTAAAATTTCAATTAAAAAAAAAATTATAAATAATCAAAAAAGGAAATTAAGACACTGATTAGGAACACCCTGTTTTTACACCGCACATCACTTTCTTTGTTTTTGTTGTTGTTGGGTGTTTCTTTGTTCGTTGAATGTTTGTGGTTCTCGGTTGAGCTTTGTACTTAGTTGTTGTTCGGTTTGTCCTGATGTTGTTTATCGGTGATATATTCGTTGATATATTGTAGTACTTTATTGTAACGTTTGGTACTGTCCTTTATGTATTACTGGTATAATGTGTATACCTGTGGGCTTTAGCGAAAGAGACGGCCCAGAACGGTCACTGTGCAGCTTTTACGTTATCGCAAAAAAACACCACATAAACAAATCGGGCAGTGGCTGAGTTGCCACCGATTATTTGCAACCCATAACCTACACAAGGAGAAGGTCAAATAATTAGAGATCACCAAATTCCACAACTTGACTATGTACGTACCTCTGCCAATGTCGAACCCTTACTCCCAGTATTGTCCAGAGATTCTTACAGGACTTCCCTCAGATTTTATACTAACTCAGCTAACTAAATATAATAAAAACATGTAAAATACATCATGTACATTGTCGAACGAATTAACTTTATCTTACCCTAGTTCGGTATTTTTGTTTGTCACTGTCAGTGTACAATAGAAGTTAATACTTCTTTAGCGACGTATTTGTTTTTGAAAACGAGTGACGATAACTGCATCACTATAAATTTCGATAACTGTATTTCGATAACGTGGAAATGATTCCATACAGGGGAAATATGTATACAGAAAACATCAGCTGTCTGTATGCCTGTCTGTCCGCCTATCCGTCCGTCTGTCTGTCTGTCTGTCTGTCTGTCTGTGCGTCCGTCTGTCTGGCCGTCTGTCTGGCCGTCTGTCTGGCCGTCTGTCTGTCTGTCTGTCTGTCCATTCGTCCGTCTGTCTGTCTGTCTACCTTTTAACATCTAAACCGCTGAACCAATTATAATGTAATTTGGCAAAGAGATAGTCTGGGACCTAAGGAAAGACTTAGGTGGAAAAACCGCTCGCTAGGAGGCGCTGAAGTCAAGTTATTAACAAAACCTTTTCACGCCTAAGCCGCTGAACCAATTATAATGTAATTTGGCAGAGATAGTCTGGGACCTAAGGAAAGACTTAGGTGGAAGAACCGCTCGCTAGGAGGCGCTGGAGTCAACTTATTAACAAAACCTTTTCACGCCTAAACCGCTTAACCAATTGTAATGTAATTTGGCAAAGGGATAGTCTGGGACCTGAGGAAGGACTAAGGTGGAAAAACCGCTCGCTAGGTGGTGCTGGAGTCAAGTTATTAACGAAACCTTTTCACGCCTAAGCCGCTTAACCAATTATAATGTAATTTGGCAGAGAGATAGTCTGGGACCTAAGGAAGGACTAAGGTGAAAAAACCGCCCGCTAGGTGGCGCTGGAGTCAAGTTATTAGCAACTTCTTTATTAACTGACCAAAATGATTCATATTGACAATTTATTTTAGTATAGTACCAACAAAGAAAACTACAAAAACTGGACCCGATGGGTGGCGCTGGAGTCGAGTTATTAACAAATTCTATATTTAATGCAATTTTGAATAGCTGTTCCTTTCATAATTTGTATTACAAAAATATAGTCAAGTTTACATTCATATTTACTAAATTTAATTACACATTTTCCATCGATTGTACTAGGCAAATTTCTTCTCTTATACATTACACATACACAACTGCTTTGGATTGCAAAAGTATTCACTTCCCCTGTGAGCTTATGCGGATAAGGCTCACACTTTTTTTTTTTCTTTTTGTCGGCCAAGTGTAATGACCACCGCAGCTGATTCTGATTAGACAAATGAATTGGTTGTCATTGCCCTTGGTCTTCGTCTTGTCTTTTCTCTATGTATTTGTCTCTTTCCTACCCTAGTCCAAGTTTTGTCTACTGTTTTACGGACTCTGGAAGGAGATGTGCAAAAACTTCTCACCTCCAGTTGCCCACGTCATAAAATTGAGTGTGTATTTTATTTTAACCTATATACATAGACCTGATTTGACAAAAACATTTCGTAACTTAAATCGATACAAAAAAATAAATACTACATACCTTATCCCAAGAATAACAATAAATAAATAAATAGGTAATAAATAAATAAAATACCATAAAACTAACGAGTATAATCAGATCACTTACATTAATATTTCGTCATGTAAAAATCGTCTTAATTCACCATAAACGTGGAGTAAGAGAGACAACACGACATGAAAGGGTTGAATTTTTTTCAGAGGGGAATCGATCAATCGATGGATGAAACGTCAAAACAAACAAAAACATTGGAGATCGATTGAGTCAAATCTCATGTAAGTAATTTTATTTAACAATTACGTGGTTGTATATAATTTATTAATGTTTGTTTTATTCTTAGGTAACTTGGGTGTATAATATTACAGGTGAGCGAATTAAATTTATACAGGAGCTTGTCTTCTGGAATTACTACAGATGTGGAGTCCAGTCCAGGAGATAATCTCCGGTGTTCTTTTTGTTAACAATGCAAAAATTAATTTATTTATTTTTATTTTATTTTTTTTTCAGGTAAAAGGCTACCGCAACATTGGTTAAGCCTTGTATGTTAATGTATATACCCTCACGTAAATCAATAATTATTGATTATAATTATCGACGAAGCGATTATCATCAAGACGATAATCTGCTTCACGTATCGCAATAGTCGACAAAACCATGTCGTCAAGACCACAGCGTTTGCGCGATAGCTGATGAGGTCTCTCTTGCATTGATTTATATGCCTTTCTTGCGTGTGGTCTCTTTTTCGTGAAGTTTACCAAATGTTTCGGCACTTAAATTTTTTGGTTGTAGAAAGTGAAAATGGAAATGAAAATTACAACTTACAAGCAATACGAAGACGAAGAAAACTAAGAGATGATTCAGATCCTTTATCTATTCCAACCCAAATTTAAGTTCCTACATATGTACATACAAACATTATAAACAACTCCATTTACCGCTATTTAAATAATTTAACTGATCGCAGATTTGTTCAACAATTTCGACTATCAAAAGAAGCATTTGTATTGGTATTGGAAACAACAAATATGCCAGATGATTGTCGTGTAATATATGAATGTATATTGCTCCAATACGAAGACTTGCGGATACGCTGGAGGTTCTGGGTGCAGGAGGCTACCAGTGGTTGACTGGTAATGATTTTGGAGTTGCTATCGCCCAAAGTACGCTATCAAAAATTGTTGCTGAGACTACCAGCATTATAGAAACCAAAATTTGTCCTTTATGGATAAAAGGGGGAATTTCCAGCGATACCGACAATGCTGAAATAAAGCAATGGTTTTACCAATACATACAAAAATCATAAATAAAAACTCTGTTCCCTTTATATGTACTTAGTTGTTGGGTGCATAGACGGTGCACATCTTTCTTTACAGAGACTACTACAAGATGAACAAATGTACATTTTTATGGGCATCCCATCGGTATTTTAAATTGATGCCAAATCAGCCCGCATTTTATTTATAACATATCCTATTTGCCTTGGATAGCATTGGGTTTTATAGCCCTTGGTCTAGTCCGGATGCTACTCCATATAGTTAATCCAAATTGCTAATTGATTCGGCGTAGTTGACCATCAATAACATTTAAAGAGAAATACCAATTACTTACATTTTGCAATCTGTTTATAAAACCACCGGCTTCAAACACAAAAATGCAATCAAAAGTATAACTTCTATATAGTTAAGCTTCTATTTCGCCTACTGTTTGAGGGATTCTGAAAGACACTGAAATTTCTCAAGCTTTGAGTAAAATTAACGATAGACGAGACGATAGTCATTGAGTTACGTGAGGCAAAGTGATGATGAAATCGTCGGCTACTATCTTTTAGACAATTTATCGTTCTAAAAGTTACGGTGTGAGTGCCCTGTATTTCCTTAGCCGCCTCATCGATGTTTTTCATGTAGAGCATGCATTCATCGCATATGAACCTCAAGTTACTGCTGGCTCCAAGAGCGTTACTGGAAAATTTGTCCAATCCTGAGCATTTTAAGTTGCAATGAAATACTCACACCCTACACCGCGAAACCCGTCTCGGCACTGATTGGCAATCTGCACTTGTCGCACTTGGACATCTGGAATTTTTTTTTGCTATTATTTCTACTTACTTATTTAGAACATCACTCTCGTCATTATTTCTATCTCCCTCCGAGCCCAGGTAAGAATTCTATAGTTCACATCACCTCATCCAGACCAATTTCCCTGAGAAATCGCAATAGGAGATTGAGTGCTATGAATAGTAGATCCTCTGCTGTAATTTGGTATCTACCCAAGCACTTGAAACTTTTCTCGGTTAGTGCCCAACAATCACCAGTAGGTGTTCTGCAGTTTCACTGGACTGATTGCAAAATTTACATGAGTTTTCATCTGACAGACCCATCTTCCTGAGATGTCCTTGAGTTTACAATGCCCCGTAAAGAATGCAGTCAGGATGCGGAGTTTGTTTTTGGTCACGGCTGATGCAAACTTTGAACCTCTTCAAGTTGTAATTGCCTATTACCCAAAAGTTTCTTCGCCTGTCTTAGACCCTGAGTTTTATCCAGGACTTAGTCCTGTTTGTCTTCTCCAGTAATCGAAGCTCATCCTTTAAGTTGTGTTCCACTATGCCAAGGGCTCAGAACCCACGAAGGGTGTGGCGGCTCCTTTCCTGGCAAGTTTCTCCGCCTCTTCATTACCTTCTATCCCCAGGTGTCCTGGTACCCAGTATATGGTGATGTTGTTGCGTTCGCCCAATCTATTTAGTTTATCTAGGCATTCCCAGACAATTCTAGACCTAAGGCCCTATTGCCTCGATAGCTGCTCGGCTATCTGACATTATTGCTATGTCGCGTTTATCAAGATTGAGTTGGGCACATCTGTCGATCGCATAGATTTCAGCTTGAAACATAATTGGACATAATTGCTAGAAGGGGAAGCTTATGAACCATTGCATTATGGTCTTTATGGCGTATGCATTTTCCTTCTCCTATTCCTTCTTTGGTCATTCTTAGGAACGTCCTATCTGCGATTTCATTCACTACAAGATGCAGTGGAGTAAGCTTCAGTAGCAGCTCCAGTGCTGCAGTTGGACAGGTTCTCATTGCACTCGTAATGCATATACAGGCTAGCCTCTGTACTTTGTTTAGTGTATTCTCATAGTAGTCAGACTGGTCCTTTTGCCCATGCTATTGCCCCATAGGTGATCACAGGTCTCATCATGCCAATATATGTACATCCATCTGAGAATATGAGGTCGATGTCGACCGTCGACAGCCCGATGACTTACCGGCTATGCTTTTACAAATCATGAGTGCACGAGTCGCTTTCTTGGTAACCTCTTCTCTGTGCTTCTTCTAGTTGAGTTTACTATTAAGGTACACTCCTTGGTTTACAAAAGTATTTCTGTACCTACATAAAAAAGTTTTTAGTGTTCAGTTCATGATGGTCAACTAAATGATCTAGTTGAAACTTTTTGAACAAAACCATGGAGTTCAGTGTTTATAAAGGGGCTGAACGTAGTGGCAGTGTACAAGCGCTCTAATTAACCCCTTGAAGGTATTATTTATTTATTACTCAGCAAACCATCGTATTCTCTACAACCGCTGTAACAGAGAATCTTCACTTAATAACTCCATGTTATTTAAAGTAATATAACTATATCCACCCAACTAGTAATTGATTGCATCTGTTTGATGTTTAATAACTTTTTTTCTGCTCAATAGAACTAACTCAACACTTCAATACACGTGCCGCATGTATGTATTTATGTTTATCCTGAAGCAATCTTCGGAGGGGGATAAGTTGAATCTTCTGAGTTGATGTTGAATTTGCTGCTAATAATGACGGTCGCCCACCAACGGATTCCCTGCTGTAGTCCTTCAGTTCCATTTTCTCGGGTTTTATTAATCAGAAACATAATATCTGTGTAAGTACATAAGTGCTTTCGTTCTGAAACTTATTACAAGCGAATTTGTGGTATTTGTTTGTCCAGAATGGTGAGGATAATAATAACTCTTTAAGGGTAAAGTTTAAGGGTATGATGGTATGGTAGTCAAACAAAAACAAGGCTATAACACAGATTTATTTATTATGAAACAAAAAAAAAAAAACTTTTGCGAGAAATAGAAATGGGCGTAATTGTTACAGACAGGAACTTTATTATGTTTAAATGAGCAATTAAAAAAAATAATTAAACATTTGTCACGCAGCGCGAGCGATGATAGTAGACGACGTTATAATCAAAAAGATAATCGTAGTAAAGTTAGTGCTGGCAACGATGGACGTCAATTGAACTGTTTTTATGGTTATTCGGTTGAAAATCTGCGCAAAATGTTTAGTAATGCGGTTAATATTATACTATGACCAGCTGATCCGCCCGGCATCGCCCGTGTACACAAACAGTCTCTTCTCGGTTTAACGTTTTAATTTCAACTGATTTAGTGAATGATCTCTCGTCCCACCGCCCACCTATTTATACAGAAAATTTGACAAAATTCTATGTACCCATGTACCTATGTAGTATGTAATGTACATACATCTAGTAGGTATGCATAGAAGTTCCAAAGTGTGCGTTTATGAGTTGCCGCTTCCGTCTAGTATATTTAGTTTTTTTGTGAAATGATTACGCAAAAAGGACACCTGTCAACTTACGCAATATTTATTTATTCAATGAATGGATACACATTAAGAACATACTTCTTATAAATTAGTTCTAAGGTAAAATTAAGCAAAATTAAACATTGGAAATCACTGCTTCAATTCAAAATCAGTTGGTTTTGTACACCATTCTTTAATTCAAGTGTCAAATGGACTAATGTCGCCATCTCTATCTATCTGTCTGTCTGTCCGTCTGTGTACCTGTCTGTCTATCTGTCTGTCTGTGTACCTATCTGTCTGTCTATCTATCTGTCTATCTGTCTGTCTGTCAATCTGTCTGTCTGTCTGTCTATCTGTCTGTCTATCTATCTGCCTGTCTGTCTATCTATCTGTCTGTCTGTCTGTCTATCTATCTGTCTATCTGTCTGTCTATCTGTCTGTCTATCTGTCTATCTATCTGTCTGTCTTTCTGTCTGCGTACCTGTCTGTCTATCTGTCTGTCTGTGTACCTGTCTGTTTGTCTGTCCATCTGTCTGTCTGTCCATCTGTCTCTCTGTCTATCTGTCTCTCTGTCTATCTGTCTATCTATCTGACTGTCTGTGTATATGTCTATTTATCTGCCTGTCTGTCTATCATATATTGTGAATATGAGTAATTTTGGTCAATTAATATAGATTTTGTTAATGACTCGACTCCAGCGCCACCTATCGGGTCCAGATATAGTAGTTTTCTCTTTTGGCACTACACCAACATATTTTGTGAATATGAGTAATTTTGGTCCATTTATATAGATTTTGTTAATAACTCGACTCCAGCGCCACCTATCGGGTCCAGATATAGTAGTTTTCTCTTTTGGCACTACACCAACATATATTGTGAATATGAGTAATTTTGGTCCATTTATATAGATTTTGTTAATAACTCGACTCTAGCGCCACCTATCGGGTCCAAATATAGTAGTTTTCTCTTTTGGCACTACACCAACATATATTGTGAATATGAGTAATTTTGGTCCATTTATATAGATTTTGTTAATAAATCGACTCCAGCGCCACCTATCTGGTCCGGATATAGTAGTTTTCTCTTTCGGTACACCAACATATATTGTGAATATGAGTAATTTTGGTCCATTTATATAGATTTTATTAATAAATCTACTCCAGCGCCACCTATCGGGCCCAGATTTCGGCTCCGTTGTGGTGTTACCTGGTTCAACACGAATCCAACAAAAAAATCCTCATGCTAATCGGAGAATTTTCAGCCGAGTTATGCTGGTACAAACAGACACCAATTCATTTTTATACATATATAGGTGTAGATGGAGAAAACTCGCTACTTTAGTTACATTTTTAAGGTAGTAAATGACTTTGTCTTCCTCGGCTCCGTTATAACTCCAAAAATTACATCTCGTCGGAAATTAAACGAAAGATTACTCTTGCCAATCGCTGTTTCTTTGGACTAAGAAGCCAATTGAGTAGTAAATCCCCGATCGACTAAGGAGACTCTATATAATACCCATTGTCATCCCAGTATTGCTAGTGCAGCTGAAGCGTGGACTTTATCGAGATCCTTCGTCGCTTCGAGACAAAAATCGTTGACGGGTTTTGGGGTAGAAGATTCAACTACGAACTATACGAGCTATTCAGTGACATCGACCTGGTCAAAAACTGCGCAATGGGCGTTCAGGATGGCTAGGACATGTAGGTTGTCAGTTGGCCCCGGACTGTAGCGCCACCTAAGTAAGTGGGTATATCCCTAACCATTTGGAGCTTTTTATAAATCGAGAAAGACTTCTTACACATTTTTGTGCTAGGCCACTTTGTTAAGACAGTAGTATTCATATTATGGTGAATCTTTGATAATGTAGTAAAAACTAGAATAATTATAATTTTATGAAAGTTTTTAATTTTTTTTTTTAATGGCAATTAGTTTGGATTTACAGCCGGAAAGTCAACTGGGGATGCGCTTTTAAAGTTTTGTTGGTTTAATTATTATAGCTTGAATAATAGAAATTACACTGCTGCAACTGATATTACTAAGACTTTTGATACTGTACTAGCCATGTTTTATTATCACTTATGATCTATATGGATTACGCAATGAAAATAAAACAGTCTAGAACAACGAAAAGGTTGAGCTCTGTGTTGTGGCGATTGCAGATGCTAAGTTCTTTTTGACATATTATTCGAAGCCGCGGTCTTGACTTTTCAATATGTCACCAAATGGTATCGCATGTGGGCCTGTCGTCGTATGTACGGTAAGACCTGGGGAATAACCCCAAAGGTCACACATTGGATATACACAATGATGATACGACCTATCATCACATACTCATCAGTAGTATGGTGGTACAAAACAAAAGAAAAATCCACCATTTCAAAGCTTCAAAAGCTACAAAGATTGGCATGCCTCGGCACTACAAGCGCTATGCGCACATGCCCCACAGCAGCTATAGAAGCACTCATTGGTTTAACGCCACTCCACCTTTTCATAAAAAGGTTGGCAATTAGCAGCACTGTCAGACTACTACAAACGGGAGAGATAAACCGCATAGATCACACAGATCAGGTGAATCTTCTATCCGAAATCCCAGAGCTTGACATGATCTGCGCGGTAAATGACCGCTTACCAAAAACTTTATGCTTCGGAAAGGAGGTTCGACATAGTGATTCCTAGCCGTGAAGCATGGAAATATAAAAATCCTACATCAGACCTTAAAGGTAACAAGTGGTATATGGATGGATCAAAGATGGACACCGGGGTGGGTGCTGGTATTTTTGGACCAAACACTAGAATATCAATACCTATGGGACAAATTCCCAGTGTATTCCAAGCGGAGATTCACGCCATTCAAGTGTGCGCCAACGTCAACTTCAAATCGGGAATAAAAGGTGTCCTCATCCATATACTCACGGATAGTCAAGCAGCCTTAAGAGCACTAGGCTCAAACCTGTTTGACTCCAAATCAGTCCTGAACTGCTTCAATACTCTCCAAGACCTCTCCCATAAAAACAAAGTCAAACTTTGGTGGGTGCCTGGTCATGAGGGTATTGGTGGAAACGAGAAAGCTGACGAACTGGCTAGGAAAGGTTCGGCTGAATCCTATATCGGCCCTGAGCCGTTTTGCAACATTCCAAATTCAGCTATTAACTTTAACATCAAAAATTGGGAAAACAACATGTGTATCTCCTATTGGGAAAATTCCCAGGGTCCTTGACAGGCTAAAAGAGCCATAAAACCCTTCCAAAGAAAATCCACAAAAAATCTGCTCTTGAGTAGAAATGATATCAAAAGTTTAGTGGGATTTCTAACAGGACATTGCCATCTTCGATATCCCCTAAACAAAATAGGTCTTATTCAGGAAACTAAATGTCGTCTTTGCATTGAAGACGACGAAACCGCAGAACATATCCTATGTGACTGCATGGCACTTTGTGCCCTCCGGAGTAAACAGTTCCACAGGGAAATTCTAACTCCCACGGAACTTCGTACAATCTCCACCAGTGAGATCCTCAAATTCATCAAAAGAATTTAGCCTCTTCTGGTTCCCTAAACTGACTTCGTGGTACAATAGATCTTTAAGGTCGCGGTGCCCTCCGCAACTGGCGGGTCAGTACCCCTTTAAAAAAAAAAAAAAAAAAAAAACACCGTGTAGCTCAGTGAGTGTTGAAGATGAACCCCCCATGCTTACACGATTTTTTCATAATATGAATCAATAAATCAGCCACAAATTATCTCTACCTCAAATCGGACTAAGTGGAACTAGAAAACGATAGCTTGTTCCACGTCTGTTTTCATTTAAAAGTGACACTTGCTCGAAATATGGAAATGACGAATGAATTTTATAATGGATGACTACTGAAAACGAGGGCAAACAGTCAAATCATCGAAAATGGGTGCGTGCAACAAAAATAATAGTAAGAAGAAGGTACATAAATAGTTTTTAATCCCATTTTTGTTTTTTGAGCTTTAACAGAAAAACCAGGACATTTTTACTTAAAGGAGGACGACGGGAGGACAAAGCGTTAAAAAAAAGAACTGTCCTCCCAAAAGGAGGACGGTTGGGAACCTACGTGATGAAATATCTCTTATTCCAAAAGTTCTGCCTTAGATACATATACATATTGGCAGATATAAGTTATGATATAGAATAGCTAAGATTTTGGTTTTGTATGCGCAAGTTGGTCATAATAAGACTAAAATCATGTTCTTTAACGGACGTGTTTTTCTCTACATACTTTATCTCTGATATTTAGGAAATTCCACTGGATGTATATTTGATCAACATAAATCTATCAAATTGTAATGTAACCTGTTCATCACACCGTTTTGGTGATAAAGCTGCAGTTCTTAAATATCGAGGTCTTAAGAAAGATTGCAAAATGAATGGGAATACTGCGAACCTATTTGTTGAATACAACAAAGATTATGAACAGGGCCCAGATTTCTATGCAAATGCATATTTTTTTTGGACAGCCTTAGAAGCAAATGAATCAGATAAAAAAAAATAAATATTTGGCTTCAGCAGTCCTAGGTAGAACCAAGCCTAACTTCCCGCAACCATTTGTGTGTGCGCGTAATATTTTTGCACGAATGGAAGGGACCTACAGTTTTCTGCCGTCTCCGAACGGCGAGTTGGGAAGCTTCACATGGCAAATGATACTCTTTGATGCTTGTCAGACATTCGAATGAGGTGGGCACTGTGAAAAACTTTTTAGGTGTTTTGCGGCGGGATTCGAACCCAAGACCTCAGTAGTCCGACGCACTAACCACTTGCGCTACGGTGCCCACTAAAAAATGAATCAGATAGTTTTCCGAATTAAGAAATTTGCTTTGAAATGGCATTCAATCGTTAGCGCACATTTATTAATATTTTGGTATAAATGCATATTTTGGCTTATTGAGCATATTTTAACAATAAATGCATATTTTTCGTACATATTTCAAATATATTAACTTTAAACACTTAAAAAATTGATTTCACCGAAATGCAAACGAACCTTAAAAATTCTATTTTTCATCTGGAAAAAAAAGCTATTGATAACTTGGCAGCACTAGAACTGTTATTAAGAAAACGTGTAGCCCTGGCTACACGATCAATTCCATACCGATTCTTTCAGTGGGACAGGTATATTTTATGTGAGTTGAAACGAGAAGGGTTGATTTCACCAAAAGCACACTGAAAATCCGATTTGATAATAATTGTGCCTGGCTACACGATCAATCCCATACCGATTCTTTTCAGTGAGACAGGTATATTTTATGTGAGTTGAAACGAGAAACCGAAAATCTGATTTGATAATAATTCTCGGTGGAAGATGCATGTTCTTTTCTCAAAGCGTTTCATTTCTCATACATTTTTTCATTTTTTTCCGACCGTCGAAGGGTTCACATCACGGAAAACTCAAAAAAATAATTCTCTGTGCAAGACGGAGCACGGAGATTGTGTGTTCTGTTTTCAAAGTGTTTCCCTCAACACATTTTGTGTGTAGCCACGGGGAAATTTTCAATACCTAGTATGCCATTGACCATGTAGCCAGGGCCTATGTATATGAAAATGAAAAATATCTCCACCATGTTATCCTCAAATGGGAATGAAGAACAGTGCTTGGATATTCAATATTCAATAAATGGGCGCATTCAAGATCTTAGTTGACTAGATATGCAGTCAATTCCACGGCCTCTGATTGGTCGAGAGCCCGAAAATTGACAGAACAGCTAGTCAATTTTTTTGAGGTCGGGGACTGGATTTTTAGTCAAGAAAATCTTGACTAGCGCACTAACAACCGCCAACAACAGCTGACTGGTTGGTGTGGTTATACTGTGTGGCTGTTGTTTGCTTGTTACAAAAATATAAATCCAAGGAAATTATGAAGGAGTATTTTTATTTTTTCTATTTTTTATGCAATTGTATACTGTTGGATTATGTAGAACAATCGACGAACTCAGCAAATCGTTCACAGCAAAAAATGCAACTTGGCCTATGAAATAACTAATTTACATTCCGAACACATGTGTTACACATGTTACTTGCATAAAATGTCATCCTCTAATTCGTTTCTTATTCTTTCTTATTTCTAAGTTTGTTTTTGCTCTTCTTTTCTTTAAAAAAACAGATTCGTTGTGCTGCAGTAACAATTCTCCAAACAATTCCAAGCGAAAATAGAAAGTAGATGACGTTTTTGACATCTGAACTGTCAACTATATATGCAGTCAATTTTGGCATTCAGGATCTTAGATTGACTGCATATCTAGTCAACTAAGATCTTGAATGCCACCAATGAGAGTGTTTCATTAATAAATGGTCCACTAACGTCTGTTGACATGGAGCTGGAGAGGTCATTTTCCATGTACAAATGTGTTTTGAGGCCAAATCGGTTTCAATTTTGAAAACTTTAGAAAAAATTTCATGATTCAAGCTAACAAAACCTACTTACGAAACTAATGTTCATATTATTAATAATATTGTTCTTTTGTTAAACCTACCTAAAATTTATGTTTTATGTTAAAATTTTACTGTGAAAATTTTCTATGAATAAAAGACTGAATTTTTTTTTTATTTCAATGTTTTTTCATTTACTTTTTGAATAATTTTGCAGAATGTTCTGGATTTTTTATGGCATATTTAAGGCGCATATTTTGTGTTTTTAGAGCATAAAAATCCGGGCCCTGATTATGTACCATTTAAGGTAATTTTGATCTCAGTAGCTTTTGGTTACAATATAATTATGGACTAGTGCAATCTGAGTTGTAGCACGGTGTACTTTGTAGGGGTTGGGGTTAGGTTGATACTCCTAGAAATAAATTCCAGCCTTTGCCTGTTGTCCAAAATCATATTATTTGAATCATCTGGAGAAAGGGGCACCTTGAGAGAGGCTTTCAGCTAGTTTTCAACTCCAACATCCGCGCTCTTAAGCAGCTCTACTTCTATAAGGTTTTAAAGATATTTTTTGTAAGGAGTGAGTTCATAATTAATAGAAATCTGTCCTATCATGAACTTGGTACCGCAGATTCCATCTTTAAACACCCACCACTAGACTCCTACAGCAATAACCGTGAAAAAGATGAGGAGAGCAGCTCTTTCATTTCTTATCATTTGATGCTGCCGAGTGAAGTACATACAAAAAAAAAATAAAATATTATGAACTTTAAGAGCCGTCAACATATTCGAAAAAGATAACGAAAATTCAATGCTTTAAATCTCAGCTCTCAGTTTTGATACAATATGAAAAACGGAGCCCTCGCGACTTTTAATTGACAGCAGATGCTTCAGCAGTAGATGCGCTGAGCTTTGAGTTGGAAGCACGTGTGTTACCATGCGAGTTCCATTAAGTGGTACCTTATTTACCTAGCAATGAAACCATATTTCTGATTAGAAGTAAATATCCTTGCAAAACGATGAAACACAAGCGTATTATAATATAAATCTGCCTTTTTGTGCAACCATGCAACTTTCTCATAATATTGTCAGCTTTTCCACATAATCCTTGTTTTGAATTCTATCGTGTACTGCTGCCACAGAGAATTTCATGTAAATGCATTCACTTTGTGTAAATGCATTCACTTTCCACCAGGACGCCTGCATTGAATACCTTTCTACCCATACATAGCTGTGCTAGTGCATCCATATAAAGCACTATTCAGTGAGTTCCTGCGTCAACTGTAGTCACGATATGCTCACCGGAGCACAGCACTTCGCATGTACACGGATGTCATTATTTAGATAGATACTGTCCCGGACGATTGCAGAGAGGTAGCATTTTCTAGCCAGAAATACACTGTATGTGTAGTCATGCATGCTGATCCTTTTTACAGGTTTTGCGCATGATAAGTAAGGGAAAAATCCCTTTTCTCCATTACTGCAATCTTTACTTTGATTCTGGCTTAAGATATGTACATTTCCAAGAATTCAATATTAAGAAAGCCGCGCAAAAATAAAAACAAATTGTAAGAAAGGCAGATACTGTGGAAGCTCTTATAGTAGAAGCTAAGGTAATCAGTCGAATGATATTTTCTTCCAATTGTGCACTTCTACTTTTGGGTGGGCAGGTTGGAAAGTTGAGACCTACTCTGCCACTTGTTGTGTCCATAGAGGACAGTTTCTGACTTTCGATATGCGTTTCTAAAGTTTTCAGTTTTCCACTCTTTCCTTTTCTTTGCATTGAGGTTTTAACTTTTTTCTTTTCTCCCGACTGGTGTCCTTCTGTCTATAGGGCAGCAGTGAGGTTTGGCGTTTGCTTGGCAAGAATTTGGAAGTTTTTCAACAGTTCACAGTGGTGAAGAGGTATTGCCCACGAGATTTGCGAAGTTTCTTTTTTCCGATCCCTGAAGGAGGTAGGGAAATGGGATTATTGGGAACGCTTTAGGGATGCTTGTGGACGTGGAGGCATATTTTGTTTAAGAATTTGTGGTATCTTGGGAGAAAGGAAATACTTTCAGTAATCCATAAGGACATTTTGGTTTTTTTTTTCGTCTTTTCTTATATGCGAGTATAGATATCTATTATGTATATATTTTTTTTATCGGTTTTTAATATTAAAAAAGTTATTCTCCATAAAGTTTTAATGAAAAGTCAAGCCAAAATAGTAGAGAGACCATTGGGACAAGATGCCGAAGCCTTGGAAGTGTATTGCCTCATTATTGTGAACTTGAGGGAAATACGTAAGTTTTAAAGTGTAACTGGTTTTGTGACCTTACTGTAGGAAACAAATAATTAAATTTTACCCTAAAGTATGTAATTCAAAGAGACTTTATCACAAGGCATTTGAAGTGGCTAACACGTCTTCAGTGTCTATGTCATAATGAAAACATACTTTAGATTTAGATTTATAAATTATTTTTTAATTTATAAAGCTGTACTATAAGCGAACATTTAATTCGTTAAAGGTTTATATATAAATACTGATAAAGAAAAAAATTGGAAGGAAACTGTTTTCGGCGGACAAAAAAATCTTCCAGTTTAATATTATGTATCAATACGGTCGCTACTATATATTATTATTATTATTATTCTTTATTCTCATTTCTTATTTTACAGGGCTTATGTACATTTTGTAATTTTATACTTATGTATGTAACTTAATTGACGAGCA
The DNA here is from genome assembly GCA_949775065.1 of Brachyopa scutellaris. Classification (NCBI taxonomy): domain Eukaryota; kingdom Metazoa; phylum Arthropoda; class Insecta; order Diptera; family Syrphidae; genus Brachyopa; species Brachyopa scutellaris. Next base: position 116,328,574 of record OX459112.1, read on the forward strand.
TGTATCGCAAACGTTGCAGAGCCGTTCCAATATATGGGCACACGGAAGAAAAAACCACCATGGTATGACCCAGAATACGCAACAGCGAGAGAAAATCCGTCGCATACCTGCTATTGGTCAGAAATATCGGTACAAACTTCGCCAAAATCATGTATCACGAGGCCAACAGGATATACAAAAATTTATGCAAAAAGAAAAGCAAAAAGCACACACTCAGGACTTGATACGGGAACTAGATAGAGTTCGAGATAGTCGCTCCTTCTGGAAGCTAGCCCTTAATGGCTGCCTATTCGGAAGGTCTATCGATATCGAAGCAGATGTGCTAGAGGAACAGGTACACCATATAGTGCAACTCACCACAATTCCTTCAGTTTGGTATATCTTCGGATGCCGCTAAGGATAACACTTTCCCGGCCGAAGCCCTTTCGGGAGGTAAAAGGCGTTGGGATTCAACTATTCGATACGTAAGGAGCATCACGACAAACCGTGGCAATACTTATTACGGCAGCACTATGCATTGGTAGCACTAAGCATGGTTTATACGACAAAAGAGCGCTAACTCCAACAAAGGGCTTCGAGTGAATGTCATACATTTGACGTTTATATTCTTTCTTCTTTTTCCGGATGCCATCGTGAAGGCACGTGTCTGATTAACCCTAATACAGATGTTATTAAAGCTTAAAACGAAATTTTAAGTATGTTAATTATTTGTCATTAAATATAGACTCATATCAAACTACCGTTTTAATAAATGTGCCTTCCGAATGGTGCTGCAAATTATTGAACCACACCTTAAACAGTCTTCCATTCCTGGCACGTTGTAGGTAGCCCAAGTTTTGCGTTTTAACTTCCAAAGATCAACTCGAAAAGATTCTGATGTCGCTTGTGTCGAAGCACTGTGTCCAAAATTGTGACACAAGTATTAAAAATGTTAGTGAATTAAATTTGTACAAGTTGGATAAAACTTGCTATGTTAGACGACGAAAGAAGTAAATCAAAACGACATTTTTTGGACAAATTTTATATTCATAGGATGCATTGATAGCACACATATTAGCCGAATCAAGATCCAACGTTTTTAATTTAATAGAAAAAGATATTACAACTTGCTAATAAAAGCTATCGACGTGCATGATGCTCTAATCTGGAGCATGAGCAAAGCTTGGAATTATCTTCAGAGAAGATATGAGAGTCGTGAGTGTTTTTCCTGGCCTTAAGGAGATGCTGGCTATGCATTTAAGCCTTTCTTTCTCATGCCCTATTCTTACATTTTCAATCGCGTCTATTTTGTCTACTATCTCAGGGGGCACCGTAGCGCAAGTGGTTAGTGCGTCGGACTACTGAGCCAGCGGTCTTGGGTTCGAATCCCGCCGCAAACACCTAAAAGTTTTTCACAGTGCCCACCTCTTTCGAATGCCTGACAAGCATCAAAGAGTATCATTTGTCACGATTAAGCTCCTCAACTCGCCGTTCGGAGTCGGCAAAAAACTGTAGGTCCCTTCCATTCGTGCAAAAATATAACACGCACACACAAATGGTTGCGAGAAGCAGGCCCAGGTTCACCTCGAGCTGTAGCGCCAACTAAGTAAGTAAGTATCTCAGATCGAATGAACTAGACCGAATGAACACATTTTGAAATGTGACAACAATGTCACTTTGTTTCAATTTCGAAAATTTTGAAATCGAAATCGATAATAATAGTGAAAATTGTACCCAATTTCATTTTCATTCAATTTTGATTTTATTTTGAGTCAAAGTGAAATGTGAAACCCAGCTGTAAGATTTGTTAACTTCTTTTTTTTTAATTATGTAAAAATCTTATTTATATCCAATTTCAGCAAAGAAATACATAAGAACTGACAGTATCGACCTATAAGGTCTCAGCGATCTCGTTTGAGATCGATGCAGATATAATTTTTAAATTAAAAATAGTAATATACTCAATTAAAAAAATTATGTCTGTGTGGGAGAATGTACTACTTCGATTATTTCTCCACACTAATATCTGACTACAAAAAATTAAACGAACAAAGGAAATTTATTTCAGTTGCATTAATATTTGTATATGCCCTTTAATGTAGGTCTTCAAAATTGCGACTGTTCGGTGTCGTGGAGGAATACTGAATGTTTGTCCTTAAGGGTTGCTGGCGAATGGCGACCAGCCATTGAATTGTGTTGGCGTTGGTGTATTTGTACTGCGAATTTAAGTCGGCTGTGCGTGCTGTGATGAAAACTTGTATTTGTTTGGGTATGCTGCTAGATGATCTTTGCATCTGTAGATCCTGTGTTGATTTACTATGTATGTTTGTGCTGTTGACTTCTTGATATTCTATTGCATATTTATGTCGCACGTCGCCAGATAAGCATTAGATAGATGATGATCGATTATGGCGAGAAACGCAGAGGTAGACGACTGATTCTTTCCGATCTAGTGGTGTATGTCGGGCTGGCGGTATTAGAAATGCGTTGTGAAATATTTGAACGATTTCCTCTTGTTCGTCCACGTCTACGTCCGCTCCGTTGCGGTGCAGCTGGAGGCATTTGTGGTGGACGTGCGTTTGGTATATGAAGTGGGACATGACGATTTGCCTCTGAAGTTGGTCGCTGTGTACTTGCTGTCGATGTATGGGGATGGCTGAGCGGTGTGTTTTCGTTGGAAAATTGTGTTCCAGATGGCATACTAAACCGTTGTGTATGTCGCTGTGTACGTGTGTACTCTATCAATGGATCGTCCTCGTTGTCAATGAATGCAGGTTTGAGACGGTCGATTGAAATTTTTGTTTCTTTTCCTCTGCGATACACGATGTAGAATTAATCGAATTTCTGCTTCACTTTGAATGGACCATCGTATGGCTGTTTAAGCGCAGGACGTACTGTATCATCTCGTATGAAGACGTGTGTTGCATCGACTAACGCTGACGAAACGAAAGGTTTGAAATTCGTATGGTGGTGATTAGTTTTTGCTGGTTGAATATCACGCATAACTGTTGTGAATCGTCTCACGAATTCGTCTGGCGGCAAGTTGTTATCTTCAGTGGCGACAAACTCACCCGGCAAGCGAAGAGTTGTACCGTAAACGAGTTCGGCTGCTGTTGCGTCGATGTCTGGCTTATACGATGATCGCATCCCCAGTAAGATGATTGGCAATTTCTCGGTCCATCTGGTATGTTCATGTGCCATTATTCCTGCCTTTAGCGTGCGATGCATTCCCCCAATCATGCCATTGGATTGCGGGTGGTAACTCGTGGTCTTCAAGTGGTTTACTCTTAGCATTCGATTAAGTCGACTGAAGAGATTTGATTCGAATTGCCGACCACGATCGGTTGTGATCCTAGAGGGTACGCCAAAACGAGAAATGATGAGATGATAGCTTTTGCAGTGGTCTCCGCGGTGATGTCGCTCGTTCGAATGGCTTCCGCCCATCGAGTGAACCTATCGATGATCGTAACACAGTATCGTTGGTTATCAGATGGTTCAAGCTGACCGATGATGTCGATGTTAATGTGCTCAAATCGATTGGATGGTGGTGCGATGGGTGCGAACGGCGATTTGATATGGCGACCGACTTTCCAACGTTGGCAGTGGATGCAACATTTGACTGTCTTTGCGATGTCGGTACCCATATTTGCCCATACGAAACGCTCCTTGATAAGCCTTGTTGTTGTACGGATGCTTGGGTGTGAAATACGACCCTTTTTTCAATGATCGATCGCCTGAATTTCTTCGGTATAAATGAACGAATGTAAAAGCCGGAAACATTACAGTAGACCTTGTCATTGGTGTGAGGAACATTTAATTGGCATAATTTAAGCGATGTGTTGCCGTTGGTGAGAATCTCTTTGTGTGCGGATGATATCGATGCATGAAAGGCAATCAGCTGGAGTGTTTTGGTTGCCTGGGACGTGTCTGATGTCGGTTGAAAACTGGCTGATGAAGTCGAGCTGACGAGTCTGACGTGGCGACGACTGATCCTTTTTTTTGTTGAACGCAAATATCACTGGTTTATGATCGGTGTGAATTTGGAAAGTTCTTCCCTCGACCATGTAGCGAAAATGTTTGATGGCGAGGAAAATTGCAAGCATTTCTCTGTCGTATGTGCTGTACTTTCTTTGCGCGTCGGTGAGACGTTTGCTGAAGAAACCCAACGGTTGTAGGTGTCCATTGGTGTCTTGCTGTAGAACGGCACCAACGGCAGTGTCGCTAGCGTCAGTAGTGAGTGTCAGCTCGGCTTGTGGTGCCGGATGAGTCAAACACGTTGCATCGATCAAGTCCTGCTTGCAGTGGTTGAAAGCTGCTTTCACCAAATCGCATTTGGCCAAATTGATGGTGAGGCCGTGTTGACGCAACCGTTGAAATATTATTTCGATATGGCGAATGTGTTTTTCAATACTTGCAGATGCGATGCAAATATCGTCAATGTATGAGTAGACAAAATCGAGACCGCGTAGCACTTCGTTGATATGTCGCTGGAAGGTTTGTACGTCGTTACATAGCCCGAACGTCATGTACTTGAATTCATAGAGCCCAAATGGCGTCGTAATTGCTGTCTTGTGTACGTCGCTCGGTTCAATTGGGATTTGATGGTACGCTCTATTCAAGTCAACAGTGCTGAAGATCGTTTTCCCATGTAGGATGTAGGTGAAATCCTGCTAATGTGGCAGTGGATATTTGTCCGGTTTGGTGTGACGGTTGAGTAGCCGGCAGTCTCCACATGGGCGGTATTGTCCGTTCGATTTGAGAACCATATGAAGTGGCGATGAGTAATTGCTTTTAGACGGCTGGCAAATTCCGAGTTTCATTAGATACTCAAATTCATCCTTTGCAACTGTGTATTTTTCGGGTGTCAAGCGACGGGGTTTACTTGCCACTGGTGGTCCTTTTGTCTCTATAAGGTGCGTTGTAAGTGTTGTTGGTTGAGATTCTGGGGTGCCGCATTTGTTGAAATCTGTTATGTCGACGTATCGTTGAAGCAGATCGGCGAATGGCGATGTGTGGTCGAATGTCCTGATTGATGTTTCGCTGCTCGGTGCTGTGCTGGTGCCATTAACGGGTAATGTCGTCGTTCCATCGATGAGTCGATTATTTTTTATGTCGACGAGTAGATTGTGTGTGCAAAAAATCGGAAACGATTATGGATTGTCGCACATCTGCGTACACAAATTTGTGTTCGTATGGTCTCCGTATTCCTAGGTTAAGGCTTATTTGTGTGAAGCCATATGTTCGAATTTGTGTACTATTGGCGGCGAATAATTGTGGTTGTGGATCGTTCGGATCGTAATGAAATTCTTGTTTATTGATGTGGGGTGGAAGTGGCAGCACCGAGACATCTGCACCGGTGTCTATTAGATATTGTCGCTGTGTCTGTTGATCTGAAATAATTAAACGATTTATTTGTATTTGTGTGTTGTTTATTTGTCTGATTGGTTTTATTGGAGACAATTCACCTGAATTTGTTGTAGAGATGTGTGGTGGTGAATTGTCTGCGTCTTGTTTATCAATGTGTTCGATTGGCTGGAGGCCCTGCTGGAAAATCACAAGGCTGTTCGCACTTATGCGCTTGCGTACCAAAGTTGCGATGATACCAACACGTAGGAACACGATTCTCTGCAGGCGTTTGTTGACGATTTCGGCTTGTTCCTCGACTGGCGCTTCGTTTACGTATACGATTACCGCTTTGACGATGTGTGCGGTGATGTGGCCTTTGTTGATTTTCCCTGCGCATTTCATTTATTTGCAATGATAGAGCTTCGATACACTTTATAAGTTCACTTTGTGGTGTGACTGCTGGTACTGGTGTAGTATTGGATGTCGTAGCTGGGCCTGTAAATAAGCTCGTTGCGACTTGGGACACATCTTCAATTTGCAATGTGTCGTACGTTGCATCGGCCATTTCGGCCAATTCGGTGAGTTGTGCTTTAGATGCAGGAAGCACTGCGCGAATTGACACTGGCAAACGTCGCAACTAACATACACGTAGGATTTTCTCGTCGCGTGTGGCACCAGCACGACGGATCTCCGCAAGAAAATGGCTTGGGTGTTGTGCACCGAGTGGGACCGTAGAGAGTAATTTGTCGACACCAGTGTATTCGCTATCGATGATAGCCGCTTTGAGGTGTTTGTACGGTTCTACTCTCGGCGGCGTAACAATTGTGTCGACGATTTGATCAAATAATGTCGGCGTTAGTGATGCAACAACAGTTTCGAATCTAACGGTCTCATCGGAAATGTTTTGCAGTCGGAACCACGATTCGAGACGGATGAACCAATACTCGACACTTTGTGTATCTGTGAGTTTTGGGAACTCGATGCGACTGAAATTCGGCCGACACTCATTGTTGTTGTTGTTTGGTGGAGGTTGTCCGTTGAGACGTTCGTCTCCGGCCGGTAATGCGTAGTTGTTGTTCATGTTGTATTTAACGATTCAATACACTACACTACAATATTAATTTTTTTTTGCAAAAACTTGTAAACTGTTACGTATTTGAATCACGTCTTTTGGTCACCAATGTGGGAGAATGTACTACTTCGATTATTTCTCCACATATCAATTTATTTACTTACTTAGTTGGCGCTACAGCTCGAGGTGAACCGGGGCCTGCTTCTCGCAACCATTTGTGTGTGCGTGTTATATTTTTGCACGAATGGAAGGGACCTACAGTTTTTTGCCGACTCCGAACGGCGAGTTGAGGAGCTTAATCGTGACAAATGATACTCTTTGATGCTTGTCAGACATTCGAAAGAGGTGGCACCGTGAAAAAACTCTTTTAGGTGTTAGACCCGGCCAGGAGTTCAACCCGGGCAGCATTGCGTGATAGTCCAACGCACTAACCACCAAGGCCACGGCGACCACTATCATCAATTTATTTGAGTTTTATTAATATTTGTATATGCGCTTTAATGTAGGCCTTCGTTCTACTGTTCGGTGTCGTGGAGGAATACTGAATGCTTGTCCTTAAGGGTTGCTGGCGAATGGCGAGCAGCCATTGAATTGTGTTGGCGTTGGTGTATTTGTACTGCGAATATAAGTCGGCTGTGCGTGCTGTGATGAAAACTTGTATTTGTTTGGGTATGCTGCTAGATGATCTTTGCATCTGTAGATCCTGTGTTGATTTACATATGTATGTTTGTGCTGTTGACTTCTTGACATTCGTTTGCGTATTTATGTCGCACGTCGCCACATCTGCATCGATCTCAAACGAGATCGCAAGCTGGGACCTATTTGGGTTAATATTCTTTCTCTTTTCTTAGTTGTGTAACAATTTTATTTATTTCCAATTTCAGAAAAGAAAATAACATTTCACTCACATGTCTCACTGTATGTGCATATGCACGAACAGTGAGACAAAACAGTTATTCTATTTTATTAATACTACAATTAAATACAATATATAAAAATCCGGTCAAGTGCAAGTCGAACTTGCGCAATAAGTGTTCCGTAGGTACTATCAGTTATTTGTATATACATATGTACATATGTACAGATTTACAGCATGTTATGTATGGACACAAATGTAAGCAACTTGATACCTAAAATTACCTTTCTTATCAGCTCAGAAGAATAATTATACATCCACACACACAACAAATAAAGTATGCAAGAAATTTACGGTAACCAATACACACATGTGTGCATATTCGCATTTTTTCACATCTTTGGGCATCTGCGTTGCATATTGGGTAGTCAGTTTTAATAGTGTGCTTAGATTTTCATATTGAGAGCGTCTCAAATTCGATCGTAAATAACAAAGTTAAAAAAATCGTATAAAGGAGCACAACAAAAAAGTATTTATATCAATATCATTTACAGTGTACATTATCTATAAGTACTGTATTGCAGAATTGTTAGTATATTGGATGTACAACGAGTAAAATAAGTGACAGCGTGAAAAAAATATTTCTGTAGTACTTTTTTTCTTAAATTGTTGCCAGCGTGTCCATATGGCAACGCCAGGAGCGATAGGGTACAGGTTAACGTTATTGATGTTTTTTACTAAAACGTGATTCTTTTTACTGGAAAATATGTTTTCATGACATTTTTTTAAAATCATATGGTTTTCGAGAAAATTGACGCTGCAAGAAGATCTCGATTACTTAGGAGAGCTATGTTCAGATGATGAAAATGGTCTTTTAAGCAACCTCCACGCCTTGTATATTCAACCACCAGAGAATTACCGTAATTTTAGTGGAGAATACGGTGCTGATGAACAAGGCGATGTTTGCCTAGTGTACTTGAGATCAGGTTGTAAAATTGGGTTTGGAAACGGACAACGTATTGAAGACTTTGACGCGCCCGCAGAGAATTTTGATGAAGCTATCGAATATAGTGTTTTACAGGATGGTCTGGATAATTCTTCTTGGAATTTATTTGGTTCACTAGCTGTAACTAAAGCGTAGGGGAAGGTCATGTACCTTGGACCGGAATTTACTATTTTTACTGCAACTTTTGTTCGACGTAAATGTTTCCAATTTAGTTTGTTTATGTTAAAAGTGTAGTATTTTGGATATTCAATTGTGTTAAAACGACATCTTAAGTATTTACCGTATGCTTAGAAAATGCTTTTTTGCAAGGAAACCTCAAACGGTCCAAGGTACATACACTGAATGTACCTTGGACTGTTAGTGTATGTACCTTGAACCGAAATCAATTGTGTTCAAATGATGCTGTGTAAATACTATTTTATTTCATTAAAAATTCAATCCATTTATTAATTCATTAAAAAGTACATTTAAGAGAAAATAAAAGAACAAAGACCAGAAACAAATAAGAAAAAAAAAACGTTAGAAATTTAATATTCTTTTTCTGGCAGCTTTGAGAAATTTTGAAATCGACCAATCACTTTGCCAGGAGATCTTCTTCTTCAGGCGAAAATATTTGGCGGTGGATAATTCGGCTTTCATAAACAAAATCAGAATGGTTCGATGCTTTGTGTTTGGCGATGTTCCGCATTAAAGTAGTCTTGGAAACGTTGAACATATTTGCTGCAGTTTTTTGCATGGATTTTCCACTGTACACTACTTTTTCCACAGCTCGCCGTAAAGCGTCAACGTCAACAGTTGGTCTTTTTGATCCTGACTTACTCCTGGGCATTTTTTTGAGGAAAATGGAAAACAGAACTCTTAAAAAAATTTGAAAAGCATGTACCTTGGACCGGTCCAAAGTACATGCATGGACATAGATCCAAGGTACATTCACTACACTTTTTTTAGAAATACAAAATTTTAACGCATTATGTTGTATAATTGTAGCAAATAAAATATTGAATTTTGAAATATATACATATACTTACACATTAAAACCAGTAACTTGAAAGAAATATAATAACTGAATGAACAGAACTCTTCAAAAAAACATAAAAAAAAATACTTTAGAGTGTGTAATTTATATTATGTTCTTTTGATTGCACGTCCGTCTCATGCGATAAATGAACACAAGCTGAAATGAGTCCCATAAACATACTGGAAAATTTATTGAAGAACTTGTTGCAACATGTTCAGCCAATTGCCAGGAATCGGCACTCGGTCCAAGGTAAAATCGGTCCAAGGTACATGACCTTCCCCTATCTCATGAGCCACCTTCATTCCAGTTGCGTCGTGCTGAGCAATCTACCTTCAGCTGTCTTTTGCCTGCATCTTATAAGAATACTACGTTCACTTGGTCAGAAGATAAATCTTGCGCAATGATACCGATTTTCTCACAACCCAATTACGAGTACTGTCATAATTTGAAACCACACGAGCAACTCAAAAAAATTATAGATGGTAACTAGCTTAAGCACATTTGCGATTGTTCGGAAGTATGTACATATGTATGTATAGTACATATATGCCACTTACCAAGAAAAAAAAAGAAGATTACTGTTAACTGTTGATGGTAATGTCCTTTTCCCTCCATACTGCAGCTAAGCTAATATTTCGTTCCAGACCTTCGCGAATTTAATTGTACTTTGCTTGTGTGTGTATCCAACACTGGACAAAGCAATAATTACAGATCCATGTGGAGTAATTTGTCCGAACTCCTTGCCCAAAGTGTGATAAAAGTCTTTGCTTGAAATGTTTCCAGACACAGTTTATCTATATTTCCTCTACTAACAGTGCTCCTAATTTTTTTTTAAAAAATTCGAAAAATTAACGTTCAGGAGGATTCGGGTTAATCTCGTTATTCATTAAATCGTAATGCGTGAAATTTTGGAATTTGCCTTTCTGTGTCTGCATATAAATTCACTTTTTCCGAATAGGTACATAATGTATGTATTATGGTACACATTTCAATAATAATTCAGCACAAATTGCCAAAAACAAATTTAAATATGTGTGTACATATTGTAATATTCCAGCCCAGTCGTGGGTTTTCTATCTCCTGTAGATAGAAATATAAAGGATTCGTTTTGGATAGAACCTTATTCTGTATTATTTAATTAAACACAAGTCTGTTTCTAGCAATTTCACAATTTATTCAATTATCGCTTCTTATTTCCATAAACACATTACAATTTCGTTTACACTTTTTTCAATCTCTTTATCTTTATTATCCAATACAACAATCACTTTCGCTTTACTATCGCACTGTATTACTTTTCAAATAATCTCACCACTGCCTGATTACTGACTGACTGCGCCTCCTGTTGGGGTGTATTTATATTTCAACCAAAATACTCGAACCTTCTGTAATGTTCTAGGACGAGAACCATCTAGATTCCAAATACTGGGATCGTAGAATTGGTTCCACATAGTGGAACTAAACGACCTACAGCAGATACGTCTATTCTTCGATAAGTTCCTTTTGGGCTGGATACAACAATAGCCGTGTTTTATTAACCCCGTGATCTGATCCGGATCAGATCAGAATAATAAAACAAACCAGATCAAAGTTCTGTGTTGTGGTGATTGTACAAGCTAAGTTCATTTTGACATTTAGTGCGAAGTTGTCATGCGAATGAATATTTTATTTTAAATGAAAATTGAATGCGCTTGTTTTATTTTTTAGGAGGAAATTGTTAATTTTGATTAACAGATACCGAATGAGAATAATATTTTGCAGCTATAATTTCAGTTTCACATCGCTTCAATAGCCGTGTTTTTTTGAAACGTAGCTAGCCAGTAGTTGCTAGCAAAGTCAAATTTCACACGTAAAACAAATACAACAACCAGCTGGCTATTTTATCCGCAGCCAAAAGCAGCTGGCTAGGAATGTTGCGATATCTAATGGCAAGGTGGCGCTTAAAGCGATTTGTAGAACAATTGACAGACTGCCGTGTACAAAAATTATATAATTTCAATTACTAAATGATGTTTCACAGAAATAATCCACTATATTATGATTTCATATCACTTTATGTAAATTATCCATTGAATAAACTACCGAAATTAATTATTTTCACAACAAATAACAAAAAATCGATTTGGTTGAATGCCGAATACTTTGACAGTTCACACTTAACAGTTGATCGAAATCACACACATATGACCGAAATCACACACACCAACTTGGAGGTAAGTCAGCTGGGTTCGGCTGGCTGGGAATCGTTTTAATGAACGACTGGCTAGCTACGTTTCAAACAAACACGCCTCATACCAATATGAGCAGAAAAATTAATTTATTCGAACGAAATAACATTAATGATATTTGGATTGCCAATAATATTTTTATATTCTAATCTGGCAACATTTACCCTTGGCAATTGTCGATAATACAGCAACATTCACAAACGAAAGTGTACCATAGTGAGAAATAGTCGAACTAATTTTTGGATCACGAAAATTGATCTTGACAAGAAGCAAGATCTCGGTTGTTGTAATGCACACAAACTTATTTGTTGATCTGATCCGGATCAGATCACGGGGATAATAAAACACGGCTAATATCTACATAAATGTAAGCAACTTACCTACGTATGCCAGTGCATATACAGTTAAAATCGCTTACAACGACATCGGTTATAATGACATAGCGGTTGTAGCGACCAAATTCTTAGGTCCCGGTTGAGCTCAATTATAATCCCATTGAAAAACAAATCGCTTACAACGACATGACTTACAACGACATATCGCTTACAGCGACCCTTTTTCCCGTTTTTTTGAAACAAATTATTGATTATAACGACTAAAATCGACGGAACTATTGGTGAGACTACTTTTTTTTTTTAAACGGTGAACTAATTATCTGGATTCGATGTACATACATATCTGTGTACAAAGATTTTCGGATATATTGCAGCTTACCGTTTGTTATTATTTTTTTTTGTTTTGCGTTTATTTTTGTTTTTTAGTTTGTTCAACAGTAGGTAGGAAAATCACTTAGTGCCTGTTTCAGTGTAACGAGTAGTCGTAGAAGTTTTATTTTATTCGAAAAATCTTTACAATTAAAGAGAAAAAAGGTTTCATTTTTAGATTGGACGCTGGAGATTAAAATAAAGACCTTGCGAGGGAGTATTGTGTTTCACACTCCAATATAGTTTAATTAACCTTAATATCGGTTATAGCGACCTATCGCTTATAACGACGAAATTCGTCGGTCCCTTGAAGGTCGTTATAACCGATTTTGACTGTACATACATTTCTTTCTGATGCCCTTTCTCATCTTCTCAGAAGAATAACTATACAAATGTACATCCATAAAAAAAAACAACAAATAAATTGTGTATGTATCCATACATATATTTTCGTCTCGTTATTCGTTTAATTGTAATGCGTGGAATTTTGCGATTTGTCTCCCTCTCGTGTCTGTATCCAAATTCAATTTTCATATCTTCATAGCGAAAGTAGGGACACCTACATTATAATGTATACGAAACCATCAAGATTCCTTTATGTGGTTTAAGTCCAAGATCAATGGTTTACAGAAAGGGAATTTTTTGGAAGCTAATGGCGCAACCATTCAACTTTATACTCTCATACATACAAATTTCCCTTCACGTATTCACTTTTATATGATTGTGATATGTAAACAGTTGGGAAGGTGAAATTACAAAAAAATTAATGAAAAAAGAACTGTCGAACGTAAAGCAGTTCTGATAACTATGTTTCCATCTACACTTTATTCTCAATGTTTGTGAATTAATTCAGATTCTTCTGATCGATATTTTTGGAGATTGAGCCTCGGACGGCGATTTTTTAACGTTTTTTTGACAAAGTGTTAAGAAAAAAGTAATACAAAAAAATATTTTATGCATATTTGAACTGGTGCTTACAGTAGCTTTCATTTGACATCACACACGATGACCTCAACATTACATTAAAAAAGTTTTTTTTAACATTTCACTTATCCCCCCAAAACTAGCCCCCAAAGTCGGAATTCAATAGGCCACTAATTGCTAATTCCAAATTTCAGTAGTCTACGTCAAATGGTCTCTGAGAAAAAGGCCTGTGACAGACGGACAGACAAGACAGACAGACAGACAGACAGATAGACAGACACCGAACTGATTCCGGTTGGTGTGCCTCCCCTACTTATTAGATTAAGAAATAAAAAAAAATACAAATATAGTTTTTAGTCATAAAAATTGTAGCTTATTTTAAAGCTACAAATTAATTTCTTATTTCTAAAAAAAGAACAAGTTCGTATTTACAATTTCTTCTGTATGGTAAGGAGTACTGTCCAGTTGAAAAATGTAGCTGCAAGTGCGGAGACCTCTAATTCATATTCTAGGACCCGTACATAAACTGCTGCAGTGACGTTCGATTCTAAAAAGACTATTCTACCTTCTCCATCACCAGAGTAGCATCCCCAGACCATCGCACCTTAAATTCTGGGGGCGACCATAGGAGGCATTTTTTGTGTACGTCGTAATAGATCATTTTTGATATGCACTGAAGTCCTGAACTGAAGCCGCGGCTTTCGGAGAACGAAAAAAACGATCTTCCACTATGGTCGTCTTTGTTGGCCTCCCTGAGCCTTTAAATCTTTTGTTTTTTTTTTTTTTGCTTCCGAGAATAAATATTCACATTTACGTTTAATGCTTTAGTTTTGACTAAAAAATTAATATTGAAAGTACCCAAAACTAAAACTATTTGCTTAAGCATGTCACATGTTTGTTCTGTATTGAAAATATATAGGAAAAGCCTTCAATTACAAAAAGATTATTGAAATAGCGCTATTGCACCCAAATCGATTCGATTTTCCGTTTTGAGTGCTTGTTTATTCTTGCTTTTAGAACGAAATAATTTCTAAGAATAAAAACAATTCCAATAGCAATTTTCAGAGATAAAGAGAATAATTCCAGATCTAGATAGCGCAAGATAAAAGGATTGTTATCTTCAATGGTAATGTATGTACATACATGAAACCATCATTACTATACTGTAATATTCCAGCCCAGTCGTGGGTTTTCTATCTCCTGAAGATAGAAATACAGGATTCGATTTGGATAAAACCTTATTCTGTATTCAATAACTAAACACAAGTCTTTTTCCAGCAATTTCACTCTTTATTCAATTATCGCTTCTTATTTCCATAAACTCATCACAATGTCCTCATTCTCTTTATCTTTTACAATCGCTTTTCACAATCTCTTGATTATCTCTTTAACAATATCAAATACAATTACTTGTCAATCACTTTTCCTTTACTATCACACTATACCACTTTCCAAATAAACTTATAACTCTTGAGTCTCTGCTAACTGACTGACTGACTGCGCCCCCTGTTGGGGTGTATTTATACTTCAACCAAAATACTCGAACCTTCTGTAATGTTCTACGACGAGAACCATCTAGATTCCAAATACTGGGATCGTAGAATTGGTTCCACGTAGTGGAACTAAACGGTCTACAGCAGATACGTCTATTCTCGGCTAGATGGCGCTATCTTCGATAAGTTCCTTTTGGGCTGGATACAACACTGCCCCCCTCTTAAAACTTGTTCGTCCCGAACAAGATCATCCGCATCTCCATGTAGTCTGTCCACATGAACGATTTTCGATTTTGTTTCTCCCTCCTTCAATTCTAACTCCTCGTATGACGTTCGATTTCTGTTGATTCCTCAACACGACGTCCACTTCCTATCTCTTTACTTGTTTTACCGACTACTCCCAAGTCCAACCGGAAACACTGGACTTTTCCAAAAACCGCTTCGACTAATGCACTGCACGTCCCCAGCATCACTCCAACGGGCTTCTTTCTTTTTCTTTTTCTTTCTGTGCGCCCAGTACACCAGGAATGCCATATGTGCCCTTATTCCCCCATTTGGCTTACAGTTCTTCTTGTCGGATACTGGAGTGCCTTCAACCACCTTCGGCACTCTCTTCTTTGGTTGCGGAGCCCCTACTAGAACTTTCAGAAACTTCGTTAGCAGGCGCTGCGTTGAGCCAAAGTTGTTCCCGATTCGCTCAAGCTCCATAATTCGTTTTACCAATATCCTCGCTAATCCGGAATCAATCGTCTCTCGCAAAGCGGTGGAATACTTGATGGCATCTGTCAATTCTTTCTTAACATCTGACTCGGATAATTGTTTTTGTTTCTCTTCATCCTCCGGGAGTTTTTCGGTGGCTCATCATCGTCTTCTTCCTTCTGCTCAGTTTCTTCACACTCTTTCTTTGTTTCAACAGTAGCTGGAGCAACAATCTTGCTTCTAGATAAGTCCTCGGATAGAGCCATCTCTTCTTCATCTTCATCACGGGTCTCACTCAGTTCGTCACCCTCTTTTGTCTCTTCGGCGGTATCCTCATATTCGGTTCCCTCATCATCAGGTACAACACTCCGCTGACTGACTTCAACCGTTCCTATCACCGCTACCGTATACTCTTCCACCAAAAGACCTGAAGTTGTAGATGGAATCTTACCTTGTAGACCAATCTTGTGCAAAAGGATTTCGCCAACCAATTTGTCCTTGCACTCTCCAATGATATTGTCGCCATCCTGCTCTTCCTCCGCAGCTGGTGTAATTGATGGAATTTCGCATTTACCCACTTCATTAAGTGCTTCCGGCTTTATTTCCTCCGGAAGAACCTCCTATTTCGCTTTTGTAGCAGCAGCCTCAAGTGTATTCTCCGGTGACTGCTTTTCCAGACGACCATTCTTGGCTTTCTCGTTTTTGGACTTTTCGATATATATATATATATCTGCTGTAGGTCGTTTAGTTCCACTATGTGGAACCAATTCTACGATCCCAGTATTTGGAATCTAGATGGTTCTCGTCCTAGAACATTACAGAAGGTTCGAGTATTTTAGTTGATGTATAAATACACCCCAACAGGAGGCGCAGACGGGCAGTCAGTAATCAGGCAGTGATGAGATTATTTGAAAAGTAATTGACGAATGGAAAAGTGGATTTACGCCCTCTGCAGGAATTAAAAAGAAGACGTAGAGCGATACAAGAATCAGTTTCCGGCCAAAAAGTATATGAAAATTCATAGAGGCATTGTAATACAATTTATAAATAAATATAAAATAGATATACTTAGCATTAAAATATAGTTTATGAACACGTTTAAATGTTGTTGCTTAAATGTGTATGTAATTTAGTAGTATTTATGCAATTCAAGCATGCCAAATACGTGCTAGAAAATTGTGTAAACAAACTATTCAATGAAAATAAAAATATTGTAATAAAGAGAAAAACATTTTATTTTGTCTTATTTGTTGCTTTTATTTTAAAGAATAAAATTTTGAATAGAATTTTGTTGTTTTGGCATAGAGATCGTGCATGTGTTATGAAGTTGTTATAAACTCACCAGTGAGTAAGTTTGAAATAACTACAAAGGTATTAATTATTACGAGAAGCGGTCACAAATAATCTAAAGAATCATTCATTTGTTTATGAGACGCTTGCTCAAATTTTGGCTTATGGAATCCAATTCTTATACAAGAGTAGAGGTAGCTTACGCGAATTAGAGTAATGCCACATTAAATCTTGTTATAGTAGATTCCCCAGACTGATATTTCATAAGCATTTAAAAACTATATATCCAATCTCCTTACCAATATTATGTAAATCCTTTTCGTTGTCTCGTAAAAAATCACATACATGCCGCACCGACTTCGCCATACAAATTCTTATACCAAATGTATGGACAATGGGTTGCCTAAAGTACTCCTTCATGCCCTCTTTATGGAGTGTAGTCAAATCGACGCCATGGAATGCTGATTGATACCAGAAGTTCGCCTTATTATATTGATCCGAGTACAAAGATTCATCGCTAAACGGAGCTATATGCCGGCCACCGTGTGCAGGGAACATTTTTCCATTTGGTTTAAGCCATTTACGCGCATGCAAATACGTCTCGAGCATACGTTCGTTGAATAGGATATATCCCATCGGTTCGGAAATAATTACATCTACCGTCTACCTATTATTGTGGGTTTACTTTCCATAATCTAGAAACCAAAACAATATTCAGTAAGTAACTAAGCCACAATTATTTTTTCACTCACATTAAACGTATAAAAGAGAGTTTTCCAGACGTAAGTCTTCGCGCAAATCTATTCCACCACAAGATTATCATTCCTGCAAATGATAAATATTGAATTTTATAAATAAAAACGCACACAAATATTTTTATTATTTAATTTAAAAATCTACTTCGCAGTTTTCCATACAATTGTTTACGTGCTGTCAAATTCTGTATATCTCTACCACTTCTAAATTTCACCGCTAGGGTTTTGCCTCCAGTTGTCAATACAGTGCGATAGTAAAGCGAAAGTGATTGTTGTATTGGATAATAAAGATAAAGAGATTGAAAGAAGTGTAAACGAAATTGTAATGTGTTTATGGAAATAAGAAGCGATAATTGAATAAATTGTGAAATTGCTAGAAACAGACTTGTGTTTAATTAAATAATACGGAATAAGGTTTTATCCAAAACGAATCCTTTATATTTCTATCTACAGGAGATAGAAAACCCACGACTGGGCAGGAATATTACATTGGTGTCAGAAGTGGGATAAAGCCTTATTCAGTGAGTGTCTAGAAATATCTAGTAAGTGAAAGACGAATAACTGAAATAGTGTTTCGAAAAATCTAGAAAGTGAAAGACGCCAATCGAACAGTTTGATGGTGTGACTCGAAGGATCCAGAAAGTGAAAGACGAAAGTCAAACAGTTTGACAGTGTGTCTTGAAAGATCGAGAAAAGTAAAGTTAAAGACAGAGAACGAATAGTGAAACAGGGACTTTTTGTGAAGTGTATTTATTGAAAGAAAAAAAAATGGGTCTTAAATCGTTACAAGAATTAAAACTTGTAGAGCTGAAAGAAGTGCTTGGCGAGCGGAATCTCCCCACAATGGGAACAAAAAAGGAACTGGTACTGAGATTGCAAAACGCTCTAACAGAAAATGGCGAAAATCCTGATACAGCGATATTCGAAGTAAGTACCCCAGTAGATATGTCCACTTTGATGACATTGCTGGATGATCAAAAGAGTTCTCTGAAGAATTCTCTGGAAGCTACTCTCGATGCTAAATTCCAAAGCATTGAGACAAAATTCGGTATATTTAACGAAAAGTTCGTAAACGTAGAAGCCAAGATTGAGACAATCGAAACCAAATTTGAATCCGTTGAAGGTAAAGTCGAAAATCTGGCCAAAGAACTCGATCAGGTAAAGAAACAGAAAGTTCGCGAATATTCCACCGATGGTCCAAGAAGGAAAGAGATGCAGCCTCCTGCCTTTGATGGCCAAACATCATGGGCGATCTATAAAAAACAATTCGAAGCAGCCGCAGCAACAAATAACTGGGTTGAGGAGGAGAAGTCAATTGCACTAACGCTTGCACTCCGAGGAACAGCCGCAGAATTGCTACAAACGATTCCCGATGACAAACAACGCAACTACAGCACCCTGGTTAAGGCTATTGAGATGAGATTTGGGGACGACCATATGCAGCAGGTCTACAGGGTCCAGTTGCGTAGAAGGGTTCAGACAAAGGGGGAAACATTGCAGCAGTTGCAAGCAGACGTCGAACGGCTGGCGCATTTGTCCTATCCCAATGCTTGTGAGGAAATCATCAATGAAATGGCTACCGAGGCGTTTACCCATGCCATCGCAAACGAACAATTACAAATGGCAGTTAGAATGGCTGCAAAGAGAACTCTCGCAGAGGCTTTGGCATTTGCTCTGACAATGGAAGTGGCAGACCAGGCCTCACATGGAATTCATCGTGTCAGAGAAATGACAATCGAATGCTCTTGCCAAAGAATGGATGTCGAAGACCAGAACAATGCCCGTAGGCGACAAGTCCGTTGTTGGAACTGTAACAAAATTGGTCACCTTCAACGAGACTGCAAAAGCCTACCCAATCGCGGAAACTGTCCACATTGCAGAAACCGAAGACGCAATGAAGAGATATCCGGCGGGAACAACATCCATCCCGCTGGTACCATTTCCCAAAACCAGCAGTCGGGAAATGCCTAAGAACCAGCTTCGCGGGGCAGAAGTTGGTTGACAGAATCGACGCCCCCAAGACCATCACCCAAGTCTCTCAAGTTCGACGATGCAACAAAAGCCTAACAATGGAAGCAATTATCGACAAATCTAAGTGTGTGGCTACCATCGACACCGGTGCCACGGCTTCCATTATAAGAAGAGATCTTGTCCAGAAATCACGGCTACACAACACCAGCTGCTACTATCTGAAGACTGCGACAGGGGAATGTGCGAAGGTGTATGGAGAAGTTCATCTAACGATACAATTGGCGGGACTGGCTTTCTCTCACACCTTCCTAGTGGCCGACATATGTGACGAGTGCATCATTGGAGTGGACTTCATGAATGCGCATGAAGTTATCTTGGATATTGGGATGCAAGTATTGAGGTACCGAAATGTGGAAATCCCCATGGTGTATGGTAACGCAAATGCTACTCAGCTCAGGACGGTAGTCAGCGAGGACGAAGTCTTACCGCCGTCATCGGAGACCATAATTTGGGCAAGACTCGAGGGTGATCCTGGGAGCCACCGATTCTATCTACTGGAGCCGAATTCGAAAACTCAGAATTACATGATAGGAAAAATTCTGGTGGAGCCAAAGAACAACCTGATATCGGTAAGACTCATGAACGTACAGAATTATGGCGTCAAAGTAAAGCGAGGGGAGGTAATTGGCAAGTGTGTGCCGATTTCTGCGATTTCAACAACAACCGAGAAGGAGTCTGCGAGGCCTGTCTCATCTGCTGTAATCGAGAAAGTTAGACAGAAGATACTTCCTCATGGTAAGCTGGATCCGGAACAGCGAAGGTTGGCAGATAGTTTGATTGATGAGTTCGGTGATATATTCGCCTCACATAGTGAAGACTACGGCCGTACACATTTGGTACAACATCGCATCGACACCGGAGATGCTAGACCAATACGTCAACCTGCTCGACGACTACCATTGGCCAAGCAGACGGAGGTTGCTGAGATGGTGTCGTCGATGGAGAAAGAACGGCTGATTGAAAGTTCTAAGAGCCCGTGGGCGTCACCTGTTGTACTGGTTAAAAAGAAAGACGGCAGCACACGGTTTTGCGTGGATTATCGGAGGCTGAATGATGTCACCAAAAAGGACAGCTACCCCTTGCCAAGAATCGACGACACATTAGACACACTCGCTGGAGCTCAATGGTTTTCCACTCTGGACTTAAAGAGCGGCTACTGGCAGGTAAGAATCCATCCTCAAGACCGAGAGAAGACCGCATTCACTACGGGAAATGGGCTATGGCAGTTCACAGTAATGCCATTCGGATTGTGCAATGCTTCGGCAACTTTTGAGCGTCTTATGGAACGTGCGCTGCATGGATTGACCTGGAAATCATGCCTAGTGTATTTAGACGATGTCATCGTTGTGGGGAAAACATTTACAGAACATCGAGACAACTTGAGAGAAGTGTTTGAACGGCTTCGAAGCGCTCACCTGAAACTCAATCCCAACAAGTGCTCGCTCTTCAGGTCAGAAGTTAAGTATTTGGGACACGTAATTTCGTCAGAAGGAGTGAAAACAGACCCAGAAAAAGTTGAAGCAGTGAAAAACTGGCCGATACCTAAGGACAAACACCAACTAAGGAGCTTTCTGGGGCTTGCCACGTACTACAGGCGGTTCGTAAGGGACTTTGCTGGAATCGCCAAGAGCTTGCACCAACTAACGGAGAAGGGAAGACAGTTCAAGTGGACCGGTGAGTGCGATAAAAGTTTTAAGGACTTAAAGCGACGGCTATGTGAAGCGCCCATGTTAGCCTACCCCACTCCAGGCAAAACCTTTATAGTAGATGCAGATGCAAGCAACGTCGGCATTGGAGCCGTTCTCTCCCAAGTACATGACGGCCAAGAGAAGGTGGTGGCCTATTTCAGCAAAGTGCTCTCTAAGCCAGAAAGGAACTACTGCGTTACCAGGCGGGAACTGCTGGCTATAATTCTGGCAACCAAGCATTTCCATAAATATTTGTATGGGCAGAGATTCCTGTTACGAACGGATCATGCGGCGCTGAAGTGGCTGTTACAGTTCAAAGACCCCGAAGGCCAGGTCGCAAGGTGGATTGAACGACTGCAGACGTACGATTTTGAAATACAGCATCGTAAAGGGAAACTCAATTCCAACGCAGATGCACTTTCTCGGAGGCCATGCAAAATTGATTGCAAGCACTGTGTACGCCAAGAGGAAAAGAACCTTATAATTACCCGAAGGATAAGAGCTGAACCCATTACTGGCTGGAGCGCGGAGGAAATCCGAAATGCTTAGAAAGAAGATCCCGATATAGAGCCGATACTCGCTTGGAAGGAACATGACGAGAAGCCAGATGGGCAAGAAATCTCCGATAGAAGCCCAACATTGAAGGCATACTGGGCTCAGTGGGACTCTCTTCATGTTCAAGAAGGTGTCTTGAAAAGAAAATGGGAGAGACCAGACGGAAATTATGCCATAATGCAACTCGTCGTGCCACGGTCAAAAGTACGGGAAGTCCTACAGGAGATGCACGACGGAGTATCTGGTGGCCACTTAGGGGCCAACAAAACATTGGAAAAAGTACGCGAGCGATTCTACTGGCTCAGTGCAAGGGCTGACGTGGAAAGTTGGTGCCGCAAATGCGTCGTATGTGCAGCAAGCAAAGGACCCAGAGTAAAAACAAGAGGGAAAATGCAGCAGTACAATGTAAGCGCCCCCTTTGAGCGTATCGCCGCCGACATTGCGGGCCCCTTTCCGGAAACGAATAATGGTAACCGATACATCCTGGTTGTTATGGACTATTTCAGTAAATGGCCTGAAGCATTTGCCATCGCTAATCAAGAAGCGGAGACAATAGCGGAGCAGATCGTCAACAACTGGATAAGCAGATTTGGAGTGCCTGTCGAGCTCCATTCTGACCAGGGGCGAAATTTTGAATCGAACTTATTCCAGGAGGTATGCCGATTACTAGGAATTAAGAAGACGAGGACAACGCCTTTGCATACACAATCGGACGGAATGGTGGAGCGCTTTAATAGGACTTTAAACGAACATCTTTCTAAGGTCGTTGGCGACTACCAACATGATTGGGATCGGCATATACCGCTGTTTTTTATGGCCTATCGAAATGCGGTACACAGTACTATCGGGTACACCCCTACCGAGATACTACTTGGGAGACCTGCTCGTTTACCAAGCGAGGTGAAGTTTGGATCCCCTACCAAAGATCCAAAAAGCGAAATAGATTACGTGGCGGACCTTAGAGAGAGGATCAGGGATGTTCACGAAAGAACTAGAGCCAACATAAAGATAGCCAGTGACCGCATGAAAACCAGGTACGACTCCAGAGCAACAGCGTCGGGATTCCAAGAAGGGGACTTGGTATGGCTGTATAACCCGCGCCGGAAGAAAGGGAGATCACCTAAGCTCCAACAGGACTGGGAGGGTCCATACGTCGTGATTACTCGAATTAACGACGTCGTCTACCGAATCCAGCAATGACAAAGGAGCAAGATGAAAATCGTTCATGTGGACCGTCTGCACCGTTACCATGGTGATAATGCAGATAATCTTGTTCGGGACGAACAAGTTTTAAGAGGGGGGCAGTGTTGTATCCAGCCCAAAAGGAACTTATCGAAGATAGCGCCATCTAGCCGAGAATAGACGTATCTGCTGTAGTTCGTTTAGTTCCACTATGTGGAACCAATTCTACGATCCCAGTATTTGGAATCTAGATTGTTCTCGTCCTAGAACATTACAGATGGTTCGAGTATTTTGGTTGATGTATAAATACACCCCCACGGGAGGCGCAGTCGGGCAGTCAGTAATCAGGCAGTGATGAGATTATTTGAAAAGTAATACAGTGCGATAGTAAAGCGAAAGTGATTGTTGTATTGGATAATAAAGATAAAGAGATTGAAAGAAGTGTAAACGAAATTGTAATATGTTTATGGAAATAAGAAGCGATAGTTGAATAAATTGTGAAATTGCTAGAAACAGACTTGTGTTTAATTAAATAATACAGAATAAGGTTTTATCCAAAACGAATCCTTTATATTTCTATCTACAGTAGATAGAAAACCCACGACTGGGTAGGAATATTACAGTATTAAAAGCATCAAATACGTATCGTTCATTTCTCAAGTGAAACACCATGAATTTTGAATTATCCTAATCCTATCGAGTGGAATGCCCTTGTATCGACTGTCGCAAAAATAAAACCAAACGGAACGTGGCTCCACCAGAATAGTAGTGCAGTATAGATGTGCAGGATCACACAATCGGTTTGATGGTGCACTCGTTGTCTCTGACATCATTTCACATTGAACTTTATTTACGTTCCCGCAGTCAGGCAGAACATTTTTAGAGGCAAATACGTTTAAACAACAAACTTCAGTCTGTCCTCGATGAAAATTTAATTTCAAACATCAAAAGTATCCCAATGCTGTCACAAGGTTTAAGTTGACACCGCTATATCAACGGGAGTTCAATTGACACTTATGCTGTCATATGAAAAATCGTTGCATATGTGCTGGGACTCCGACAGCGAAAGAGAAATTGGGGTGTAGATGGATTATAAGTTGCAATATTCATCATGAAACTGAGATTGAATGGCATGGCTGGTAAATTCTGACCAGTGGTTTTCTTTTAGTTTAGTGAGAAGTATATTGAGCGACTCATTCCATTCCGACTTCATCGTCCAGTTGAACACCATTCTGTTTTCCCCGAAGAGCGTTGACCATTCTCTTGCCCAGTAGATCTTATTGCGTATTATCGCGTCCGATAGTTTCCTTGGTAGTCGGTTTTCAGGGTGGCCAACCGCTCGCTGAATATATCGAAAATGGAGTTTCAGTGTCGTGAGGAAGGCTTTCGAGAGGCCCGTTTCGATGTTAAGAACATAGTTTGGTGTGTTTTTTGGGAGTCGGAAACACCTTTTTATAAAGAAGCGCTGGAATTTCTCGGCTTGAATGCGTTCAGAATACCCCCACACTTGAGCGCAGTAGTTCATTATCGACTTGGCAGCCGCTTGGTAAATTTTGTTTTTAGCCGAATGGAGGATGGTTTTTTCATTGATGAAATTGGACCATGTGGCATTTATTGAGTTTTTTGCCATTGCTAGCCTGTCGGATAGGTGTGTCGACCAAGACATGTTGTGGGTAAAAGTTACTCCTAGGTATTTATAATTGTTTTTAACATTTATTTCGGTGTTGTTAAAAGACCATTTTTCGTCAGCAGCCCTGCGACCCCCGTTCCGGAATATGACTATCTCTGACTTATCCAAGTTTACCACTAAATTCCATTTCTGACAGTATGTGATGAAGCTATCAATGGCAACTTGCAAAGAAGCTGGACTGTCAGAAAGTATTACGATATCATCAGCATATAGTAATATCTTTATTGTCAGATCATCAACGATTATTCCATCAGGAAGTTCAGAGTGAAGGTCATTTAGAAATAAGATAAAGAGCAGAGCACTTAAAACACATCCTTGTTTAACGCCTTTGTTGATGGGAAAATGGTCGCTCGTGTTTTTCCCGTTCCAAACTGTTGCAGTTGTGTTTTGGTAGAGAGCTTTGATAACAGAAATCATCTTTGTGGAAACTCCTAGCAGCGATAATTTATAGAACAGGGCTTCTCTATTGATGTTATCAAATGCGGCTTTAAGGTCTACAAAAAACGCATATAATTTTTTCTTCTGGCATAGTTGGAGTTGAATAAGGTAAGAGAGATTGTAAATCTGGTCTACAGTTGAATAATTGTTTCTATATGCTGCTTGAAATTCGTTAAGGATACCGTTTTCTTCTACTCACGTGTTAAGCCTGAACAGGAGCACGATTGTAAATAATTTGTGTATTGTATCTAAAAACGAAAGACTGCGGTAGTTGGTGACAACACTGGGGTCTCCTTTTTTGAGCAACGGGAATATTAATGTTTTTTTTGAAAGAGCTAGGCATAGTCTCAGTTCTGAATACATCACTAATTAGCTTATGTATTTCGGCAACTAAGCTCGGGGTGGCATTTTTATAAAATTCTAATGGTATCCCATCGATACCAGGAGCCTTGTTATCTTTACTCGATGTAATAGCACGATTGATTTCCTCTAATTCAATTTCGCGGTCTAGGGTATTAATATATATTTCAGGGATTACAGCACGTGGGGTATTCAATGTAGGTGTATAAGCGAGTAGGCACTGGAAGTGTTTCATGAATTCGAATGCGGAGATGTCAGTTTTTGTCCCAGTAGAAGTGCCGCGTATTGTTTTGGCTAGCTTCCACCAATCTTTGGTTGTCGATACTGTTGTAAACCGGTGAACTATATTTGGAAAATATTCTCGTTGTTTAGTGAGACACAAAGCTTTATATTTTTTGTTTGATGCATGATAGTGGTTACGGAAAATATCTAGATTATATTTCCTGTAATTTTTTAAGTGCATAACACTTTTTCTTGCAAAATAACATGCTAAATCAAACCAAGGTTTTTTGGGTTCGAAGTGTGTACTTTGGTTAGTGATTGTGCAGTTTGCAGCGTATACGCATTCCTTTATTGCGAGGCAACGATCTTCAACTGAGTCGTGTTGCGTTATTTTCTGGTATATAGCTAAGTTAAGCTTTTGGCGGTACATCAGACTACGGTTTTCAGCCCACTTCAGGCGTGGTAGAAGTTTTGGTAGAGGATATATGTCACTACACTCAGCTAATTGCAGTCCCATAATCAAAGGCATGTGATCGGAGAAAGTTTCGCAGCCTACTGTGAATTCTTTGATCATATAAACTGCGCTATAAGAAGGACAACAGTAATCAATAACTGAAGAACCTCTACTGCTCACGAATGTATGCTCGCCAGACTTGTCACCAAAACCCCTGCCAATTAGAATAATCGCTCCAATATCTTCCAAGAAGTCTGTAAACTCATTGCAGTTACTGTCATAAGTGGTGTCTTTCGAGTTCCTTATTTCGGTAAAATTAGAATTGCGGGCCAGTAGAACGTCAATCGTTCCTCTTGTTGCTGTCCTCACATTAAGGTCGCCTAACAAAATAAACTTATCTTGATCTGCTCCATGAAATAATTTCCTAAGTTGTTCAATATCTCGACACCAATGGCTACAATTGAGGTAAACTGGTATAATGTTAAGAACAGATCCTGAGAAAAAACCTCGTAAAATTACAGAGCCGTTGCACTTGATGAAGTTAAGTTGGTATTTTGACTTGATGCGCTTCTTGTAACAAAATAGGCATCCTCCGCTTGCTCTGCCACGGCTTTTTGCTTTCGTTGCAGGAATCCACATAAGATCATACCCACTAAAGAATTTTTCGTATTTCATTGTATTTTCAGACATAACAAAGGTACAAAAAGAATATTTCGTAATTACAGACAAATTTAAAAAAGTTACATAACATAGATTTATAAACAAGACCAGCTATATTATACGATAAGACCTGACAGGCAAATTGTTGCTACTGGGTGGGATTGGATGAAACTTGCTCTTGTTGTTTGCGCTGGTTCACAGTAACAGTGTAATTGGAATTTACTTTGTGCAAAAACTTGGCTATAAATTCACGATCGCCATCGTTAAATGCAGTGATCTCTCCTTCTGCGCTACATTTATATTGACGATGGTGCAGATGTAGGGACCAAAATTTTATTTCGATCTTTAAGCTGGCGTCTGCTTGTAGTAAATGCTTCTTAATTTGCCGCAGGTGGAACTTCTCTTTTCTTTCGCGGTACGTTAGGTCTTTATTGATGTAGATTCCTGTATTTTTAAGACGCTGCGTTGAGGACAACAGTGAGCTAACTTCGCTCACATTGTCAAGCTCAAATATATAGGATGGGGTTCGGTGGTTTACAGATCCAACTTTTCTGGCGTTTTTTGTTGTCACAGTTTTATTTAGTGTTGAATTGCAGACTTGCTGAAATTGCAGTTTAGCTTCATCGGTGGTTATTGCGTCCAAGCCATTAACGACGACATTTAATCTCTTCGTAAACTTTTCAGCTTCTTCAACTTTACGGTAAAGTATCTTTTCGCCTTCTTTTAATTTTTCTATTTCGTTTCTTAGCAGTTTGTTTTCTTCATGTAATGCATTTACTTCTTCTCTAATACCATTGATGTCATCTTTGGTTTCTATATTTTTTAGTTTTACGTCCAGAAGTCCGTCTAATTTCTTTATCAGAATATCCATTTGAATCTCAGAAGTGCTTTCTGTATTCGAACAGGATTTTTTGAAATTTAATGGTGTTTCAGGATCCGGTGAAGTAGCTTCCAATAGTCTTTTTGTATTCATTACGCATCTTTGAGTTGTGTTTGTAAGTTGTGGTTGCTTAGATGTGGTTGCGTTATTAGGTGTGTTGGAAATAGTAGCTTTCTTTTTTACTTCGTTGTCTTTGGTGAGTGTCTCAGGGGCATTTTAGACGCAAACCACCGGTACTATGTCTCAACTAATTAAGCTTAATAAAGTTTATTTGGGTTTGGTTTTAAAATGCGGTGTTAAGATCGTGATCGTGAGGTGAATTTGGATAGGTGTAAGCTCGACCTTTGGATTAGCTTTAAGAATTGGAGCTTACGGGTGGTTATTATTCTAGATGGCGGGGTTATTCGAAGAACGAAATATGTAGGTGTATTGGAATTTGTAGCTGCCTGTAAGAGCGGTTAAATGCTTGGGGAGCGGTGGGAGCAGTTATTTGTAGGTGAATGTTTTGTGTGTAGTTATTAATTTTTCTTTCTGTTTTTATTTATTTATTTAATATGGTCAACTTGCTTGTATTTACTCTTTGTTAGAATTAGGTATAAAGGTGTTTGTTGTACTCACGTATATGTATATAGCATCGTGGGAGTTTTGCTTGTGATTCTTCTTGTGATTTTTGTTCCGACCAGCTGATTTCTTTATTTTGTTTATTTAATTTTTCCACGAAATATGTTGAGTTATAATTCTAACTCAGTGGTAGAAAAATACGAATATGCACTGTCGGCGTCGTTGAAGCATAGATCCTCTCCAGCACCTCGATCGATAGGAAAATTGGAAAATTCTTCTTTTTTCTAGGAGCTACTTATTAACACAACCACTCTCTAAGCTTAATCCAACACGTTACAATGTTAAGGTGTCGCTTAAATAGCATAATCTACGATATTGACTTACTCGGAAGCCATTCATCCGTTTTGTATTTGTATGATATATATCTTTCTTCCAGAACTAACCCTTAGCGAGGTAGGATGTTTCTTCTGGACCATCAAATAAAAGAGAAATAACCTTAAAGAAGTATTTTTTTTCGGAACACCAACCACGTTGCAACCAGCATGGGATCCTTCACATCCCATCATTTGGTCGATACGAGCCAGATAATATTCTATGAATATTTGACTCATCAGGAACGAGAAATTGATCAACCCAATCGATCATTGATAAATCTCATCGTATAGATTGATTTTAAATTGTTTCTTACACTCAGAAAAAAAAACATTGTTGAAGAATTTTCGATTGTTAAACAATTTTAAGCTAAAAATTGTTGCCAGGAGCATTAGTTCTTGTGGCAACAAATGTATTTTTAGAATATTTGGTTTGAAGCTGTTGTATCAAAAATCTCATACTCAGGATAAATATTTGTAACTGTTAACATATTATCAAAAGCGCAAAATTGTTAGATTAAAAAGAAAAGTGTTTTTTCAAGTATTTTATTTTTAAATATT
The DNA here is from genome assembly GCA_949775065.1 of Brachyopa scutellaris. Taxonomy (NCBI): domain Eukaryota; kingdom Metazoa; phylum Arthropoda; class Insecta; order Diptera; family Syrphidae; genus Brachyopa; species Brachyopa scutellaris. Next base: position 116,357,597 of record OX459112.1, read on the forward strand.
TCTTTTTTAGATTGGATACTCGAATCAAAAATGTTTTTTTTGAAACAACAATCAAAATTTTTAAAATTTCCTGAATTAAAATTCTTTTTATAACAATATCACACTGAGGGCAAAAAAAATATATTGTTGTTTGACAATAACTGTGGAAAACGTTTAGCCTAACAATTTGTTCTCCGTTCAAATATTTTAAACTGTTGACTTATCAACAATAAAAATAGTTGCATCAAAAAAAAAAATTCTTGGTGAAAAAGAATGCTTCTTCACATAGGTGTTTAAGAATTATTATATTATCAAATCAAAAATTAATTCTTCAGGCAACAAAATAAATTCTTGAATTCTCAACAAATCATATCTTCGCGCAACAATTTGTTGTCGAGTTAAGAATGAATTATTCTTGTCGTCGGAAAATATAACTAGCTAATTTTCTTTGCGTTTCCTTACATTGCGTTTTGAATTTTTCGTGAATAAAAGAGTGAATTTTAAATAATAAGAACTTATACTCAAAAATGCAAAATCAAATGATAACTTTGAATATCCTACCAACAACTACGAATTGGTAAGTGATAACTTTCAAACCGTCTTATTGCAATGACTGATAATTTTTCCTTATTTAAATATTGCCTTTGCAGATTCAATTCATTTCAATTCATTTAAATCGGTGGAGGAGTGGAACACAGCGATCGATATGGAACCAGTGCAAGTCTTAACTACAATCACCAGATCGGAAAGAATTTCGAAGTTTATGGCGAAGCTGCCCGCAACTTTAGGCACAACGATAATAGTGGCATGGTTGGTCTGAGGTATTTGTTTTTGTACACATATGCATATGATAATAAAACTTAAAATAAAATTATTAAAACGAATGTGGTCATTTTTGAATTTTTTAATTATAAGCTCTTGATTTTCAGTCTTAGCAAGAAATAATTTTTTTTTCTTTAAAATTCCAACCCAGGGTAAGTATTTTTTGCATTGTTAACATTAGTTGACATTGATTTCCTTGAAGCAACAATTTACATTATTCTCAATTTCTGCCAAATATAAATTTCTTAAGACAACAATTCACGTTTTTAAATTCTTAACTATACTTTCTTCTTTTTGCAACTATTTTATTGTTAATTCTTTTTAACAAGACATCATTTGGCACAAAAATGTAAGTTCTTAAATGTACATTTTTTTTCCTTGATGTAAGAACTTTGTTTCTTGATGCAAGAACGTTTATTCTTATGTAGTAATTAACACCGAGAATTCTTGAATTAACAATTTTAGTTGTTGAACAGATTTTAACCAACGTTTATTCTTGTGACAAAGTATAAAATTGTTGTGATTACAACTTTTTTTTTTGAGTGTAGGTTTCATAAAGAGATCCTTTACAATGTGTGTACGTAAAACAACAAAGTTTAACATAGTGGTGGGTTTCGTTACTGTATGTGCATCATTTGATCAATGTGTTCACGCAAAAAAGCGCTGGAAGACAACCATATTGAACGCACTGTAATGAAATGAGACTTATAATCAGCCCTTAAGTTGTCCGAGAACGCGAAATACTTAGGCCTTATACTCGGCAGAAAGCTTAACTGGAAGCTCAACATTAAAGAAAGGGTAAAAAGGCTTCAGATGTCTTCTGTACCTGCAGTAGATTCGTGGCGGGAAAAACTGGGGATCCAGGCCACGAATAATACTGAGAATATACTCGGCAATAGTGAGACCCATACCAACATATGGAGGATTGGTCTGGTGGCACGCTGCCACCAAAACTAGCAACATTAAGGTTATGACTAAATCGCAGAGAATGGCATGCACTGGAACAACCAGTGCGATGAGAACAGCACCAAGCAATTGGAAGCAATTGGTGTCAATGTCAATGCACTGGAGACAGAATACATGTGGACACACCAAGATACTTAGCAACTTTCTTAGTGGTAATGTTAACACAGAATATACTGTCCCATTCATGGATTTCGAAAGACCCTTCTTGTGGGCGTTTCCAAGCAGAGGACAGTGGGAGAAAATCGAAGTATCAAACGAATCCGGATGGGTTAAAAATGGAAATAGGTATAGGAGCGGGTTGCTTCTCGGAGGAACTAAGAATAAACAGCTCCATACGACCACAGCAGCGTTTTCCAAGCTGAGGTTTTAGTAGTGACAAAAGCCGCCCAATTGATGTTAATGATGGCAATATCTCGAGAGGATATTACAATTTACATTGACAACCTGGCGGGTTGTAAAGCAATAGCTGCTACGCAAATAACATCTAAGCTTTTAAGCGTTGCCGCGAAGAACTTGGTTCTTGGCACTCAGCACAATGTAAAATTCTGCTAGGTCCCTGGTCACAGCGGGATAACAGGCAATGAAGCCGCGGATTAATTGGCCAGAAAGGACTAGGCCCTAGATAGAGAGCAATCAGATGGCTAAACCTCCACTCTGTAACCTCAAGGCCAGAGTTGAACAAAAACCATTAACGGGCTACTAAAAATAATGCGCCTCTTTCGAAATTAAATATACGGGATGACTAGCGGGAGCGGGATAGCCGGCAAAGTTATACAAAAGTGACTAGAAATTGTCAATTTATTACCATTAATTTGTAGTAAACAAAAAACAAAAGTTAGTTATACATTTATTTTCCTAGCTTTTTCTTTTGCAAATTGAGGGTATTTTTTCGTATTCTATCAAATTTCGAAGACTGAGGGTGAAATTCTTTTTAAAATATGAAAATTACGAAAAAGTAAACGAACGCATTGAATAACAAAAAATTAAAAATATATATAATAGGTCTGTTCCCGTACCTGTTCAAAACTACGAAAATTAGTCAAATCCTGTTCCCGTTCGAAGATTTTCCATAGTTTTTCGCAGAAGAGAGTGCTAACAAGAGAGTCTGAAATTTCCTCATGATGCCATTGAATGCTTTATGAAAACTGTCGAATCTGTTAAATGTCATACATTTTCCATTTTTTGTTGTTCAATGCGTTCCTGTACTTTTTCACACTTCAAGCTCACTCTGGGAGATTTTTACCCCCATTCACTGAAATTTAAGCATCTGTGAATTTTGGAGCAGAAAGTGCGGGAACAGACCTAATGTGATTTGTCAATCTGCAAAAAGAAATTTCTTGTGCTAAGATCACAGCATTCTTATTCTCTCGTGAGCATTCCCTCTAACGAAAAACTACTAAATTTTTCCGTACGCGAACGGGTTTTCATAACTTTTCACAGATTTTCGTAGTTATGGGAGCATACGCGAACAGACTTAAAAAGTTAAATCACAGACAACGACAAAGACAAAACATATTTTGATATTAAACACAAGTATGGTATGGTAAGACTGTGATGCTTTTTGCAACAGTGATGTCAGTAGAGAGGTGTTTTTAAAGATAGTGACGTTTCACGAAGCTGGCCGAAGAGAACCCGACGGCGCTGCTGAACCTGCAACAGTATGACCGGCACTTTAAAGCTGGCACGAACCGAACCAAAACAGAACATATTTCATTGATACACTATACTAGTACTTTAAACCAAACTCCAAAACAAAGATATGAATGCATTATTATTTTCTTTTTCATTTAGAACAGGTTATTTGGTAATTTTTGTTATGAAAAGAGTTTGAAAAAAAATTACTTATAACTAAATAAATAATAGATAATAACAAAATAAGTATATATATATAAGTAGCTATAGCCCATTTAGCCCTGGGGTTAGGGTGGCCCTGATGATAGGTGGAAACCACTAACCACCTGTAAAAAATCAAGAAAGTTGTGGCCAGAATACCATAAAACAAAAACCACAAAACTCCTAAGAAAAGACAGGAAATCGCTGTCATTGCTGCTAAGAGTGCTAACTGGCCGCAACATGCTAAGATATCATTCAAAAAAATTACGATGATGACATATGCAGGGGATGCGGTGATGAAGAGGCTCATGAGGACACGGCCCATTTCCTCAGTCACTGCCCAAACCTCTGGCAACTTAGAAATATAGTAGAATCCTGGGCCAAATATTATTCGATCGATCACCATCGGCTCTACTTAGGTTTGCCAGGACGCCCGGATGGTTGTAACCAAAACACTGATATCACGGATGGGAGCACATAATGGTTACCAGAATGGGTTCACGTGGATCTAAATGTGATGAGGATGTGACCATTCTCGTTAGCTCGCATACCTAATCCAAACCTAATTTCTTTTCCGACTTCGTCTGCATTCCACTCTTCAATCTATGCCAAAGTCAAGTTGGAATTCAATCCGATTGTCGACAACATTGTTTCCACGCTTGGATTTGGCCATTATAGGAATTATTCGAAGCATACAAGTCGGACAGAGGAATCTGCATCATCATGAATCAAATTCATTGTCATCTTAATATTATTTTATCTTTTTCCATGCGTTTTGCAGAACACGTTGCGGAAGTTCACCCTAAGCAGACATTTGGCGGCAGAAGAAGCGCTGATGGACATATGTATGTCGATCATCAATTATAAGCAATTCGAAAGGCTTCTGCGCTGCGTTCTTGTCAACCAACAATATTGCTTTCGACGGGAAAACGGTTTTGGGTGGAAAATCGATAAACTTAAACAAGAAACCATTGCTTTTGAATATGTAAAACTGAAATAAATAAAGTTCACCTCTTACACGAACGAACCACGAAACCAGTCATAAAATAGTTTTGATGTCAGCCAAGCTAGGGTTGCGTATTGGTCTTAGCTAACCTAGGACAAGGGGTGTTAAAATCGAGGACTTTAGAGGATACCGCCTATCTAAAAAAGAGGACACATAGAGATAAAATAAGATTAAGCTCATTTGCTTTTCCAACTTACCAAGTGGAAGCGAAACTCAGTTTTTTGTGTATTTTTGCTTTGCAATTATGGTGTGTGACTTTGTTCAATTAGAAAAAAGGCAGAGCGAAACGAAACATATTTGTGAAAAATGTCAGCTCAAGTGAGAATAGAAAGTTACAGCCATATGTTAAGGCTAGTACGGTGCTAGCGCTAATCTTCACTTCTATCGATCACAAAAAATTCATGTACAAACCGAAGATAAATGCGAGATTTTGTTTGTAGAGTTGGTTGTAGAAATTGATAAATGCATCCTTATTTTAATTTTATCATTCATTCAGCATTGCCAGTAGAATACAAAATGAATGTGTGTTCATTAAATTGCAATTCAGTTTAAGATTCGTTTACACGATTGATGAAATTGCGTAAATTTTGGTTTGACGGAAATTGTGGACCAAATTGGCGTAGATTGACGTAAAAAAATTATGCCTTTATACGATTGATGTCGATTGGAGTTCAAAAAAGCGTAAATACTGACGCAATAGTCAATTGTGTAGTCCTAGCATCAGACAGAAAATTTTCTCGAAAACCTGATATTCTGTCTGTTCTGCTTGGAAAGCTTGTGTTTCAAGGTTGACATCCAGACTGCTGAACACCAAATTCAGATCGGTTGCCCTGACTAGTGTCAGTGTATTTTCGTGGTTGTCAAAAAACCCACTTCAACCCTTATTTAATCGAACACAAAAGCGGGGTTCACATGATTTGCTTGACGACCAAATTAGGGTTAGCATTCGAATTGTACTACTTGCTTGACAGACATCATTTGTGATACGATTTCGAATAGTGAAGACGGCGGCGGGTGTTTTACTTACTTCTTCAATCGCAGCATTGTCGTCTTGGAATTCCAAATCAATAGCAGATAATCCTTCCATTTGTGATTCCTGGTTTTTTTTGGAAATTAAAATCTTCGAAATACCAAAAAAATGCCAAAATATTTTGTCCGCGCTCGACACAATATTTTGATGTTTACTCATTGAATTCACAGACAAAAATAAAAAATGGTCCGAAGATTGACGACAGGCGTTCACGTCGAACGACATGTCTGTCAAGCTAGGATAAAGGCTCACACACACCGCCACGATAGTAATAGCCTGATAACTGTCATTCGTTGATAGCTAAAAATGGAACAGATTTTGTTAATTTTCGTGTGTTTTGCATTTGTATTGTTCGTTGTTTTCGTAACCAATCTATTCGAACACAAAAAACACAAGCTCAATGAGCAAAACCAACGCAATGAAAAAAAATATGTGTGAGCCACATCCGCATAAGCTCACGAGGGAAGTGAACACTTATCCAATCCAAAGAGCAGTTGTGTATGTGTAATGTGCAAGAGAAAATGTGCAATAAAATTTAGTAAATATGAATGTTAACTTGACTATATTTTTGTAATACAAATTACGATAGGAACAGTTATTCAAAATTTCATTAAATATAGAATTTGTTAATAACTCGACTCCAGCGCCACCAGTTTTTGTAGTTTTCTCTTTTGGTACTACACCAATATAAATTGTCAATATGAATCATTTGGTCTGTAAACCGATTTTTCATTTGTACGGACGTGTTTTAAAAGAATTTTAAATTTTAAATTACTTAACAAGTGTTAAAAAAGCTATAGTTAATGTTAAGTACATGTTTGGTATTGATTGTGGGTTCATTTTGTAAAAATAATTTTATGGTGAAGAAGCTTTAAATAATGGATTGTTTTAAGTGCAAAAGACCCATACGCGGAGAATCGGGAATTCAATGTGCGGGAATTTGCGGAAAAATTTATCATCTTGCTGTTACATGTAGCGGTTTGGATCGATATAGTAGTGATGCACTGAGCACAAATAAAATGGTAAAATTTATATGTGATGACTATGTAACGTATATACATAACGTTGATCTTGCCTTGAAAGATGTAAACGAAGTGGTTAGTAAAAATGGTGCTCAATTAAGAGAGTATAAAAATGAATTTGATGAATCTCTTGAAAAAACGAGCTTGAAATCAAAAGTCTACTCGAAGCAATTGAGGCAAGGTATACAGAAAGATTGCAATCGATAAAAAGTGCTCATGAATCATGCGAGAGAAGCGTAAAGGAAATTAAAAAAAATGAGTGAATATAGTGAGAGCTTCAAAAAGCATAACGAAATAATGTGGGAAGATGTAAAAAAAAATGCCTAGTTATAACCATGCAGTAATGGAAAATGTAAAGGAAATTCAAAACGAGCTAGTGAAACAAATTGAGAATATCGAGGCAAACCAAAAAAATGAAGATAATGGAGAGAAGAAAGTAGAAGAAAAACAAAAAAAAGTGCGCGAAAATGAGAAGAACTTGCCTAATGCTAATGAGTGTAATCAAGAGAAAGTCTCCCCTACTTTGTAAAATCGCATTAATGTCACATAATGTGTTTTTGCTTTGGATAGCTTTTTGCAATCCCAATAACAGTCTTAATATATCTACATTAAACATTTTCCCAATTTGTTTCGAATTTCGGAGATAAAACGCATTATGAGCATATAATGTAAAATAGGTTTCGTAAAAATATGGTTTAATTTTAATTGATATAGTCTTAGTTTAATATATATAGTTGCAATTACTGAGTCACTAATGGTAAAAATTTGGGTGTTGCTTTGACCGAGGTATTGCGTTTATCAAGGGTTGCTTTTACCGAGGGCGTACTGTATATTTAAGTCATGGATTGAGTGTCAATGTAAACTATTTATGGAAAAAAGTAATTGTGAATGAACCCAAAATGACAAACGAAATTTAGTTTTCACTTCCTTGTCAAGTGCTTTTTAGAAAAAAATACAATGAAAATTAAGAGAAAAGAAGACGAAAAAGCCGCTGCATGTGTGGAAATAGAAAAATAATTCAATTAATTCATTTTTAATTAAAAAAACGACGAAATAGCAGTATGCTGACGAAAACAAAAAAATTGAACACCCCTCCCTTCCTTCGATGTGCATCCTGATAAAACAGATACACAACTGAAGTCGCGAGCGCAGCGAGCAGCGATATCAGCAGAATCATCCCCCTCCACTTGCATAAAATGAGAGTCGCAATGCCAGCCGCATTACCAGATAAAACATTTCGTTGTTTAGGTAGGTTTTCTGTAATGTATTTGGACCCTCCTCTTCGATTACTTACCTTGACGGTGGTGGGGAGGCTCAGTAGGTCCTGCTGATCCTGGAGGGCGATTGCAGCAGGGCTTCCCAAGCTGTAAGGTCTCCGGATGAGGGACCGAAGCCAAAGAGTAATCAACCTAACTCCAGTGGTGGTGTGAGCGTATAGCAAACCGTGCCCAAGGATGCAAGGCTGAGGGTTAGATCAGTCTCTAACGAGCTCCTTCAGGCGCCCTGGCAAGGGCCTGTTGTATTCGTCGCCCCACCACAGTAAAACCGGCTATGCTGTGGTGGCACTTCTTCTACCGGCCTACTCGTGGGAATTAAATTAAATTAAAAACATGGAAAAAACAGACAATAAACAAATAAACAATGAAGACGCACAGTCATCGGTGGTAACACCAGATAATGTGCAGGTAACTGAGGAAGAGGAGAGAATCCTACTTCAGGAACCCATTGTCATAGCTTCTTCGGATGGAGAAAGCGGTGGGGCGATTGATCTCGACATGGAGAAACTTCTTCTAGTCGATGATGATGACAATCGCTCGATCGCTAGCTCATCCAACCTCTCCATGCTATCCACTGCATCAAACCGCAGTAGGATGGCTAATAGTAGGTTAACCATCAAAAGGATAGGGAGAAAGCAATGGGAGTAGCTAACAGAGCTGGATAGGAAGAGGTTGCATAACGCCCGGGCCTTCCTGCAGGGGCTGTCCTCGAGAGATAGTGAGCCTATTGCTAGCTGCTCGAGAGGCTCAGAGCCGGCGGAGGGTTCGGGGGGTCTGGGGCTGATGGGACCACCCAGGTCTGTGACTTGCCTTAGCCAGTCGGGACAGGGGGTCATCCGATCAGCAACTGTAAAGCGCCTAGATAGTGGGGATAAGGTAGAGGACCTTACTGTGGAGTCCCCGGATCCATTGACCAAGCCGCCGCTCGTCAGACGGGGTGTGTGCTTCAGCTCTATCACAACCAGAGGTACGTATAGGTAATGACGAGCAAGACAACGCCAACTCCACTTTGGGTAGCCGCTGCACTGTCGTTTCCGCGCAATGCGATCCGAAGCACTGCCATGGCTTGGGTTCACCCGATGTTCCAAAGGCCGCTGAGGAAAGCAAAGCGAGGACTGCAGGGCAGTAGGCCCCCTCGGGAACACAGCAGCTGGTATCCAGCAAGGCAAAGAAGTACAGGCAACGAGTCAATGCCGAAAGGCTTCTGAGGCGACTCAACAAGAGGGATCCCTCTTCCTTTACGGAAAACGACATTAAAGCGTTAGACAGAGCTAGGCAGATAATAGGGCCAGTAGGGCCAGTAGCAGCTACTTCGACGGTAGGGCAGCAGGCTAAGCCGAGGGTGCATGCCTCTGGACGGGCTAGCAGTGGACTGGCTGCGGCGAGGAAGGGAGGCCTCCCGCCCCCCACTTCAGTTGCGGCTAGAATCATGCGACCCTCAGCTGATGCGGGTAAGGAAAGTAAGTCCACACCTGAAGCGGCTGCGGGTAACTCAAAAAGGGGCAGGCATGATGAAACAATTTCGCCACCTCTGCCTGGGGAGAAAAGGGCACGGACCCACTCCGACATTGCCAGAAGTAATCTTCGGGTAGCCATAGTAGACCATGGCAACCCGAAACGGAAGCTGACAGATGATCAGTGGAAGTTACTTGAAATTAGGATCCTTGACGGTGTGAATGAGGCTCTCCTTAAAGGAACGGAACCTTTTCCACTTTTTGGTCAGCTGACCACTTTCAAGGGATTTAAAGTCATGGAATGTGACGACGACAACACACTGAAATGGCTGAAAAAGTTTGTTTCCGACACCAAAGCTCCGTGGGCTAATGCCGACTTGAGGGTGTTTGAGAAAAGGGAGCTCATCAGCCTTACCAGACCCAAAGGTCGCTTATTACTTACGGGTCCCTATCTCCCGAAGGATAGGATTGAGCGGAACCTGCGGCTACTCAACCCAGAATTCCTAAGCAAGGACTGGGAAGTTTTAGAGGTGGGGGAACACACTGAGACTGGGATGGAAGTAACCATCCTTCTCAATCATCGCTCGATGCCGCTGCTCCGTGACAGCAATTATAAAGTACGCGTTGGGATTACCCGATGCAAGATCAGACCCATTGCTGGACCAGTCCAGCAAGGAAAAGATGGCTCCAATCGCAATGATGAAGGTGATACAAATAAACCTTCATCATAGTAAGGCGGCCAGTGCCAACCTTGTTTTCCTCATGGGAAACAGGGACATTGATGTTGCCCTAATACAAGAGCCTTGGATTGTCCGAGGCAATATTATGGGAATAAACTCAAGAGGCCTAGAAATATATAAGACCAATACTTTTGAAAGTAAGACCAGAACTTGCATTGTTGCTAAGAAACAAATTAAGCTTTTTCTCTTACCCAGGTATTGTAATAGTGACCAGACAGTCGTGAAATTCGAAAGGCAGGGTAAGCCCTCACTTGTGATGGCATCCGTATACATGCCACACGACTCTACGGATGGACCGCCATCTGAGGACACTTGCAGACTGGTGAGGAAGGCAGAGAATGAAAAATGGGACCTGCTCATGGGATACGACGCAAACTCCCATCATACGCAATGGGGTAGCTCTGACATCAATTCAAGAGGTGAGTCTCTTTTTGAATTTATAATTGAACGTAACTTGTTGATAGCTAACATTGGGGACGAACCTACCTTCATAACCAAAAATAGGCGGGAAGTCTTAGACGTTACACTTACGAACAACTAGGATTCTTTTCATGTGAGTCAGTGGAAAGTTTCCGCTGACGTATCCTTTTCAGATCACAGAATAATAGAATTCGTGATAGACGAATCCAAACCCCCGCAGGTAAAATATCGAAATCCCAGAAAAACTAATTGGGAAATGTTTGCCAGCGAGGTGGAGAAAAGCGAACGCAAATTACTAGAACTAAATACAAGAACACCACAAGAGATTGATGCCGCAACCGAGGTGTTAAGTACTACCCTCAATAAGGCATTTTTAAAGTCATGTCCAATTAGGAGCATGCGTGATAAAAAGTCACCGCCGTGGTGGAGTAAAGAGCTTTCAGACATGAGGAAAGAAACTCGAAAACTCTTCAATGCGGCAAAAAGACTTAATACTGAAGGAGACTGGGAAATATATAAATCCAGTCAAAGAAAATTTAAAAGCGCAGTCAGCAGTTCAAAACGCACCTCATGGCGTTCTTTCTGCAGCAGCGTTGAGAACACCATGGAAGCAGCGAGACTAAGAAAGATCCTGGCAAAAGAACCGTCAGTACCAGGTTATCTTAAGGACACCAATGGTAACTGGAAGCAATCCTGTTCTGAGTCCCTGGAGCTTCTGCTTAGAACACATTTTCCAGAATGCGCGGCCTCGGCCAGCAATTTGGAAACTGATAATCGATTAGAAGAAGAAACTATGGTACCAATAGGAATGGTGACTGAAGAAAGGATTATTTGGGCAATCGAATCATTTCAGCCCTTCAAGTCACCAGGCACTGATGGGATTTTTCCGATCATGCTGCAGAAAACTAAGCACCTAATGGCACCAACTTTGCACAAAATTTTTCAGAACAGTCTTAGGTGTGGGAACATACCCAGAGCGTGGCGAGAAGTGAAAGTTGTTTTCATTCCCAAAGCTGGGAAAGCCAGCCACACTACCGCAAAAGACTATAGACCCATTAGCCTTACTTCGTTTTTGCTAAAGACCTTTGAGAAGCTGTTAGACGTTCATATACGTGGTAAACTCAACCACATGAATATGTCCGCGGCACAGCATGCCTACACTAAAGGTAAGGGCGTGGTAACAGCGCTACATGATGTAGTCACCATGATTGAAAGATCCCTACACTTTAAAGAATACACGCTGGCAGCATTTCTAGACATTGAAGGTGCTTTTAATAATGTCGAGACGCATGCGATTAAAAAAGCGCTCGAAGATAACCACGTTGAACGCACCGTGACCAAACTGATAGTTAGCCTTCTTAGCAGAAGGCACATCATTGCTGAACTCGGGGGAACCCGTCAAAATGTGATCGCATCTAGAGGCACACCGCAAGAAGGGGTCATATCCCCCCTTCTTTGGATCATGGTCATTAATGAACTACTGATGAAATTTAGATATAGTGGAATAAAAGCAGTAGCATATGCAGACGATGTGGTGCTACGGGGAAATTCCTCACCACTGTTAGTGAACTAGTTCAGGAAGCCTTAAACACACTAAACGTTTGGACGAAGCAATGTGGACTGGGGGTCAACCCTCAGAAAACCGAACTAGTGCTGTTTACTAACAAGAGAGTGATACCAACTTTCACGCTACCAAATATTGAGGGTACCCCCCTTAAGTTGTCTGAGAGTGCGAAATACTTAGGCCTCATACTTGACAGAAAGCTAAATTGGAAGCTGTATATTAAAGAAAGGGTAAAAAAGGCATTAGTTGCTTTCTACACCTGCAGTAGATTCTTCGGGAAAAACTGGGGTTGTGGGCCGCAAATAACGCTATGGATGTACCGAGCGATAGTCAGACCCATACTTACGTACGGAGGATTGGTCTGGTGGCAAGCTGTCACCAAAATAAGCAACCTCAAAGATATGACCAAAGTACAGAGAATAGCTTGCACTGGAACAACCAGCGCGATGAGAACAACACCAACAGCGGGACTGGAAGCCTCTGGATCTCTATATGCAGGAGACCGCAGCAAAAAGCGCTCTCAGGTTAAGTCAGTCAAATTACTGGAGACCTTATGCATATGGGCATACCCAGATACTTGGCATTTACCTCAATAGGGACATCAGCTCAGACTATATAATCCCATACTTGGACTTCGGAAAACCCTTCTCCTGGACTTTTCCAAGCAGAGAGAAATGGGAAAAAACGAGGTACCTCAAGATGGCAAGTCCATCTACACAGATGGGTCAAAGATGGACATAGGTATAGGAGCGGGTTGCTTTTCGGAGAAACTGGGAATAAATAGCTCCATACGACTCCCAGACCATAGCAGCGTTTTCCAGGCTGAGGTTCTAGCAGTGACAAAGGCAGCCCAGTTGGTGTCAATGATGACAATATCGCGAGACGATATCACTATTTACATTGATAGCCAGGCGGCCATAAAAGCAATAGCTGCTACACAAATAACATCGAAGCTTGTAAAGTGTTGCCGCGAAGAGCTGAAGGTTCTCGGCACGCAGCACAATGTAAGACTCTGCTGGGTCCCTGGGCACAGAGGGATACAAGGCAATGAAGCTGCGGATGAATTGGCTAGAAAGGGCTCAGCCCTAGAAAGAGAACAGGCAGATAGGACGGTCAAACCTCCACTCTGCAACCTTCGTGCCAAAATTGAACAGACATCAGAAACTAAAGCAAACAATAGGTGGAAAACACTAACCACCTGCGAGGTATCAAGAACATTGTGGCCAAAATACGACAAAGATCGAACAAGAAAACTCCTGCAAGAAGACAGGAAGTCGGTGTCCTTGCTCATAGGAGTGCTAACTGGACACAACGCCCTAAGATACCCCATGAAGAAATTGAGACTGAACGATGATGACATCTGCAGAGGATGCGGTGATGAAGAGGCACATGAGGACACAACCCATTTCCTCTGTCACTGTCCTAACCTCTGTCAATTGAGAAACAGAACCCTGGGCAAATTTTTCTTCGAAGATATCGACGAGCTATCAGATGGATTACTATCTAACCTGCTGAAATTCACCAGGGTTTCGGTATGGCTGTAACTGAAACGATAATACCACGGATGGGAACGCACTATGGGTATCACAATGGGTCCACAGGGATCTAAGTGTGATGGGAATGTTACCATTCTCATCGGCCCACTAACCTAACCTAACCTAATGTATTTGGAGGTTAAGATTATTTTGGTACACTTACGGCAACAATTTACTCTCTGGATCGACACTTAAGCCGTGGAAGTCGGTGGCTTAAGTTATGACACTACTTAAGTGCAGGATTGCGTTAAGCCTGCACTGTGAAAACGCAATTCGTGTTAATCCTGAGATTATCGTTGGATCGATACTTAAGCTCGCACTGTGAAAACGGGCATGAATGATTAATACTAATTACTGCATGCGTAAGTTTTTATAATTTATAATTCCAAAAAAAAATTCGTAAATATATCTATCTTTTTGTATATGCATTTATTAACATTCTTTCTACCGTTCCTTATTACGATCACTTTATAAACAATGAGCGTTTTCTCAAAAAGTCTAAATTGCAAGTAATGCGTTTTTGCAAAGTAGGGGAGAAGTGGGAACACGTAAGAAAAGTGATAACCAAAAACACAACACCGACAAAGAAAAGGTAATTGGTGAAAGAGAACAAGTGCATTCAAGCGAGAGCAACAAACAACAAACGGCGAGTTGAGAAGCTCAATCGTGACAAATGATACTCTTTGATGCTTGTCAGACATTCGAAAGAGGTGGGCACTGTGAAAAACTTTTAGGTGTTTGCGGCGGGATTCGAACCCAAGACCGCTTGCACAGTAGTCCGACGCACTAACCACTTGCGCTACGGTGCCTATAGTGTTCTAAAGGAAGGTAAAAAGTCATTTAAGGCAATTATTGAGCTTGAGAGCTGCGAATACCAAGCTTTAATTAAGAATGGAAAATTAAACTTACGTTAGGATAGGTGTTTTATTTAATGATTTTGTGCCAGTTAAAAGATGTTACAAGTGCTGGGAATATAACCATATAGCAAGTAAATGTTTAAATGACGTGGTGTGTGCCAAATGTGGAGAAAACCACGATTCGAAAACCTGTGATAAAAGTATTCTCAAGGGCAATAATTGTGATACAGTGAATAAGAAACTAGGATTAAGTCTTGATGTTAATTATGATTGTAGAATCAATGTTTATGAAGTGTTCACAAAAAAAAATGTAAGCTGAGAAAAATTGAATTGATTATTAGCAACTAGCCCCTCCTAAAATATTGTATTTAAATATATGCGGTTTGAAAAATAATTTTACTGATCTGGCAGTATCAATCCAGAACAGAGACTTCGAAGTGATTGTGCTCTCTGAAACACATGTTCGTCCAGATATACAGGATTCTGAAATAAATCTTTGTAATTATAGAGTTATCCGGTGCAATAGTGTGTCTAGTCATACAGGTGGTGTAATAATGTACGTTAAAAAACAGCTTCATGCTTTTGATGTTAGCGAATATAAAAGAGATTTAGATATATGGTGTCTAAAAGTGCGTGTTCGTTTCCGTAAATATGAGTGCGCCATAGTGGGTGTGTATAGGTCACCTAGTTCGTCAAAAATAACTTTTTGTAAGAGTTTGCTGTATTAATGGAAGAGATATGTGACAAACAAAAAGATATAATTGTGGTTGGTGACATCAATATCAATTGGTTATATACAGCGGAGTCATATAGGAAGGAGATAAGTAAAATTATAAAAGATAAACCATGCTGCCAAATGGTAAGTGAATCAACTAGAATTACTAAGGACACAAGAAGTTTGTTGGACTATGTTGTTACAAATAATAAATTTTTCAATGTTAAGATAGAATCGGATCTAAAAATAAGTGATCACGAAACTATTTCTATCGAGTTATGTAACAAAAATAAAGTTTTTTTTTTTTGTAATGAAGATGAAAATCTCGAAAGACACTAAGGGATTAGAGTACCCAGAGTTGTGTGGGACTCTAACCGCACTAAAAACACCTCCTAAATCATGACCAATCAAAGAAAGTTCGACAAATTACATTACACTATGGGAAATCGCCTTGGAGAATGTATTATGCTTAAATACAGATTCTCAAAATTCTACAACATAAGTTCGTGAGGTTTGGTTCTCCTCAATCTACTAATATTTCTGTGGCCGCAAACTATAACAACCTAAGTCGAGTAAGGAAGAAACTGAGTTATTAGTTTCATTGGATTCACAATGCTCAAATTGTTATGACAATTTTTTTTAGAATATTAGCTATTAAATTGTTTTTCCAAAACAACCAAACTCATGAGATTTAAAAAATATTCCATTCCTTAATAGTGATAAGACCTAAAGTTGACTTTGTCGATTTTTCCTGTTATTTTTTCTACTTAAAATTAATTTTTGAGTTAAGGAGTAGCTGCTAAACTTGAGATAAGTTCATTTTTCAAAACCTCAATTTCGAGTATTTTCCTTTTAAACAACAACCAAAGTCGAGTTTAGTGATTATTCTGAAAAATATAATCAATTTCAATGTCTTAAGTTGTGTTAGGTCGTTATTCCAAAACAAAAAAATTATTTTGCACAGCCCTAACTGAACTTAGGTTCTTTTTGCAAATTAACAAAATACTTTTTAAAAAACCTATCTTTAGTTTAGCTGTTATTCCAAAATTGTGTTCGAAGAAAATTTAAGCTAACTCTACTTCAGTTGTTCTTCCAAACAAATAAATCGGAAATAAATTTAAAAATTTGGGCATAACTTGATTTAAGTTGTTGTGTTGTAACGTTCATTTGTGATTTCTTCATAGTTAAGTGCACAGTTTTTAGTAATTAAAGTGCGAAAACGTTGCAACTAGCTAAGATGCTTTCGGAACGTTCAATAGATAACGCTAAGTAATATTTTTCATATACCAGTACTGTTAGGATTAAATGCATAGAAGACTATACTATGAACCTGTAAAATCTCCATATCTCCATTATCAAAATAAAGGGAATCTTAGAATTTCTCTTCGAAAGTTTTAGCATATACTCTTTTTACAAATTCCTGATGGAATAGTACCTATTACTGTTTTAGGACTTCTAATCTAAGAACGGCAGTGTAGAAGATATATTTTTCTTTCAACTTCATAATTTTAGGCATTTTGAATGCTCATAGCTAATATTTGGAAAGTTTAATGTTGGCGTTAACTAATTTTAATGCACGAGAATACTTGTGCATGCAATACTCGTAAATCCTTTATTTTGAAAATATATAAATATGATCCGTTTTTCTTAATACACAGCATTAAAGCTCCCTTGCGCTTTCCATGAATATTATATGTATTTTCATACATATATGCATATATGTATATAGCTTTATGTACGTATATGTACATACATAATATGCAATACTAGTCTAGAGGAAAATATTGAAAGGGGTGAGATGTTAACTATGCTTATATTAACTGTAAAATCTTTACAAACGCTTACTGCTTACAATAAAGATAACAACAGTTAACCGAAGCCTAGCGATGCAAACAAGTGGTTCATTTCTAATTTTGTATTCCCAGTACCACATGAAACTAAATCATCAATTCATGGATGTAATATTGATGTACTTGAAAAGTAAGGACCTATAACAAATATTAGTTGAACTACCTTGTTACTGGAAAAATTAATTTCTTATACATCATAGGCTCGGATATTTAAATAAAAACCAACGTACCTAAAGCATCTATAGAGATGCTTCAAGATTTCACCAACGATGGATTTGCATTGAATGGTAGTCTCAATGAAATACTGGAATAGGAAAATTCAGACGATTCTTTTTAAGATCCAGATTTTCACTATCAAGTAAATCCATGGATCTATCCTCGGAGTCTGATGACGAGTTTCGTCAGGAGTTCAGATTGAGAAAGGGGTTACCAACACCAAAAGTTGAAAATCAAAGTAATCTACTCGTATGTGATCATTATCAGCATCTAGATTCTAGATTCTAGATTCAATCAGTCAATTTATCATCTGAAAACGACAAGAAATGATTCGATTGATTCGACCGAAAATCAGAGAGAGAAAAAATTGCTTGTCGTCGTCGAGGCGGCAACGAAATATATTCATGCATTTACATGCACCTACAAATTTATGCTTCTAAAATCAAATCAACTAAAATCAATTTTTATAGTGACTCGTGTTCTGGACAGAGTAAGAGCTCGTATGTTGCTGCCATTTTCCTTTCATTTTTATATTAAAATTCTGATGTAGAATATATCGACCACAAATTTTTACAGCCAGGACATCTGAGGTAGGTACAAAAAAATTATTTTGCACAGCCCTAACTGAACTTAGGTTCTTTTTGCAAATTAACAAAATACTTTTTAAAAAACCTATCTTTAGTTTAGCTGTTATTCCAAAATTGTGTTCGAAGAAAATTTAAGCTAACTCTACTTCAGTTGTTCTTCCAAACAAATAAATCGGAAATAAATTTAAAAATTTGGGCATAACTTGATTTAAGTTGTTGTGTTGTAACGTTCATTTGTGATTTCTTCATAGTTAAGTGCACAGTTTTTAGTAATTAAAGTGCGAAAACGTTGCAACTAGCTAAGATGCTTTCGGAACATTCAATAGATAACGCTAAGTAATATTTTTCATATACCAGTACTGTTAGGATTAAATGCATAGAAGACTATACTATGAACCTGTAAAATCTCCATATCTCCATTATCAAAATAAAGGGAATCTTAGAATTTCTCTTCGAAAGTTTTAGCATATACTCTTTTTACAAATTCCTGATGGAATAGTACCTATTACTGTTTTAGGACTTCTAATCTAAGAACGGCAGTGTAGAAGATATATTTTTCTTTCAACTTCATAATTTTAGGCATTTTGAATGCTCATAGCTAATATTTGGAAAGTTTAATGTTGGCGTTAACTAATTTTAATGCACGAGAATACTTGTGCATGCAATACTCGTAAATCCTTTATTTTGAAAATATATAAATATGATCCGTTTTTCTTAATACACAGCATTAAAGCTCCCTTGCGCTTTCCATGAATATTATATGTATTTTCATACATATATGCATATATGTATATAGCTTTATGTACGTATATGTACATACATAATATGCAATACTAGTCTAGAGGAAAATATTGAAAGGGGTGAGATGTTAACTATGCTTATATTAACTGTAAAATCTTTACAAACGCTTACTGCTTACAATAAAGATAACAACAGTTAACCGAAGCCTAGCGATGCAAACAAGTGGTTCATTTCTAATTTTGTATTCCCAGTACCACATGAAACTAAATCATCAATTCATGGATGCAATATTGATGTACTTGAAAAGTAAGGACCTATAACAAATATTAGTTGAACTACCTTGTTACTGGAAAAATTAATTTCTTATAAAGGGTGATTTTTTAAGAGGTTTTGTAAGAGTCTGATGACGAGTTTCGTCAGGAGTTCAGATTGAGAAAGGGGTTACCAACACCAAAAGTTGAAAATCAAAGTAATCTACTCGTATGTGATCATTATCAGCATCTAGATTCTAGATTCTAGATTCAATCAGTCAATTTATCATCTGAAAACGACAAGAAATGATTCGATTGATTCGACCGAAAATCAGAGAGAGAAAAAATTGCTTGTCGTCGTCGAGGCGGCAACGAAATATATTCATGCATTTACATGCACCTACAAATTTATGCTTCTAAAATCAAATCAACTAAAATCAATTTTTATAGTGACTCGTGTTCTGGACAGAGTAAGAACTCGTATGTTGCTGCCATGTTCTTTTCATTTTTATATTAAAATTCTGATGTAGAATATATCGACCACAAATTTTTACAGCCAGGACATCTGAGGTAGGTAGGTAGAAGTGGCGGTTTCGATGGAAGAAAACCCAACTAGCGCGTAAAGGGTATCTACCGTTTTGATACCACAACCTCAGGTGACCCGTTTATTTCAATGAAATTATGAGATATTTATATCCACCCGTGGAGTTTAGGAAGAGCATCAGCTCGCCAATCCTTTTCTTGGATATCTCTTTAAGGTCGTCGAAGAAAAGTTTGCCCAGTATGAGTTGCCTGGCTTTGGCTAGAGCTGGACATTTGCACAGAAAGTGAATAAGCGATTTTTTTCATTTTCATCTTTGTAGCTACGGCAGAAACTGTTGTGAGAGATCGCTAGTTTGACTACTACTCTAGCAATGTCTACGCGGGTTCTTTGTAGAAGTTCGTTTGTTTGGACATACTCATATGAAACGCGACAGTATCCATCCATTAATTGAGCGGAGGAAGAAGAAAACCAATGTCGAGATTCATGTGCTAGAGATTGCTATCGGTTTGTAAATGCGGTATGGTACGATCACAATTAGGGGTCACTAAAATGAATTCAGATGACTATTATAGTTTTGTAAGTAATCGAAATCAAAAAGAGGAGCTGTTTCCATTGCAAAGGACCAGCACAACATTAAGTGATATTCCCTGCATTTCACACGAAAAAAGGTTCGTCTTGATCTCCAACAATTTAACAATTTATTCTTTCAGAATTCCATCACTTCTATGAAAATCTTTCCACAAATGCAAATGAGTTAAATATCCATCCTGATCTGACAGGTGGATACAAGGTGGAAAAAGAAAACTAGTTTTTGGTATTGGTTCTTTTGCTTTTTTTTCAATTCATTTTTGAAATAAAGAAAAAACAATATGGTAGTAGTAAAAAAAATCCTTGTTTGACTTATTTTTAGGTACATGATTTTATTTACCAGAAGCGATTTGCTATAGATTAAAAGCTCTAACATCAAACTAATGAAACAATATTATTATTATTTTAATATAAGTGGCATACCTACCTATCTAAAAAAAAAGTATTTTCCTTTTTTTATTTTGGAATAACAACTAAAGTTAAGTTAGCACTTTTTCATTAGGAGTTAGTCATTACAGAATAGCAACCAAAGTCGATTTAATCTTTTTCATGCTTTCTTGATTATTAAGAAAGAACAACCTAACTTAACATAAGCTTTCGCAATCTAAAAACAACGAAAAGACATAAGAACTTAAGTCGTTATTTTCCCCATAAAACTAAAACTAAGAATATTATAGCAACTATTTTAACTCAAATCTGTAACGGCAATGAATATCTGTAATTGTGTAAGTTATAAAGTCATTGGCGATCGTCTATGATTTACACGACCGATTTTAAACTTCAAACTGCTCTCCTGAAAAGTGTGAAAAATCGACTTTGGCTGTTATGGTTTGTGACCACAGATTTGGTCGGGAATTTAATATGTTTTCTATTTCAGGGTTAATATGTATCTGAAGACGCTGGTTGTGACGAAGAGAATTTTTTTTCATTACCTCTGTTACCAGGTCAAACTGCAAGTCACGATGCAAGTCCTTGTTTCTTATAAACCATGATGCATTAACTATTCCACGAAGGACTCTGTTTTGAAATGTTTGAATTATCTGTGCATTCGTTTTTTTTGAAGTGAATACTTCTTTAGCGACGTATTGTTTTTGAAAATGAGTTACGATAAATGAGTTACGATGAATTTCGATAAATATCTTTTGATAACGGGGAAATGATTCCATAACGGGGTCCGTCTGTCTGTCTATCCGTCCGTCTGTCTGTCTGTCTGTCCGTCCATCCGTTTGTCTGACTGTCTGTCTGTCTCTCTGTCTGTCCGCTTGTCTGTCCGTCTGTCCGTCTGACTGTCCGTCCGTCTGCCTGTCCGTCTGTCTATCTGTCTGTCCGTCCGTCCGTCCGTTTGTCTGACTGTCTATCCGTCTGTCTGTCCACCCGTCCGTCCGTCCATCTGTCTGCCTGTCTACCTTTTGACATCTAAACCGCTGAACCAATTGTAATGTAATTTGGCAAATAATACCATCGCCAACGAAGGGATACATCCCCCGTTCTTATCGAAGGCAGAGCTCCAAGAGATCTTCGAATCATTGAGAAAGAAGAAGTCAGTGCGAATCGATGGAATATCTAACATTGTGCTTAGACATCTCCCTCTAGAAGCGGTAGACATTTACTGCATTCTGTTTAATAATGTGCTGAATAACGCACATTATCCAGCGCATTGGAAAACAGCAGAAGTGCATCCTATCTCTAAAAGGGGTAAGGATAATTCCAATCCGGCAAATCTCCGGTCAATAAGTCTCCTTCCGAACATCAGCAAGGTATTCGAAAAAGTGATCCATGCCCTGAGGAAGTGGGTTGAGGACAAACATATAATTCCAGATAACCAACTCGGTTTTAAGGCGAGGCATGATACCATACATGACGCGTCTAAACTCGTATCGGATATCCAATGGAACAAAAGAAACAATGCACGGGTGCCTGTCTGGTTGACTTGGAAAAAGCCTTCGACACCGTTTGGCTAGAGGGACTTTTCTACAAGTTGAGCAGGCTGAGCATAAGTAAACCACTGCTGTACATATTTTATAATATGCTCACCAGTAGGCGGTTCATTGTGAAAAATGGCAATGTGACCTCTGCAGGAGCTTTTGAAATTAAAAATGGTCTACAACAGGGTGCGGTTAATTCGGCGATCCTATTCAATATTTTCACAAGTGATCTCGTAGGTCTCTTCACCATGCTATTGCGTACGCAGATGACTTGGTCGCGTACAGATCAGGACCAAAGATCGAGGTCATTGCAATTCTCTTGCAGCGTGACTTCGATAAGATTCAGCGATATTGCGACGACTGGAAGTTGAAGATCAACTTCCAGAAGTCAGAAACCATCTTGTTTCGGACGCCGTTGTCTGGGGCCTCATGGGACACCAGAAAGAATTGGCGAAAGTTCGCAATCGTTGGATAATACGGGCGGCCACTTGCATGTCGAAATGTAGTCAGATACCTCGGGCTCTGGCTAGACCAGTATCTGTATTTTAACAAACATATAGATGCTGCCCTGGCCAGAGCCAGAGGCGCTTTTGCTTTTACAAAAGGAACTGTTTTACAGCAGCCAACACCATGCGAGGGTAAAGGTTATCTGCTACATGGCCCTTATACGGCCAATGATAGCATATGGTTGTCCCGTGTGGTTCAACGTCGGACCAAGTTCGATGGAAAGGATTCGGGTCTTTGAGAGGGCTTATCTTTGGGCTTGCCTTCGTTTATACAGAACACCAGAGTCCGAGTACAAAAAATTCTATGCAATGAGGTCCTATACAACAAGGCTAACTTAATAAAAGTGGATAATTTCCTGATCAAGATGACTCGAAGGCACATTGCAAGAGCAATGAGTTCGATGAATAGCCTAATCTTCGGGGCTCATTACCTCAATTTCACGTACCACGAAAGAGTGCGCCTTAACGGCTTCGTTCCAACAGAAGCGTTTCTCTATTTTGACCAACGGGGTCTGATCCAGGATAGATTAGCGGTGCCGCTAATCTTCCATGTTGCTCGCAAGACTGTGGATAGGCGGCTCAACTACGACAGAGACGTCGCACAGGGCCAAACGGAGCGCCTTCGGTTTAGTAGGTCGGTTTCGGGGCGCGATGGGTACGATGTTGAGCAGCAGCATCAGAAATTCTGGTGGCTGTTAGAAAAAGATGGAATTCCCACGTCGATTCCGTTCGATCCGGGGTAAGCCCCAAGGCAAAGTTGGTCGCCTTTTATGTTTATTTATGTAGACATGCAGTGGCCGGCTTACGTAGGTTTAGGTAGGATAGGTATATTTAGGTCTTATAAAAAAAAAAAAATTAAAAAAAAATAAAAAATAAAATAAAAAATAAAATAAAAAAATAAAAAAAAAAAAACGCACAGCACTTTGCCAAGAAAAAAAAAATATAAAAACAAATAAAAAACCACAAAAAAATTATAAAAATAACACAGCACAAAAAACAAAAAAAAAAATACGTATTTAATTAAGTAGCTAGAGTTAAGATAGGTTAAGTAGTTGTAAGTTTTATTTAAGGTAGTTTTAAGCAAAAAACCTGTCCTTTTTCTAAGTTTTTTTTTCAAACTTTTCTTAGATCTAAAATTGTAACTTCAATTAAAATGATATATTATAAGTTAGGTTACGTCGAAAGACATAGTATAAGCACTAAGTTTAGCTTAGAGTGCCCGTGTGGGGCCAGTAAGTTAGAGTAAGATAGTTAAGTTAGTTAAGCTAGTTTTAAGCACTTTTTGTCTAGCAAGCAAGAAATATTTGAATTTAAAAATAAAAAGTGCATTAAAAATGAAAAAAAATTAGTATCCGACTCTGAACCAGCAGGTGCGGCGTTCGAACCCCAGTCGGTGATTTAAAAATTAGTGCTTTTTTTTCACTTAAATAAATAATAAATAGTAAACAGTGCAAGAAGAAGGAGAGCCGAAAGGCAGTTGACCGGCGATAGAGGCCGGCAAAAATAAAGTCCCGCAAGCGGACGGACCGTTGCCTCAAAGGGAAATCAAAGCTAATAAGCATGAGCAGCAGCAACATCCAAAACCAACAACATTAGCAGCAGCAAGGTCTACCGCAAAGTCGGATGATCGCTTGGTAACAAGTAAGCAGCAAATTGCAGCAACAATAAACTCCGCAAAATCGAGTGACCTCTCCAAAGGGAAGCAAAAGCGTCGCCGGATAAAACAAAGGCCAAACCTCATGGCAAAGAAGAAGGCAACGGAAGACGGAATAATGATGCCACAGGCGGTCTCGTCAGCAGCAAAGACAGATGGTGAAGATGGGCTCAGCTATTCGTACGAGTCCGGAGGGGGGTAGTGCCGATACGTCGAAGAAGGAAACCCCTTTAAAGTCTTATCGGACGACGAAGAGGACAAGGAAGTCAATAAAACCCAAGAAATTGATGACGAAGAGACACAGCTAGATCAATTAATAAAAGAGTTGCTGGCTAAAGTGAGAAACTGCGTGAACAAAAGCGCCAGAAACAGCTACAAATGCAACAACAGAAAGAGCAGCAGCAACAACAACAGAAACAACAACAGCAGCAGCAATCAAAGTAGCAACAACAACAGGAGCAGCCAAAGCAACAAAAATAGCAGAATCACCAACAACAGAATCAGCAGCAACCGAATCAACAGCAAGAGCAAAAGCAGCAATAACAACAACAACAACAAAAAATAAAGCAACAGCAGCAGCAGCAACAACAACAACAACAACAACAACAACAAAAACAGAAGCGGCAGCAGCCACGGAGGGAAAAAGTGCCTCTAATCAACGTAAGTAATTTGGAAATTAATGATAGCATAAGATAATGTAAGTTAGTTACTTAAGACTTTTATGTTAAGAGGCTAAGTGTAAACAAGCACATAATTGTATGCAAAAATATAGAAGAGCATAAAAAAGTACGCACTGCCCTTGGGAAATCCGAAACGGAATATTTTACATATACCCCAAAAGGGGAAAAATTATAATCGGTGCTATTAAAGGGGATTGATCCCGAAATTAAAACTGAGGAGCTCGAAAAGGAGCTAAAAAATTTTGAGTGCGCGAACCTTAAGTTCGTGGGGGTCAAGCCGTTTACCACGGCCGCGGCAAGGGGTGGTAACCGAATATTACTATTCTTTTTAGTTCAGCTGACACCCGACAGCAAAACTGATAGTTTGAGAAACATCAAATTTCTTTACTATCATGCTGTAAGTTGGGAGAAATTAAAAAGGGCAGATCGCGTACTGCAATGTATGCGCTGCCAAAAGTTCGGGCATGCCGCAGCTAACTGCAACATGCAGTTCAGATGCGTTAAGTGCGATAAGAACCACAAACATGGAGAATGCCCTCTCGGTGGTGATAGGGTTGATGGTAGGAGTAAGCTCTTCTACGTGCTTTGCAAGAGCTCGGGGCATCCCGCTAACTTCAGGGGATGTTCGAAGTTCCAGGAGCTGAAAACTAAGGTCCAGGCTCGAAACAGTTGGCTGAGGAACTAAAGCGACAAAAAAGTCGTTCGTTCGCTAATTTCGTGGCACCCAATGTGTCCTTTGCCCAAATGGCAATTGGACCGGGTAAGCCCACAACAAAAAACACGCCGAAGGCCCCTGAAAAGGCATCTGAGGCAGATCTGGATCTGAAAGCAATCTTATTGTCTCTGCACGGTAAGCTCGATCAGTTCCAGAAACAGTTGAACGAACAAGCGGCCCGAATAGACGTCATCTATTCGACGCTGTTTGTCGAGTCTGGCGCGCCACAATGATGGGTACACTATACGAGGCAAATCTGAAGATCTTTGCCGTGAATGTTAATTCACTCGTCAGGATCGAGAGAAGAACCACCCTTTCTACTTTGTTGTCAAACGAACGCCCGGATGTGCTTTTGGTTTGCGAAACCAAGCTACACCAGCGACGCAAATTAGGCTACAAGGGCTACCATGTAGTGAGAAGAGACCGGCCTCACTCTACGCAAGGGGGTGGGGTCGGAATCTTGTTACGTCAGGGCTTGTGACATAGGATTATATATAGCGGGGATGTGCGTAGGTTTCAAGTGTTGGAAGCGTGCATCATATGCATTCCTCTTCATAGTAGGAGACGAATGTATATGGTGTCCCTTTATGCACCGGCATTGTTTTGATAGCCACCTTACCTTGGGTAGGGGGATAGCGTATCAGTGGTGAAAATATCCAATGCTGGGTTGTAAGTACAAAGATATTCTGATTTATTGGTGCTTTTCTTATTCTATTTATACAAAATCGCTTAACTCTAAATATGATTACTTGCTAAAATACCTTAATTGTGCAATATGCTTAGACGATACATTTATTAATTAGTGCGATAAATTGTGCAATATGCTTAGTTGATAAATTCATTAATTGATGAGTGCAAAAGTGCTGGATTGCACTTTGGCCTTCTGGTGTTATACAGGTGTTCCGAGCATGCCTGGTGTAGTGTGCAGTGATTATGTACAACTATTGTACAGGCATCATCTCAACCCACTCAACTTATAACTGAGCTCGAGACACTTTTTCGTTGCCTCCAACTTCACTCGGAGGAGAATTATTACTTTCTGGCCGGAGATCTTAACGCTAAACATGCGGCATGGGGAAATGACTCTCCGAATACTAGGGGCAACTTACTACTCAGTTGGTGGGGCCTCAATACTATTGAGTACAAACTAGATTTGTATGCGACCATCTTTCCCAATAGACGGCTCTTTTCTGGACTTAGCGCTAATGGACGCTAGGCTTGAACTGACTGACGTAGACCGACAAACGCGGAATTGTTTACGGACGGTTGAGTACGATAGTGACCACTACGGACTTGCCGCCGTAATTAGGATCCCTTACGAACAGACACAGCTCGAAGAGTATGACACAGTGTGTTCATTCGATTACCGAAGGACACACTGGTCACGCTTCTCCAAAATTCTGAGGCGTGAATTGTGTCTGAGCGGGATCGATCCTCCAACAAACAGGAACATGACGAACGAAGAAATTGACCGACATCTACTTCAAATGGACGACGTCATAAAACGAACTATGGACCGAACTATCCCTAGGGTGGAACGATCCGACGACCAGACCGACAAGTACCGAACACCAACAATCGACGCACTAAACGTACAAAAAAGTAGACTGCTCTCGAGGCTTAAAATGCTTCACAGACAGTTTACAGACAGGAACGACCAAGAGATAAGGACGCCTAAGTCAATGATGAAAAACTTGAAACAGTTGATAAAAGTAAATTACAGAAAACCTGTAAGTTTGCATTGGGGCAATAAAATTCGGGCTATAAAATCCAGTAGTCCGAATATGTTCCCGTAAATAAATAAATTATTCAGGAGAAAAGATCACAATGACGTACCATGTGTCCGAATCCCCCAAACAATAGAGAACAGACAAACATTACTGACTGTTGGCATAAGTCCAGAAAATGTCGACACAGGCAACGGTTTTTTCGTGATCGAAGTACCGCAGGAGAAGGTGGATCTGATGGGCGTTTTTTTCGAGTCGGTGTATACGGTAAAAAATCCAGTTTGTCGTAACCACCAGCTTGAGAACGGAGCCTTTTTGAATCACTTTTATCTGCGCACTGAACTCCAGAATTGGCGATCTGAGAATAACGGTTTTACCGTATTCAATGATGAAAACCTTGCGAATCGCCGATGATCGAGCTAGTCCTCATTTGTTCGTGCAAAAAGATGAACTCTTGTGCATCTTTGATTCACTTAAAAACAAGAAATCGTCGGGAGTAGATGGTATCCCAAATGTCGTTTTGAGATGCCTGCCCCTAGAAGCGGTAGATATTTTCACCACTCTATTCAACAACGCACTGAATAATGCATATTATCCGGTGCATTGGAAAATAGCTGTGGTACACCCTATTCCGAAAAGGAACAAAGATAAAACTAACCCTGCTAATCTCCGGTAAATAAGTTTTCTTCCAAATGTTAGCAAAGTTTTCGAGAAGGTAGTTAATTGAGCTCTGCTGAAGTGGGTTGAGGATAACAAAATCATCCCGGACAATTAGTTTGGTTTTAGGGCGCGGCATGACACTATTCATGCCGCGTCAAAACTGGTCTCCGACATTCAATGGAATAACGCTAAAAAACAATGCACTGGTGCCTGCCTGGTTGACTTCGAGAGGGCCTTCGACACCGTATGGTTAGAAGGGCTTTTCTATAAGCTGACCAGGATGGGTATGCAAAAACCTCTGCTATATATGATCTACGATATGTTAATGGGAAAGAAGTTTGTCGTCAAATGTGGTAACGTAACTTCGAGTACGATCTTTGATATTAAAAACGGTTTGCAACAGGGTGCGGTGAATTCTCCGATACTGTTCAACATTTATACAAGTGATCTTATAGGCTCGCTCAAATTTGGTATAGCGTACGCAGACGATTTGGTGGCGTACATATTGTAATAAAGCGTGCAATGTAAATGCTTGTAATAATTACTAATGACAACGCGTATGATAAAACGCGTAATGTAAATGCTTATTGTGACTTCATCATATTATTGTGACACTATCAACTTGCATTAAGTAGGTGACAGTAGGAAAACATAGAGAACATGACAAGAAGTTCAGCTGAGGTCACAAGACGTAACAGACGTAACTTATAACGTGAAGATTAAATAAAGAAAATAATAAAACAAATAACTTTTACGCATTTATTTATTCTATAGCGTGTACAGATAAAGTTGGATATTTAACGTGTATACCATACATGTTACACAGATCAGATCCAAAAATCGATGTTATTAATGTCCTTTTGCAACGTGGGCGATGGAGTGGAAGCAGCGGGAAATCAAAACGTGGACGACGATAATGAAGAAGAAGGTGAAGATGAAGAAGCGGAAGTGGCACCAGCTGGAATTAAGTTAGAAGCTGTCTTAAAGGCATTCGATGATTACTGCCTTCCACGGAAAAACATCGCCATGCAATCATACAAATACAACACAATTGTGCAAAAGGAAAATCAAACGTTCGCCGACTTCGAAACGGAACTATGCACACAATTGCGTTTTATAAGAAAGTTTTATAAAAAAATAAAAAATAAAAAAAAATATAAAAATAAAATAAAAACGCACAGCACTTAGCCAAAAAAAAATAAAAATAAAAACAAATAAAAAACCACAAAAAAATTATAAAATAACACAGCACAAAAAACAAAAAAAATTACGTATTTGATTACGTATGTAGCTAGAGTTAAGATAGGTTAAGTAGTTGTAAGTTTTATTTAAGGTAGTTTTAAGCAAAAATAAAGTAATAATAAATAAAACAGAAACATTTTTCTTAGTAAGTATTAAAATTGTAATTATAATTAAATTTAAATAGTATAAGTTAGGTTACGTCGAAAGACATAGTATAAGTATTAAGTTTAGCTTAGAGTGCCCGTGCGGGGCCAGTAAGTTAGAGTGAGATAGTTAAGTTAGTTCAGCTAGTTTTAAGCACTTTTGTCTAGCAAGCAAGAAATATTTGAATTTAAAAATAAAAAGTGCATTAAAAATGAAAAAAAAAATGCGTTTCTGTGAGTATCATTGTAAGTGTGGCGTGACGTACGAGCATCGTATGCTACGTGACAGGATCATCATTGGAGTTCACGACAAAAAACAACTAAAGCTGTCGGACGGCAAAGATGATCCGTTAAAAAAAATTTATCGAAACATGCAAAGTCTACGAGGCGGCGAACGCAAACAAGGGTTTGTTGGATCGACGTACCACTGCGAGTGTGAATACAATTGCTGAGACATCGAACGCGGCACGTGTTGAGGCAGCTATCGTGATAAATGATACTCTTTGATGCTTGTCAGACATTCGAAAGAGGTGGGCACTGTGAAAAAACTTTTAGGTGTTTGCGGCGGGATTCGAACCCAAGACCGCGGGCTCAGTAGTCCGACGCACTAACCACTTGCGCTACGGTGCCCACTGCGCAATGTAATGCTTATAATAATTACTAATGACAACGCGTATGATAAAACGTGTAATGTAAATGCTTATTGTGACTTCATCATATTATTGTGACTCCATCAACTTGCATTAAGTAGGTGACAGTAGGAAAACATAGTGAACATGTCAAGCAGTTCAGCTGAGGTCACAAGACGTAACAGACGTAACTTGTAACGTGAAGATTAAATAAAGAAAATAATAAAACAAATAACTTTTACGCATTTATTTATTCTATAACGTGTACAGATAAAGTTGGATATTTAACGTGTATACCATACACGTTACACAGATCAGATTCAAAAATCGATGTTATTAATGTCCTTTTGCAACGTGACTTCGATCGAATTAAGGGTTATTGCGACGATTGGAAGTTGAAGATCAACTTCCAAAAGACGGAAACAGTTTTATTCAGTTTTGTTATGCGATTGCTTGGGCTATCGCTAAGATACTTATCTTGCAAAATTTATTCCAAATTTGTCAAGCCAATTACGAGACTTAATGCGAAAGGATGTTGAATGGTGTTGGACGGAAAGACATGAAAACGAATTACAGAATTTGAATAGGATAATCACGTCAGCACCGGTACTGGCAGTTTATGACTCGAATAAATCGGTGGTTGTTCAAACGGATGCGTTTCGCGCACGCTAAGCGTTAGTGAGCAAAAATGGGCACGAATTGAGAAGGAATTATTGGCAATTGTGTTCGCCTATGAACGCTTCCATTTCTTCCTTTACGGACGGGAGTTTATAGGTTCAAAGTGACCACAAGCCACTGGAGATTAGGGTACGTTAAACATCGATAGTTTAGTATTTCGATACTATCGATATTTTTCTTTAAACTATCGATTAACTATCGATAGTATCGATAGTTGAAACAAAATTAATGAAACAATGAACAAGTTCAAAATCATTATTTAAAAACAAGAATATTACATATTGGTTTTTTCAAATAACTTCACATTTTGATTAAGGAAAAGTAGCTTAAGGCGTTAAGGCGTCTTGCCTTTGAAATCTGTTTCTTAGATCGCTATGTATTATGCCGGCTTTAGAAAAAAAATGTTTCTGGTATGCACAATTATAACTGTGCAAAATTTCTTCAGTAACTGTGAGCTGGATTTTATCCAATAACCGATGGGACACTTATCACTATCAATTGGCGGTTTTTCCAAAAAATTGTCGTATGTGAATTATTGCGTTTCTACAATTGTAAGCAGCTCTTCCTTTTGAATCTTCACCCGACAAGAAGTACACAGTATCTACACAACAGAGAACGTACAGAGAAGTAAAAAAAATAAATCGGATTGCACGTGCACAAAACAGACAAAGAATATTTTCCGGGAATGAGCATGGAAAAGAAAATGTGATGCAAAAGAAAATGTACTCAACAGTTCACAGTTTCAGCACGTTTTTTATTTCAAAAACTATCGATATTAAAAAAAAAACATCGATGTTTTCGATATCATGTAAACATCGATATTATCGATAGTACTATCGATGTTTAACGTACCCTACTGGAGATACTCGTCAAGCGTGACATTGATAACGTTACTCCTCGCTTACAACGGATGTTTATGCTCCTTCTTAAGTACCTGAAGATGACGATAATTTACACACCAGGCAAGGAAATGCTTGTGGCGGGCTGCCTTTCACGGGCCCAATTGCCGGGTCAGTTAGAAAACCCTGATCTGCTGGGAGTGATACATAAAATGACTCGCCAGGTTTGTTTATCAGAAGAAAATTACAACTGATACTTGCGTGTCATTAAGGATGACGAAAAATACATGCGCATATGAAAATATGTCCAGACGCAATGGCCAGGCTATCATCAGCTTGATGGTTTGAGCCAAAAGTTTCACAAATACCGAGATAGTTAAATTTTGAGAATGGACTACTATTTAAGGATCATCGACTTGTAATTCCGTCTGAACTACAGGCAAAGATATGAAAGTGGCTACACGCACCTCACTTGGGCATCGAAAAAACTCCTGCACGGGCACACTCTCACTATTTTTGGCCCGGGATGTCAGAAAAAATTAAGGAAATCATTGAAAAATGTACAGTTTGTGAAAAATTCAGAAAGAACCATTAGTCCAGGATTCTAATCCGGAGTATCCATTCCAAAGGGTTGCAATTGATTTATTTGAAATAGCAGGACATGATTATGTGGCAATCATTGACGCATATTCGGGATTCATCATATCGGAAAAACTGACCGGGAAAACGTCCAACCATATAATTGAAGTACTTAGTAAAATATTTAATCGCGTCGGATATCCATCAGAAATCCGATGTGATAACAGCCCGTTTGGATCAAGGGAATTTGAGAATTTCGCAAATGATGCAAATGTTTTACTCCGTCTTTCTAGTCCACGGTATCCACAAAGTAATGGACTCGCTGAAAAAGGCGTTGCCATTGCGAAAAATCTTATTAGACGGTGCTATGAGGCTGGGGAAGTTGATCGCTTTCAATATCGAGTTCTCGAATATAACACCACGCAAATTGCTAGTATGAAACTTTCGCCGGCGCAATTATTCTTTGGCCGCCAAGTTAAGACAAGATTACCAGTAGCGAGTCAATTGTTGCACCGAAACGGGGTGAATGCGGTCCTTATTCAGGAAAGAATTCAAAGAAAAAAGAAAAAATCAGAAGTATTATTATGATCGCACGGCCAGATCCTTGCCAGTATTGAATGTGGGTGACCAAGTTATTTTTAAGAAAAATGGAAAGGAGTGGAATTATGGAAGAATTGTTGCTAATGTTAATGATAGGTCATATATATAAAACAAAAAATAACGAATTTAGCGCAAGTGAATTGCTATCCGAAGATCATGACAGTAATAATGTTAATACAGAAGAAAATAATCGTAAGATTAGACTAAGTGAAAACTGTAATAATAAAATTGTGCCATTTGTGAAAAGCCGAGAATCAGAGGGAAATGAAAGATCCAGGGGGAACCCCGGGCCATCAGTAGTTCTTGAGGTAGTTGATTGCGAGCGAGCGAGAGCCAGGTATAGATGTGGCCGACATGCCAGATGTTGGTACCACGCCATATGTGACTCGAAGTGGTTCGCTAAGTAAATAATTAGATTAGGTACTAAAATAATATGTACGATGTAAAAAAAAAAAAAAAAAAAAAAACGTGTAATAAGGCGTGCAATGTAAATATTTACTTACTTACTTAGTTGGCGCTACAGCTCGAGGTGAACCTGGGCCTGCTTCTCGCAACCATTTGTGTGTGCGTGTTATATTTTTGAAAGAATGGAAGGGACCTACAGTTTTTTGCCGACTCCGAATGGCGAGTTAAGAAGCTCAATCGTGACAAATGATACTCTTTGATGCTTGTCAGACATTCGAAAGAGGTGGGTACTGTGAAAAAACTTTTAGGTGTTTGCGGCGGGATTAGAACCCAAGACCGCTGGCTCAGTAGTCCAACGCACTAACCACTTGCGCTACGGTGCCCACTGCGCAATGTAATGCTTATAATAATTACTAATGACAACGCGTATGATAAAACGTGTAATGTAAATGCTTATTGTGACTTCATCATATTATTGTGACTCCATCAACTTGCATTAAGTAGGTGACAGTAGGAAAACATAGTGAACATGTCAAGCAGTTCAGCTGAGGTCACAACACGTAACAGACGTAACTTATAACGTGAAGATTAAATAAAGAAAATAATAAAACAAATAACTTTTACGCATTTATTTATTCTATAACGTGTACAAATAAAGTTGAATATTTAACGTGTATACCATACACGTTACACAGATCAGATCCAAAAATCGATGTTATTAATGTCCTTTTGCAACGTGACTTCGATCGAATTAAGGGTTATTGCGACGATTGGAAGTTGAAGATCAATTTCCAAAAGACGGAAACAGTTTTGTTCAGGACTCCATTGATTAGGGCTTCAAGGGATACCAGAAAAAACTGGAAACAATTAGGCATCATTGGACAGCACAGGCGGCCATTGGCTGTGAAAAGTGTGGTTAGATATCTCAGTATTTGGCTCGACCAGTACCTGTATTTTGATAAACATATAGATGCTGGTCTCGCTAAGGCTAAAATGGCCTTTGCTCTGACAAAAAGATTGTTTTACAGCAGTCAACTTGACTCCAGGGTGAAGGTCATTTGTTACGTTGCCCTGATCAGACCAATTATAGCATAAGGTTGTCCGGTGTGGTTCAATGTGGCACCTTTCTACATGGAAAAGATTCGGGTATTTGAGAGGCAATATCTTAGGACCTGTATCAGATTGTACAGAACACCAGAGTCCCAGTACATAAAATATTATCCCTATACAATGGGGCACAACTGAACAGGATTGACAATTTCCTCATTAAGGCGATTCGAAGGCATATTGCGAGGGCGATGACCAGCGATAATAGCCTGATCTTCGGGGCTTACTAACCCAATGAAATGTACCATAAGAGTACGCTCCTATCGGGCTCTATCCCACCAGAGGTATTTCTCCATATTGATGCTAAAGGGTTAGTTAAAAAAAGGGATGGTATTCCGGTATTGTACCACCGCCACCGCGGTGCGCGAAATAAGCGGCTCATCCACGGCGGGTTCGACGCCAATGCTCATGAGCTCCTTCGTTTCAGTACAGCAATTGCGGACCGGGATATAATAGATACGGAAAAGCAATACGCCGATTTTTGGTGGCTTATGGAGGAGGAGGAGGTCGATTCCGCACTCTCCCAGGTCAGTGCGTTACTTTTGTAACATCCTAGTTATAAGTTAGGTTAGTTATGTAGGTTAATGTTAGCTAGGGGGTCTTCGTGGAGTAGCCGGGCCCGCTATCGCGAGGCAATGTCTCCGAGACGTGACCGACGCTACGGCCTCGCTCAGGTCTTGGTGTCACGAGGAGGCATCGTAATGGCGATAACCAAGCGCCCGAAAACGCAACCAGGATGGTGACCACTCGGAGCACTAGGCAACGAGTGCTTACCACCCTGATTACAATTAGTTTAGGTTAAGTAGCTTAGGGTAGTTTAGGTAGCTTAAGTTTTTATAGTTTTAAGAATAATAAAAAAAAAACGATAGAATATCCAAGTTTCTAAACTTTTCTTAGAGTTAAATATAAGTGTTAGATTAGCTTAGTCGTAGTATAGTTAGTCAAAGGCCGAAAGGCAATAGTTTGTAATAATAGAGTTAAGCCTAGAGCGCCCCCTAAGGGCCAGTAAGTTAAATTAAGTCATTTTTGTTAGTTTTTAAATTAGATCTAAGCATTTTTGTATAGTATGTAAGTTATTATTGAAAATGAATAATAAAAATGTTTTGAAAAGTAAAAAAAAAAGTGTTTTCTTTTGTTCATTGCCATATTTATTTGAGCTGAAATTGTTTTGGTAAGTAGTACAGTCACTTCTACACGCAAACCCCCTACCAGGAGGGCCAGGTCATTTGGTTTACTTTTGCCTGATTTTTTTTGCGAAGTTTCCGTCTCCGCTTAGTGGATTTAAGTCGCCTAGTACGACAGACATGCCTTACCTCAGGGTTATGCTTTTCCCAGCCCTGAAGGGACAAAGGGCGAAATAGTAAATTTTTTTTAAATATAACAAAAATTCCTAAATGAGAACTCAGGCAAAGTGAAATTAAAAACATAAGTTTTGTGGAAGTCAGTGATATTAATGTAGTGTGCAATATGTTTGTTAGTGAACTACATACTACCGCGGCTAAATTTATCGTTAAAATCTTACGAAAACATGTTGAAAACAAATGGTTTAGTGTGTATCTTCGCAACTTAAAGCAGGATAAAATTAATAAGCATGCGAAGGCAGTCTTAGGAAACTTGAGTGAGGATTGGAGGGATTATATCGTGGCAAGAAATAGGTATTCTAAAGAAATTGAGAAGGCAAAAAATAGATATGTGCAGCTTTCAGTGGATAACTCATCAAATCAAAAAGAGATTTAAAAAAGTTTGTTTTAAAAAGAGAAGAGAGTGTGATAACCTGTGTTGAATTTAACAGCAAAATTATTAATGACATCAAGCAAGTTATAAACAAATTTAATGATTTTTTTGTGGAAAGTGTAGTAGAAATAAGTGAGTCTATCCCCTTTAAATCGTTTGTGAATAGAATAAGGGAAACAGAGTCTAATTTTGTATTCAGAAATATATCTGTGCAAGATGTAGAATCGATACTAGCTGAAAAACAAAAAGGACTGTATGTTTTTGTGCCCAAAAATATACATAAACAACTTAGAGGTACTAGGCCCAGTGTTACATAAAATAATAAACAAATCCTTTGCTGAAGGTATTTTTCCTGACTCCTGGAAGGAATCTATTGTAACCCCTATAGCTGATGTGAATAATACAAGAAAATGTGATGAGTTTAGACCGGTCAATTCGCTCCCTTTATATCAAAAAGTCGCGGAAAAAATAGTGTTTAAGCAACTGGATGAATACTTTGAAAGGTACGCTTTGTTAATAGAAGCCCAATCGGGTTTTAGAAAAGGTCACTCATGTGAAAGTGCGTTAAATTTAGTGTTGACAAACTGGAAAGAGTGCTTAAATGAAAATAAATGTGTATTAAGTGTATTCTTAGACCTAAAGAGAGCCTTCGAAAGAAAGACAGAAACATTCTTTTACAAAAGTTAAATAAATATGGTGTTTATGGTCAAGAATTAAAATGGTTTGAATGTTATTTGTGCAGGCGCAAACAAAGAGTGAAAGTAAATGGAACCCTATCAAATCCAAGAGAAGTAGAGCTCGGGGTACCCCAAGGATCAGTACTAGAGGTACTTTTATTCATAATATACATTAATGATATGGAACAAGTGCTTCAGTATTGTCAGTTGGCCTTGTTTGCAGATGATGCTCTACTTTTCATAGCAGGAAGAGATATAGAAAATTTTATTTTTTATTTAGTTGGCGCTACAGCTTGAGGTGAACCTGGGCCTGCTTCTCGCAACCATCTGTGTGTGCGTGCTATATTTTTGCACGAATGGAAGGAACCTACAGTTTTTTGCCGACTCCGAACGGCGAGTTGAGAAGCTCAATCGTGACAAATGATACTCTTTGATGCTTGTCAGACATTCGAAAGAGGTGGGCACTGTGAAAAACTTTCAGGTGTTTGCGGCGGGATTCGAAGCCAAGACCGCTGGCTCAGTAGTCCGACGCACTAACCACTTGCGCTACGGTGCTACGGTGGATATAGAAAATTGCCATCAAAAAATGCAAGATGACCTAAATAGTGTATACGAGTGGCTTTGCCAAAACAGATTAAAAATCAACGCTCAGAAAACTAAGTGTATGATCTTAAATAATAGACCAAACTCTAATGTAAATCTCAAAATAGAATATGACGATATTGAACAAGTGCAAGAGATTAAGTATATTGGTATAATTATTGACAATAAACTACGCTTTGAAAACCATATTGATTATTTATGTAAAAAAATAGGGAAAAAGATTGGATTTATGAAAAGAATAAGAAAACAAGTAAGAACCTTAACTGCGATTAAAATTTATAATGTAATTGTCAAGCCTCATTTTGAGTACTTTTCAACTGCGCTGTTTTTGTGTAACGAAAGCCAAATAGGCAGATTACAGATTCTTCAAAATAAAGCGATGAGAAGTATGTTAAAGTGTAGTCGGTATACGTCAATTGTGTCTATGTTAAATATGCTGAAATGGTTGTCTGCTAAACAAAGAATGGTGATGAATGTGTTAGTTTTTGTATTCAAGATTAAAAACAATATAATGCCAAAGTATCTGTCAAAATATGTCCGTTATATAGGTGAAGTCCAGCCTTACGCATAGAGAAATATGAACGATCTAAAATTGCCCAACTTTTTAAGCGCAAGAGCTCAGCATTCACTTATATACAAAGGATTCCAATTGTATAATCGACTGCCTTCTAATGTTAAAGAAGTAACCAATATAAAAATATTTAAAAAATGTGTTGTTGAGTTTGTTAAATTGAATGTCTGAAGTATGAGTGGTTTATTTGTTTTGAATTGATTGTCTTAAGAATTATGAATGATGTCCGTATGTATCTAGATTTCTAATAGCTTACGAAGCTAATATCAATGATTGTTCTCTCAAACAGTAGCAGGAAGTGCCACAGAGCCTAATCCTTGGTACTCACCAAGGATAGATACCTTCCGGATATTGTCCGAGAAGAATGAAATTCTATTATAGATAATCATTTTGGTCAGTTAATAAAAAAGTTGCTAGTACCTTGACTCCAGCGCTACCTAGCGAGCAGTTTTTCCGCCTATGTCATTCCTCAGGTCACAGACTATCTCTTTGCCAAATTACATTACAATTGGTTCAGCGGTTTAGGCGTGAAAGGTTTTGTTAATAAGTTCACTCAAGCGTCACCTTGCGAGCGATTTTTCCGCCTATGTCATTCCTCAGGTCGCAGACTATCCCTTTGCCAAATTACATTACAATTGGTTTAGCGGTATAGCCGTGAAATGGTTTTTTAATAACTTGACTCCAGCGCCCCCTAGCAAGCGGTTTTTCCAACGAAGTCCTTTCTTAGGTCCCAGACTATCTCTTAAGCTACATTAAAATTGGTTCAGCGGTTTAGATGTTAAAAGGTAGACAGATAGACAGACAGACGGACGGACGCACGGACGGACAGACAGTCAGACAAACGGACGGACGGACAGACAGATAGACGGACAGACGGACAGGCGCACAGATGGACAGACAAATAGACAGACAGACGGACAGGTAGACGGACGGACAGACAGACAGACAGACAGCTGATTTATACATATTTCGCCGGAATGGAATCATTTCCTCGTTATCGAAACACATTTATCGAAATTTATCGTAACGCATTTATCGTAACTCATTTATCGTATCTCGTTTTCAAAAATAATGCGTTGCTAAAGAAGTATTCACTTCAAAAAAAAGAAAAAAACAAATGACAAACAGCTAATTTAATGTTTTGACAGCCCTTTTTTCTTGCACTGACGAATTACCCAGGGCGAACCCAGTGCAGACTGCAGACCCAGTGTCAATATTTTCAGTATGTTTTCAAGTGTAGCACAGTGCGGTCTAGGGCACCCTAGGGCGGACATCGAACAAAGCTTCTATTAGCGCAATTTTGGTCTGTTTTCTGTTAAATTAGAGTAAGATAAAATTACTTTATATTTATTACGAAAATGTGTCATTGGGTAAATAGAGGACAAATGAGGACAATTCATAAAAACTATAGAGGACGCTTTGCATCAGTGTAAAAAAAGAGGACATTTCCTCGAAAAGTTGGACGCCTGGCAACCGTAATCGAAGCTGATGGCGAATTAGTGTACATATATTTCCGAATCTTTGAAGCACTTAAAACAGCGCGGATTTGTCGATTTCTATTCAACATTGGACTTACCTTGTAAGAACCATCAGCGTTTGCGCACAACAAACATGTCATTTGCTCTTTTGGAGTTTTTCGGCAAGGTACTGTTTTTCAGTTTTTTATTTTAATCTTCGAAATTGCCTGCTTTGTGACACCATATTCGATTCCTGCGATCTCCATTGTCAAGATTCTTTAATAACTCTTATTTTACATTTAAAATTTAGTAAATTCTTGCAGGTCGCAGAAGAAATAAAGTTCAGGCGAAAGAAAAAAATATTCGCAACGTATGGAAACTTGTTCAAATTTTCTGGATAGTAAACTTTTCTGAGTGTCAATTTCACAAACTTTTACTGTATAGGTATAAATTTAATGTTTAATTTATGGTGTTGAATTCAATGAGAAATAATAAATAATAAAAATAAATACAGCTATGTCTTTTTTTCATGAAAACTGTTACACTAACCCTAACTCTCACGTACGTTGATTGGTTGGTAGTATAGCATCAAACGAGCCAGGTTATATCTATGTACGAGTAGAGACTCATAGACCTAGACTTTTAAATGAACTCCACCAAATACCGACACTTCTTCATCGTTGCACAACAAAAAAAAAAAAACGAGACGAGACTATACTATACTATACGAAAATACTAAATTTTACTGCATCCCAGTTGCTTGGTGAACTTTTAAATATCCTTCGACAATTTTATATCCCTGCAAAGGCAAACTGTTTACCTCGTTTTATTGGCTCACAAAAAGACTATATAAAAAATAACAAAATTCTCCTCATAAAGTATTACTAACCATTGGACACCAGAGTGCAAACTTTACACCTCTCGCTGCACTGCACACAACTAGCTGCAATAAATATTTGATTACCCACAGCAGAGGCCCGGTTATATCGCTACTATTGCAGTACATCTTCTTTGAGTTGTTCATAATCCATTTACCAAGCCCACCAAGATGAAATCCACATTCGCGTGTATCAGCGGAAACCAAACAGAATTCCAATGTGAACGAGCAATTAGCCAAGTGACTTGAGCCAATAAATTTTAAACGGCATATCCTGATTATCCTTTTATTGGAATACACATAAACATACGTATGTACGCATGTATACTACCTTTCATACGTTTAAGACCACCACCAGTTCCTTAACTGTACCTGTACTCAGATAAATATTTGGTATTTACCAGATTTTGTCATAACTGGTTTTTATTTGCGGATATGCGCGCTGATATTCGCATTTTCAGTTCACTCAATAGATTCTCACTAGGGTTGAGATCATGGGCTTGACCGCTTCTTTTTAATACAACCTTCTTTTCACAGAACTTATTGGTGGTCTTTAACTTATGACCAGTAGTGTATGTACATCGACGTGCTTATAGATTTTAAATTTAAATAGCATATCAAATCAATAATACATTCTATTTTTTTTTTCTTTTATAATTTACACACGCTAAAGGGGATACCATTATAATATTTACACAAAGCGCGACCACATGAAGGACGAGAACGAGAGATAGACAGATCGACGTATTGGTAGGAAACTCGCTAGTTGCAGTTAGTCTGTTCTGAACCCGACACCACCATCCATTCCGGAATGGATACCCTCCCCAAAGGCATTATTGTTTTGCAACAGCTTGCTTACTCAGGTATTTTACTAAACTTGCTTGTCATTTTTCAGATTAAAATGTTACATTACATTTCATAGTAATGATTAGAATGTTTGGAATTTTACACATATTGCATGACTCAACACTAAAATCCTTTGTTTAGAACAAATCATTACCACAATCGGAACAAAACAAACACACACCAACTCATAGGAACTCGTTAAATAAGAAATAACAATTCAGAGAATGGAGGGTTGGTTGGCTGACAGATACCCATCCATTCGTTATTTATTGAACCGCGATAAAAGGCCTAATTAAATTTTCGCGAAACTTTCGATCGATTGCCGGAATAAAGGATTTATTCAGGCATCCTAATGGACAAGATAATTAATGATTCTACAGGGATGACATGCGAAGGACTAGGATTGCTGGGATTAATACATACATAGATATAAGAGCAGCTATATAGTTCGTAGAATTCATTAAGTTTCTTGAAAATTTATAAATTATTGTTTCATAGATTTTGACCTACCGTTGGGGTTTTCGAGGTTTTCCTATTATGCTAAGTACCGACTTATGTATGTATGGGCTCGCGTAATGAAATTAGTTTCGAATTGACATTAAATTTTTAAACAGATTCAATGTAGGCATTATTCTGTCAATTGACATTTGTGGGGTTCTACTTCGAAAAGACAGATTTGTTTTCAATATTAATTTTCTACTCAAATTGAGAATTTTGATTGGGAAATAATGTTGCAGAATTCAGCGATTTGTATTTACAGTTTTGAGTATTCAATTGACTTTTAAATTACAGTTTTTAGAGTTCCTTAATCCGCACCCAAAAACAGAACACTAATGGAATCAGTTCGGTGTCTGTCATAGGCCTTTTTCTTAGAGACTATATGACGTAGACTATTGAAATTTGAAAAAGTTGTAAAAATTAGTGTCCCAAACACAAACCTGAACTTAAAAAGTTGAATTTCGACTTTGGGGGGATAGATGGGAAGTATTTCCGAAAATCTACATCGTCAAAGACGTCGACTTTCGCGCGTCTGTAGGTACGGAAAAGACCTCGCACCAATTGTTCTACCTGTCGCATATCTTCCTCCTCTCATGACGACGAAGAGGACATCATCATATCGTCAATTTTATGCGAAAAATCCATTTCTGAATGCATTATTGTGAGTGAGGGAATGAATAGCACAGCAAACAGAAAACACATAGGTACTTAAATAAAATAAAAAATATCTCCAACTCCACAAATTGTACTTGAAATGCAAGAAAATCTAGTTTAAGGAAAGCAGTACGCGTGGTATTCATCTCCGAGGCAGGAAAACCGAGCCACTCCACTGCGAAGGATTACTGATCCTCAAGCCTCTTGTCCTTTCTTCTAAAGACGATCGAGAGACTACTTGATCTGGAAATAAGGAATAAACTCGAAATAAACATGCAACTGTGTGAAGCGCAATACGCTTACTCCAAAGGTAAATCTGTGCAGACAGTACTCCCTGAAGTTGCATCTCAATAGAGAAATCCATTGACCTCAAAGAATTCACGTTGACGGCCTTCCTGGATATAGAAC
The DNA here is from genome assembly GCA_949775065.1 of Brachyopa scutellaris. Classification (NCBI taxonomy): domain Eukaryota; kingdom Metazoa; phylum Arthropoda; class Insecta; order Diptera; family Syrphidae; genus Brachyopa; species Brachyopa scutellaris. Next base: position 116,400,008 of record OX459112.1, read on the forward strand.
GAACTTTCAAAATTTGAAAACTGAAACCATTACATCCTTTCTAAGAAAACATGGCTGACCTTCATAATAAACTGGGTAAAGACAATGCTTAACAGTAGAGTGATCTACTCTAACTAAGGGGACAATGCAGTCAGGAAAACTGTCGGGTATGGACTGTCCTTTTATGGAACATCTCACTTAATAAAATCCTTAGGTCACTTACAAGCAAATGCACGAGCCGACATTGTAGTCATTCTGGTAACAGGAAAATTCCTTTCACGACTAGCGATATCATGGATTCGGCGCTAGCAGAATTGTCAACTTGGACTGACACCAAAGGCCTGTCGATTATCATCAACAAGACAGTTCCAGTTCTGTTCACAAGAAAATACAAAATCCCATCTTGGAACCCTGACTGAAAGGCACTTGCTTCAGAATCTCCATGGAAGCTAAATACCTGGGCATCATATTCGATTCCAAACCGAACTGGAAACGTAACACAGAAGAAAGATTGAAAAGGGGACTCAATGCATTCTACGCCTGCAAGAATACACACAGCGATTGTAAGACCAATCCCTACCTACGGGTCTATAACGGGGTGGGGTGCGACTAACATCAAATCCTATCTTAGAAATCTGAATAAGGTACAAAGGATATCCTGTCTAGGTATTACATGCGCACTCAAGTCTACGCCGCAACTTGGGTTAGACACGCTTCTGCACCTTGCACCCATTGATCTCTCCATAAGAAACATGGCAGCCAAAGGAGCTCTCAGATTAAGAGAGGCCACGCCCATCTGGACACATGCTTATACTGGACAATTTCAATCAAAAATGACTCAGGCCCTGCACAGATTACGAGAAACCCCAGCTTTACTTTACCAAACACTTCAAGGTCTCCATACCAGGCTGGCAGATCTGGAACAACTCCGACAATGCCATCATCAGACTCTAGAACAAAGGAATGCACCGGGGTAGGTGTCTTCTCGAAAGAACTTTGCTATTAAGAAAGCAGCACAAATTGTCCTAGCAAGAAAATTACGTGCAACGGAAATCACCATTTGCGTGGACAGCCAAGTCACACTTAAAGCAATGGACTCCACTTCCGTGAATTCAAAATGCGTAAGAGAGCGCCTCATGGCACTCAGAGCAATAAAGCACCACAAATACACAGTTCTACTCTGGTGGGTAGCCGGACGCGTGACAGACAGATCTTACCGGCTTTCAATACAGCTAAAAATCGAATAGACCGCCACCACTAATTTAGCCGAAGACCGATGGCGCAACGCTAGCGAATGTGCCAAAACCCACTGCCTGTGGCATCCTTTCAAATGACTTCTGTCAAAGCTGTATGGATGAGGACGCGATATAATCTGTAGCACACCTTCTATGCCGCTGCCGGCTCTTCAAGAATGGCGCCTATTTTGTACGTGAGCACTGTTCTTCGACTACCTAGATGACCTGGCTAAGATACCGCTTACAGACCTAAGGAGGTTTATTAGAAGATCGAATTGGTTTTGAGAAATGCATGTCTTTACATGCACAACTAGGGTATTCACAATGGACCTTTATGGCCTCTGAGTTCACTGCAAACGACTCTCTAACTTAACCGAACCTAACCTAACCTAGCCCTCGAAGTGTGGTTTATAATCGAAGTGGATAACAGGTTTAAAAAATAAGGTGTAAAATTTTTAAATAATACGAATTCTAAAAAATTTGATGGTTTAAATATTTTTAAACCATGGCTTAACCCGAATCCTCCTGGCGTTGCCATATGGCAGCTAACAACATTCATGCCTTTTTGCACCTCTCTAAGTGTGAACCCACACTGAATAGAACAAAACTGCGTTAGATAAATAAAACATTTTTTTATTTTTTTTTAAAGCATACAATACACACATTTCAATGCGAGTACCCCCATTGAATAAAGCAAAACAAAGCAAACTAACGCAAAAGATTTTCCTTGACTTCCTTGAAAAATTGCATTCCGGCTTCTTGTCATTTAAGAAATAAAAAGGAATTGAAGAATGCAAATCGTGGTACAATTGAATTGTAATTCTGCTGAAATGGGTTGACAGTTCCATTGTGAGTATTGCGTCTATACTTTTTGGAAAAAATCCAGTTACAAAAGTATCCACATATTTCCGGGAAGAGCATAAGCTATGGATCTTCCACGACCCTACGCAATTGCATGGTATAATGCAAACATAGGTGGCACGAACCGTATGGACCGAAATGTAAACAACTAATGAATAGGTGTTAGAGGGAAGAAATGGTGGTCGTCCATTTTAACTTGGCTTTGACTGATAGATGTTTCAAATCAAAACGCTTGGTTACTCCACAAAAAAGCTGGCTCCAATTTACCCGGACTTTAGCTCAAGCATTCGATAGCACGGTTTTATTGGCGGACTCTTGGTGACCCGAAACCTCTTGATGGTTTTCGTAGACATAAAATGGAAACCGAAAATGCTAATGCTCGCTACGATCGAGTGGACCATTTGATTATTAAGATTCCCAATAAAAAAAGATGACGATGTGCAGGTTCGCTATGCAGATCACACTGTACTACAATGTGTTCTAAGTGCGATGTAGGCTTATGTGTAGCTTGCTTCCAGACAAATCATTACATATCTTTAAATTTATGAAATTAATAAAAATAATACTGAAATAAAATGCACCGTGGTGTAGTGGTAAGTGCGCTGGACTACTACGCAATGCTGCCCGGGCCCAACACCTAAAAGATTTTTTTCACGGTACCACCTCTTTCGAATATCTGACAAGCATTAAAAGAGTATCATTTGTCATGATGAGCTTCTCAACTCGCCGTTCGGAGTCGGCAAAAAAACTGTAGGTCCCTTCCATTCGGGCAAAAATATAATACGCACACACAAATGGTTGCGAGAAGCAGGCCCAGGTTCACCCTGAGCTGTAGCACCACCTAAAGTAAAGTAATACTGAAATAAAATACATGATTTACTTGCATGTATACAGTCTTATTATTTATTTTGGTATCAGGACTAACGTTACATATATGTAACGGCCTAGTGTGAGCAAACCTTATTAAAAAAAAGTTTAAAAAAATCTGATCTAGGTTTCTGCACACAATACAAGCCGCGTCTTAAAATTTCAGGCTTGTATCGAACATTTTGGACTCTCGTCATTAATGGATTAATATAAACAAATTTTAAACCCAGTGAATAATACGGGCGTTACTAAAGAAAAATTCCAACATTGGCGTGTCTGCTGTCAGATTAACTATTATGTCTGAGTGCTGTTATATTGAAAATAAAAACCTCTAGAAAAACCCCTTTACATATACAATTACTCGTACTATTATTATCAATGGATTAATATTCAATGGCATATTTATTTATTTTGACAGCTTACAACTGGTGACTACTCTGTGCTTATGCTGCCCACGTAATATTCCTCATCTCTTTCAGTCACTTGCATACAAAAATGTATGAAATAAACATATTCGAATTAAATGTTAAAAATGAAAGAGCCTGTTCTTAATTTATTTTCATACTGAAATTCGATTCAATAAGCAATCTTTTCAACTCACTCAAACGATTTTTCTTTTTAATTAAAATACAATTTGGAGTGATTTTTCAATGACATTCTCTTCACGCACTTAATGTCATGGAAGAATTGAATTCAATACTAATAAACTGGCAGAAAGTGCTTGTGGTATACCTACGGTGACCATCCGTCCTGTATTTCTCGGGACAGTCCCGTATTTCAATAGCCTGTCCCGGTTTTATTTTTGAGAAATACGGGACGTAGAAATGTCCTGTATTTAATTTTTAGTCCCGTATATTTATATTATTATTTTTTATATATTATTTAAGCATTTAGCCATTAGTAGTAGATTATCCGGGATATGTAGTTAAGAAACCCCGTTTAGCTGCTCAGAGGTACTTATTCATGAACAAAACAAGTCCGCGAAAAGGCGAAATATCGTCACAACCAACAATCGAAGAGTGACAGCCAACGAGTCATACTAGAGTACTAGAACTCACCACAGTTTGTGCTAGATTAAGTTTATTACCTTTTGTTTTGTTTCGATTGTAGTGTTTCATTAAAAGGATATTTGAAAGGGGAATATTTCATGTTATTCATGATGCAAGAATGGGAAACAATAAGTACAACTTAAAAGGGAAATGTAGATAAGCGATATGTCCTTAAAAGGGGATTTTAACAAGAATATTACTTTATAAACTTAGGGTTTCAAAAAAAACGATGATGCTATGCAGGTTTTGCACTTCAGAGGGTGGATTTTAACCGGGTTTCACTCTACGTACAATCACAGAAGTAAAAACACCAGAAAATCGTTGCAAATCAACACTCAACAGGTTTTATATGGGTTTGAAACTTCTTACGGAACCCTAACGAACAGACAGACAACAAAGCGACCTAATAAAAACGTAGTAAAATTAAGTTTTTTGCTTTGAATTTGTTATATGTATGTCACATTACTTTATTATTATTTATTGTTATTTTCGCTTTAAGCTTTTTTTTTCAATAAGCAATTTATGAAATACATAATCCAAAAGTAGCTATTTGTAATTTTTTTCTCTTTCTGTGTTTATTTATATTTCACTTTTTGTCCCATATTTCGGTCCAAAAAATATGGTCACCGTAGATATACCCTTCAATGTGTTAAAAGTGCCCGAATTGAAAATATGTATGTATATGCCCCTCACCGTATCATGCTTCGCTGAAAGTGCCGGTTTATAGTCTGTGTGATAACCGGTGGATTAGTTTTAATGTTGTAAATAAAACACTGATATTATTTAAGTACCGGTTATACAACAAAATAACAATTAACTTTATTTACTGTAATTATTATAAGCAATCAAAACTATTCTAATTATAACAATCGGATTCTTAAGATGATTACAACTGCGCGGCTGGCCAACGACTGCCCCCAGCCGGTCTGCTGATATTAGGAGAGCTTTTACGTAGAAGAGCAGTATGTTCATTAATCGGCAGGTCGTCACATCCCTCCGATATTTTTCAGCTTCAAGGTAAGCTTCCGATTAGCTCTTTTTGCTCTTCTACTGGATCCGTGTTAGAACTGGACTGCTTGCATTATCTGGTGAATTAATCAAAATTTTACCTGAAAGATGAAGAACAATAACATTATGATTTTATTGGAAACAAAGCCTGGTCCTGGAGGGGTGGATCCTGATCCCAGCAGGTCTGGTATTTTCTTTAAGCGGCTGATGTTCCGCCTTACAGCTTTGCCATTGCTGTCCATTAACTCTGAATTCGGCAGGACTGAATGTAGTTGCGAGCTTATTTTTTTAGGTATCATATTTTGAAGCAATACTTCGTCTGCAAGTCCTATCTCACAACATTTTGGTCTACGATCCTTATCAGCTCTCTGTTTTCCCTTCTATTTGTTTCTTATATCTGAATCCATAGCTTCTGCATCTTAAATGCTTTCTGGGATATCTTGAATGTAAGCAAGGATTAGCTTATTGAATAATAGCTCGGAAGCCGCATGGCGCTTAACCATGGGGAGTGACATTAAACGGCCTTAGAAATCGCTATCTGAAATCTTTAAAAAAAAATCGATTCATATCCTCTCTCCATTCGCCTTGCGGCCAGTATGGTGGTTATTTCAATTTCAATTTCAATTTCAATTTATTTATTTCATTTATCATACACGTAGATATATATAAATCCATTGTTGTGCAGAGATTATACAGCGGAATAATTTAAAGTAGTTTTATTTTAAGTCAAGAATCAAAAATAGGAAAAGAAAATAAGAAGAGAATCCCTAGTGCCCTAATCATAATGTTAGCTTACTCTTAGAAACAATCCATAATCCATACGCTCTCAAGTACTCAAATGCTGTCTTAACCGTCTCTTGAAGTCACAGACACCTTGACATCTCCTTACATTGGCCGGAAGCGAGTTCCAAAGTCGCACCGCATAAGCAAAGAACTGTTTTTTGGTTGTGCCATATTTAAAGGTGGGCACGATGAAAGCTCGACTTCTTTCGGAAGTTGCGAACTGAAGTCTATGAAAAAGGTACTCCGGCATTCTGTTCTCTTTGACCTTAAACAAAAACGTTAGGACATTAAGATCCAAATATTTTTGGAACTCCAGACCAAGGAAGTCTCTTGCATATCCGGAGATATGATCATACCAACGTACGTTATAAACAAATCTCACAGCTCTATTGAAAGCCACTCTTAATTTACGTGAATTTAGACTGCTCACATCGCAAAAGACCGGATGTGCATAAAGCAGGATTGGCAGGATTAAAGTTTTCACCAAGGTAGCTTTCACTCTGGTTGGGAGACAATGTCCGGATTGGTACAGTGCGCGTAAACCACCATAAACCTTGCCTACAGTTATTGTAATGTGATCGTCCCAGGTAAGAAATTGGTTGAAGTGCACTCCTAGATTTTTAACCCTTGGAGAGTACTGAAGAAGAACACCATTTATTTCGATAGGGGGAAGGCAGGACGTGTCTAATTTTGTACGGCTTATAACGATAGCTTGGCTCTTTTCAGTATGTCAGTTATGTTATTATAGTTATGGGATAACCGAGTCCGAGTAATTACTTTAATATAGCAATAATTATATTTGATGTTATTCTCTTCACGAACTTAATTTCATGGTAACTTGAGTAGTAATCGATGATTATAAAAATAAAGCCATGATTCGGAAGTGGCATAGCCACGGACCATCTGGGAAAGCATGCCTGCCCGTTGGATTTGCATCGCGACAGCTTTTCACGAACTTTTCTACGTCTCCATGAATCAGAGCCCACCATACTTTAAAGCACACTCTGCGTCTCATCGCGGTTTCCCCTGGGTGACCCTAAGTGCCGTTTTAAGAATCCGTGACCTTAGGGCCGTGGGTATGACAATATAAGTGCCTCGATGCAGAATGTTTTCCAAGGTACAAAAATCTAAACAAAATGGAAAAATCTGTTCCAGCTGTTGGAACTCCACATATTATTGTGAATACTACCATTGTATTTATATCCTATAGTAATGACAAGAAGGGCACTCAAATTATTTACAGGTTTCCTCGCAATCTGTGTGGCGCTGTAAAAAATATGATGTGCGTGTGGTTTGTGTATAAGATAAGAATTTTGTTTTTTAAAGTTTCCAATTGGTTTGTGTTAGAAGAAAAGCTTACTCGGAAATATAGCTTGCAGTACAGAAATAGATTACGCTCACATTCTTCGCTACACAACCAAAACGATGTTGTTGAGATAGGACATTATTCTGTGTGTATGTATCCCTTTTTCCTTTTATTAAATTGTTTTCAGGTTATTCGGTTGGTGAACTCGTATGTTTCTGTACGATACGAATAAATTATTATTCTTGTTTTCATATTCCTACACTTATGTATGTACATATGTGTGTATGTAATATATATGTGTACCTGTAGTTGGTATGCATATTATACTACATAATTTGATTATAATTTATAAGTACATAATTACATATGTAGGACATTATGTATTTGCATCATTTGTCACAACTGATTTTCATAGTCCTTCTGGCGGTAATGTTATTCACCTTTCTAGGCCTCTAGCTTCTGATTTCTGATCCAATTTTTATGTTTGACCCACTCTCTGTTTCACCAGAACCACGATGAGGACGTGGTGGACCGATGGTTAAATTTTATTTGATTAAGAAAGAATAAGGGGGTATTCTATTCCATATAAAGAGCTCCTCCTACAGTAGTAGGTACCTACAGTATTGTGCAAAGCATTTTCAATTTTTTTTCAAATACCTACAGTGATTTTGTATTTTAACTACTCTAAAAAAGGCAGAATTCGAATGAAATACTGAGTTGAAAAGACTTACGTTGAGTTTATTATTTAAAAGAAAGCAAATAAATCCCTAACATATACAGTTGATGTTTTATAACAAATAAAAAAAAAAACGAACACATGCAATTATTTTTTTTTAATATGTAGGTATTTGGTACAATACAAAGTATTATAGCTAAATTGTCTCTTATTATTCCTCACACCTTTTTGATATGGACAAAATAAGGGAGTTTATTAGCTAACAAAACATCAGAGAAAAAAAAACTTGCAAATATTTTGCACAATACTGTATGTACTGCCAAGATAACAAAAAAACCCTTTATGCAGTGAAAATGCATTTACAGTATGTAGCTGTAAAGGGAGCGTGCATCCACATTTACCAACTTCTTGCGATAGGCGCACGTTTGCAACAGAACATTTTTTTTATAGTTTTAGTTCCTCTGATGTGTGCCCATAAACACAAATATAAACTTATTCCAATTGGTTAACGTTTTTTTATGATTTGGGAGGACAGGACCTTATTAGGCGCTGGGCCTTATTTGGGTCACCTACCTTACATATTTTTTAGAATTTTTTTTTTTCGAGTTAATCTACAGTATTGTAAAAGATGAACGGTTTGATTTTTGGATACTTGAATAGATGAACGCTCTACCCACAAATTTGTTTTTCTTCCTTATTCGTATTTTAGTTATTCCTAGTAGATTCATATAACCGTCATTCTTTGGAAAACTGTTCTTTTCTGCTTGATTTTGCATTTTTGCATTTCATTTCGTTTGTTTGCATACCATTGTGAAGTGAATTTATATAGAGAAAAGATGCCACCAGTTAAAGGCCGAGTAAAGTTTGTAAATTTAAAATAAAAGTGCAAAGTGTTGAAAGACATCTTAACCAAAATTAAGTACCTACTTACGTAAAATTAAGTACCTATAGGTACTCAAAAAGATGAACATTTCGAAAAGATGAACAGGGCCGGTTTTTTATTCGTTCATCTTTTCGAGATTCTACTGTATAATAGTTCTTTATGTTTTTATCGTGACCAGCATTTTAGAGTTCAAAACGAACTTATAAAAATTCCTTATTACCATATGGGTAGGTTACATTCGAAACCCTAAAAACGAAACTCCGGTCATATTTCCTTTTCCCTTGAAGCAATTTCTATAAGCACAAATCATTTCTGCGAAAAAAACACACATACGCATAACCCATTCGCTTATGGCAGTGAAATGAAATACAAATATACTCCACACAATAGTATAGGTATGCTTATGTTGTAAAGTAAATTCTTGAATTCAACTTGTTGTTGTTCTTACGCTCCCTCTTGCTCTTTTCATCTTCCCCACATTACTAACCCACCCTTTAGATCAATAGCTTTTTTTCTTTTCACAAACCATAATTAAGAACGACGAATAAATAAACAAACAAAAAGCTCGTTTTCAGATATTTTCTCATTTTGGTACAACTATCGGCATCTAGTGAGGTAACCTGCAAACGTCCTTGTCATTACTATAGGATATAAATACAATGATACTACTAACCGCTTCCATAAGTTCCGTATCTGATTTATTATTTACGATAATTTTAAGAGTGGATCACGTTCGCAGTATTGATTTTTGAATTACAACGCAGACGTTCTGTTCACCTGCTCTGTCGAAAGTGTCAGATTGCTCCATTTTGCACAGTACGGAAAACGATTCTGCAATTCCGTCTTGGAAAATGACTTTAACTTTAACAAATTTCAATCGTAAACCCATCTTTTAATTTTGGTTGGTGGCTTCAATGTTGGCTCGGAAACAGCTTCCAAATGCTCATGATCTGTTACTCGTTTGAAATAAACTCCAGCCAAATAATAGTACAGTCTTTCTACAGGCCATACTAATATGCAAGACTTTCTTTTTCAGTTTGAGACTTCTGCGTTCAACCTCGGCGGTTGTCTCCATTTCCCTTGAACACTATAACGACTGGGAATAAGCAGTTAGTACCCGACGCAAGGGCTGTTGTACTGGCTATACAGATCTGTCAATAGACGAGATTTTGATACCCCTGATTTTTGGAAATGGCTGAAAGTTTTGTATTTGATTTCGAAGTTAAATATTTAAAACATTCAGATTAATCGCAGTACCCTTCCCTAACAGTGATAGTCTAGCATTCTATATAACATCCTATCCTATCCTATCCTATCCTATCCTTCCTATCCTATCCTATCCTATCCTATCCTATCCTTCCTATCCTATGTATGTTTGGATGTTTGGATGTTTGTTGCTCAATAGCACCTTAACGGTTTAACAGATTTGAATGAAACTTTCGGGAATAGATAATCTACTTCCTGGATTAGAGTTTAGGCTACTTTTTAGACAAAAAATACAATTCCTTGATTCCATAATTCGCATTATTCCAATTTACGCTTTTATTATTTGCTCATTATTTTTGGGTAAACCATTGTCATTCCGTTGGTTGAGGTTTGTTCGTGCAGATATTATGTTCTTTTCTTCGCCACAAATCCATCGCTATCGCTTATTCTTTAATTTTCCCAGCAGGAAAGTACGGTATGTAAAGGGTGATTTTTTAAGAGGTTGAGAACTTTTTTTAAAAAAAAAAACACAAAAAATTCGAAAAAATGAATGAAATATTTATTTGAATCGATAGTTTGAACCTTGCAATTTAATGTTTAAAGATAATTTCATGCAAATGTTGACCGCGGTTGCGTCTCAGGTAGCCCATCCGCTGAGTCCAATTTTGGCATACTCTTTCACACATATCGGCCGGTATCTCACGAATGAATGCATGGATGTTGGCTTCCAGTGCGTCAATCGAAGCGGGCTTGTCCCTATAGACATTAGCCTTGACATACCCCCACAAAAAATAATCTAATGGTGTCAAATCGCACGATCTAGGCGGCCAATTGACCGGCCCGAAACGTGAAATTAACTGTTCACCAAACTCGCCTCGCAATTGCGCCATTGTTTCGCGTGCTGTGTGGCATGTGGCACCGTCTTGTTGAAACCACATATCATGCAAGTCAAGAACTTCCATTTCGGGCAAAAAAAAAGTGCTGTAACAAAGGCCTAACTGCTGGGAACGGCGCCGAATCGACATTTCGCGGTCTTCTGTCACACTAGCTGATACGGCCGCAATATTTTCTTCACTACGCACAGTACGTAAACGTGTTGGTGGTTTAATGTCCAACAAAGTAAATTTGGTGCGAAATTTGGTCACAATCTTCCGAATAGACTGCTCAGAAGGTCGAGAATGCCGATCATAAAATGGAAGCAGCGCGCGATGAACATTTCGAACCGAGCACGAATTTTGATAGTAAAATTCAATAATTTGCAAGCGTTGTTCATTTGTAAGACGATCCATGGTTAAATTGCAAACCAAACTGAAGCTGTTTGACAGTGACACAAGGTACTAAACACACGTCAGCTGTCAAAACCAGTGTTGCCAAAACCAAACCAGCTAAAAAATCACCCTTTATTACTTGGAGAATCGAATACATAATTAGTTATTATAGATGAGAAATAAAATGTATCCAAAAGAATCGACGTGGTAATGTCATATAATAACAAAGCAAATTGATTACCACGTATATTCCCACATCTGCAGGAAATGTAATCTAGTGTTTTTGAATTTAACAATTTTTCGGTCACAGTGTTGTCTGTCGGCGCCTTCATGTCGCCTTTTATATTTAAAAACGCATGAAAAACTTATTTTGTGTTGCAACGCGTGACAGCGAGGAGTGAAAAAAAATAGAAATGTATTCTAAACGGATTGGCGAAGACAATTAACAAAAAAAAAAGCTTTGTGCCTTCCTTTTTAATTTTATCCTAGAATTTTTTGTAATAAAATATTTTAAAACGAAACAGTGTACTTTTCATTTAAAGCTGAATACATTTCTTTAAATGCATTATGTAACTAATTATAAATGCATGAATTATGTAATACATTACAAAGAATGAATTCTATGATGCATTCTTAAAACACTTTCAGGTAATCGATTATTTTCCTAGGACATAGTCTGTGTTAAGAATAATGAATTCTGGAATCAATAGTCTATACTAGCGATTGATTCCCTGTTCGATTCCAATAGATTACCTTTTCCTGCTGGGTTCTTTCTACCCATACGCGCATTATGTGATGGGTAAACCATTGCCATTGAACGTCATTCTGTTGGGAGAGGGTTGTTTCTGTAGATGTTATGCTCTTCTCTTCGCCACAAATCCATCGCTATCGCTTATTCTTTAATTTTCTTTCTACCCATACGCGCATTGAATGATGGGTAAACCATTGCCATTGATCGTCATTCTGTTGAGAGAGGGTTGTTCGTGTTAATATTAATGCTCTGAGGGAAGTAGAGAAGGGATGATTTTGCTGATATTTGCTACCGACTTTAGTTAGTTGTGTTTCTGCTAGAGATGGGCTAAGTTGTGAATTTTCATTCGCAGTTATAACTGCTAATGCGATTTCTTATTCACAGTGAATATAAACTGCTAATGTAAACTGCTAATGCGAATTCGCAATGAAGTCCTATTATGCATTCGTGAAAATGTTAAAATTCATTTTAATTTCAAATTCGATCGATCTACCTCAAATCACAAACAAGAAAAATCTATTTCTCTTGTCTGTGCTCAAATAAACCATTAATTCCCTTTTTTTCTTAGCATATAAAACTGAACAAAAAGATGCATACAATAGACGTGTTTTATTTGTAGCCTGTAAACATGTTTCAGCAACATGCTTTCCACGTAAAATGGATATTTATCCAGCCTAAGGTTTTGTTGTATTTATTTACTACATTGAAACCTTTTTTTAATATATATGTATATAGGCTTGCAAACAAAAAACGCCTATGAACTTTTTGTGTATTGGACGAATACAACACATGAAGTGCACAGTTCAGTTTCGCACGAGCTTACGTTCAAATTTTTCAATGTCTATGTCGTGCGAGTGAAGATCGGCACAAGGAAATCAAGGGTTGTTTTTGGTTTCATCTCATTCAACGAACAGAATCAATCATATGCCAAAGTTATGGTGTAAATACTATATATTACATATGTGCATGTGTATATTTTGTCGGGGAGGTGTTGCGGGGAAAAACATTAAAAAATATTTGTATGGATTGAGTATGTTTTTGACACGTACATTGCACACCCTGACGAGATGTATGTACTGGTATGTATGTATGTACATAATATCCTCTGATAAAAAAAATTTACTTGCATACCTGGCGCCGATGATCTTGCTGAAACTAAAGATATAGTAGGATGCTTTATTTCTATGTGCTTCTTTAAATTCGATGTACTGGTTCTGTACGAAAATTTCGACCAACACAAATTACATTTCGCGAATATTTCGTCCACTTCTGTAAAAAATAGTAAAAAGCAATTTTGGGCCCATTCAGTGATATTACTCTACTGATAGAAAATCGCATTCGCATAAGCATAGCAGCGATTGCAAGTATAATGTATAACCTCTGCTGCTACCTCTGGACACAGACAAGAGAAATACACAGATGTAGAATGGTAGAACAAAAGCATGTTACAAAAAAAATTTAAAACCGGCATACTAAAATCCAAAAACCAGCATACTATCATACAATACCTCGTATGAAATGCCTGCAACATGAACGAACTCAAAGAATGGTGTATGATTCGAACAAAAATGTTCGTTTCTCTTAATTTCCTTTTCTGTATTGGTCTTCCTTGTGTGTTGTGGATGTTGTTGTTGTATTCCCATTACTGACAGACGATCAATGGAGATTATTAGAAATCAGAATACTTGATGGTGTGAATGACGCTCTCCTTAAAGGCACGGAACCCTATCCACTTTTTGGACAGCTGACCACTTTCAAAGGTTTCAAAATTATGGAATGTGACGATGAGAATACACTAAACTGGTTGAAAAAGTTTGTGACCGACACCGAAGCTCCGTGGGCTAATGCCGACCTAAAGGTGATCGAGAAGAAAGAACTCATCAGCCTTACTACACCTAGAGGCCGCATCCTTCTCACGGGTCCTTACCTCCCAAAGGATAGAATTGAGCGTAACCTAAGGTTACTTAACCCAGAACTTCTCAGCAGAGACTGGGAAGTATTAGAAGTTGGAGAACATACTGAAGCTGGTATGGAAGTAACCATACTGCTCAGTCCCCGTTCGATGCCTTTACTCCGCGAAGGGAACTATAAAGTCCGCGTTAGGATTACCCGATGCAAGGTAAGGCCTGTTGCTGGACTAATCCAGCAAGGAAAAGGTGAAAGCTCTAGCCATGATGAAGGTAATACAGATAAACCTTCATCATAGCAATGCGGCTAGTGCCAACCTTGCCTTCCTTATGGGGGACAAAAACATAGACATAGCTCTCATACAAGAGCCTTGGACTGTCCGAGGCAAAATTATGGGACTGAACCTAAAAGGCCTAAGAACATACAATACCGATATACCAAAAGATGAAAGTAAGATGAGAACATGTATTGTTGCTAAAGAACACATTAAGCTCTTTCTTTTATCTAGATACAGCAAAAATGACCAAACAGTCGTGAAATATGAGAGGCGGGGCAAGCCATCAATTGCGATAGCATCCATCTACTTGCCGTATGACGCGACGGATGGACCTCCATCTGAAGATACGGGGAGACTCGTGAGGAAAGCAGAGCAGGAGAAATGGGATCTACTCATGGGGTGCGATGTTAACTCCCACCATACGCAGTGGGGAAGTACGGATATCAATCCTAGGGGTGAGTCTCTTTTTGAATTTATTATAGAACATAGCCTGTTGATAGCAAATACTGGGAATGAACCCACATTCATAACTAAAAATAGGCGAGAAGTTCTAAATGTCACCTTAATGAACAACTCGGACTCTTTTTCTGTGAGCCGGTGGAAAGTCTCATCCGATATCTCGTTCTCGGATCACAGAATTTTAGAATTCGAAATAAGTGAACATAAACCACCGCAGGTAAAATATAGAAATCCCAGAAAAACCAACTGGGATATCTTTGTCAATGAGGTGGAGAAATATAATAGCAAGCTGCAAGAGCAGAAGGCACAGACACCGAAAGAGATTGATGCTGCAATAGAGGACTTAGGCATTATCCTCAATACGGCATATGTAAAGGCATGTCCTTCCAGGAACATCTACAATAAAAAGTCACCGCCGTGGTGGAACAAAGAGCTTTCGTGCATGAGGAAAGAAACACGTAAACTCTTCAACGCGGCAAAAAGACTTGACACTGAAACAGACTGGGAACTCTACAAATCCAGTCAAAGGAAATTTAAGAGTGCAGTAAGCAGTTCCAAACGTACCTCATGGCGTATCTTCTGCAGTAAAATTGAAAATACCACAGAAGCAGCGAGACTAAGGAAGATCCTGGCTAAGGAACCGTCAGTACCAGGATACCTTATAGATACCAATGGTAATTGGACGCAATCCTGTGCTGAGTCTCTGGAGCTCCTGCTTAGTACACACTTTCCTGGATGCTCGATGAATCCTGAAGAAACTCAACATTTAAATGACCAATTGGTAGAGGAGATGAGAGAGCCAGAAGGAATGGTGACTGAAGAAAGAATCCTATGGGCCATTGAATCTTTTCAGCCCTTCAAATCACCAGGCACCGATGGGATATACCCAATTATGCTGCAAAAAACCAAGCACCTACTGGCACCAACCTTACCAAGAATTTTTCAAGGTAGTCTTAGATGCGGTCACATACCTAAAGCATGGCGGGAAGTGAAAGTGGTTTTCATTCCCAAAGCTAGGAAACCGAGCCATACTACAGCAAAAGACTATAGACCAATTAGCCTTACATCCTTTATATTGAAGACCTTTGAGAAACTGATCGACGTGTACATACGTGGTAAGCTCAGCTGTACGAATATGTCCACAGCACAACATGCCTACACTAAAGGCAAGGGTGTGGAAACAGCGCTACACGATGTAGTTAGTACAATTGAAAGATCCTTACACGTCAAGGAATACATGCTTGCAGTGTTTCTCGACATTGAAGGCGCTTTTAACAATGTTGAGACACATGCTATCAAGAAAGCGCTGGAAGACAATAATGTTGAACGCACCGTGACCAGACTTATAGTTAACCTTCTTAATAGAAGGCATATTAACGCTGAACTCGGGGGAACCCGTCAGACAGTAATGGCATCCAGAGGTACGCCGCAAGGAGGTGTCATGGTCATAAATGAACTACTAGTGAAACTCAGATACAGTGGAATAAGAGCAACTGCATATGCGGATGATGTAGTGTTGCTTGCTATGGGCAAATTCCTAAATACTGTGAGCGAACTAGTACAGAGAGCTTTAAACACGCTAAACAACTGGACGAAACAATGTGGACTGGGGGTCAACCCTCAGAAAACCGAGCTAGTGCTGTTTACTAACAAGAGAACTATACCAGCCTTCAGGCTGCCGACTATTGAGGGCACTACACTTAAGCTGTCAGAGAGTGCAAAATACTTAGGACTCATACTCGACAGAAAGCTTAACTGGAAGCTGACCATTAAAGATAGAGTGAAAAAGGCATCAGTTGCCTTCTATACCTGCAGCAGATTCTTCGGGAAAAACTGGGGATCCAGACCACGAATAACACTGTGGATGTACTCTGCGATATTTAGACCTATACTTACGTACGGTGGACTGGTCTGGTGGCATGCTGTCGCCAAAACCAGCAACCTTAAGATTATGACCAAAATACAGAGAATAGCATGCACTGGTACAACCAGCGCGATGAGGACAACGCCATCAGCGGGATTGGAAACAATTCTCAACCTTCTGCCGTTAGATCTCTATATGCAAGAAGCGGCAGCAAAGAGCGCTCTCAGAATAAACCAGTCAAAGCACTGGAGACCGAATGCATATGGGCACACCAAGATACTTAGCAACTATCTCAGTGGCACCGTGAACTCAGACTACATTGTCCCATATTTGGATTTCAATAAACCCTTCTCGTGGGTCTTCCCAAGTAGAGAACAATGGGAGAACAACGAAGTATCAAACGAGTCTAAATCCATCTACACTGATGGGTCAAAAATGGATATAGGTATAGGAGCGGGTTGCTTCTCGGAGGACCTAAGAATTAACAGCTCCACACGACTCCCAGACCACAGCAGCGTTTTCCAAGCTGAGGTTCTAGCAGTGACAAAGGCTGCCCAATTGGTGTCAATGATGACAATATCCCGAGAGGATATCACAATTTACATTGACAGCCAGGCGGCCATAAAAGCATTAGCTGCTACGCAAATAACATCTAAGCTTGTGAAATGTTGCCGCGAAGAGCTCAAGGTTCTTGGCACGCAGCACACCGTAAAACTCTGCTGGGTCCCTGGCCACAGCGGGATACCAGGCAATGAAGCCGTGGATGAATTGGCCAGAAGGGGCTCAGCCCTAGACATAGAGCAAGCGGATTACACGGTTAAACCTCCACTCTGCAGCCTCAAGGCCAAAATCGAACAAAAAACACTATCTGAAGCAAATAGCAGGTGGAAATCACTAACTACCTGCGAAATATCAAGAAGGATGTGGCCAGAATATGACAAAGGAAAAACCAAAAAAACTTCTACAAAAAGATAGGAAATCCCTGTCAATACTGATAGGAGTGTTAACTGGCCACAATATGCTAAAATATCATATGAAAAAACTACGGCTCAACGATGATGACTTATGCAGGGGTTGCGGTGACGAAGAGGTTCATGAGGACATAGCCCATTTCCTCTGTCACTGTCCTAACCTCTGCCAATTAAGAAACAGAACCCTGGGACAATTCTTCTTCGAACATATCGACGAGCTGTCTGACCGTTCACCGTCAGGTCTGCTCAAGTTTGCCAGGAGATCCGGATGGTTGGAACCAAGCTACTGATATCACGGGTGGGAAAACACAATGGGTACCACAATGGGTTCACATGAACCTAAGTGTGATGAGGATATAACTATCTTCATCAGCCCGCTTACCTAACCTAACCTATTCCCATTACTGCTTAAATTCGTTTTCTTTTGTATCACGAAAACAGGTTTTATTTATTTTTTGTTTGTTTTCGCATACAAAACGAATACACACGCAGTATGTGTGTGTGATGTAATAATTTTGTTTTTTTTTTCTTGTCGCTTGAATTTCTTATTGTAAGTAATGCAAGTTCAAAGGGGCATATGGAAGGGGAATAGCGACTATACCATGGATGTGTGATTTTCATAGTGCTGCAAGTGTTCAGATTTTCTTGAATGGGAATTTTGCTACCGAATATTCGTGTGTACATATAAATATGTATGTATGTATATGCGATGGCCCAACAGAAGGGCGGGAGAAGTAGATCATTTCGTTGGTTTTTGTGATTGCAATAAAATATGTAATTTCTTTGAAAACGTTAATTTAATTTCCAGAGTGAAATTAATATATGTATGTATGTATGTACATATGTTATCTCTATATATAAAACAGTTATATATAAAACAGTAAGCGCCTTTACAGGAGCCCAACAAAATATTTGCCGTCGATTGTAAAACTACATACATTTATGTATGTATGTCTATGGAATGTATGCCTCCACAAATTACTCAAATTTTTATTTTTTCAGTTGAAGGACATGCATAAATTGTCGGAGAAATATTCTTATTGATTTCTTACAAATCAAAAAAAAATTCGCTCAACCATAAATCAAAGAACATCGTAATTTCACAGAAATGTGAAAATAAAACCAAACAAAAACAACAACCACAGATCAAAATATGACCACCATATACACACACAAACACACCACAGTTCAAAATCCAGAAACACCGACCAGCCAGTCAGTCGTTCGTATATGTTCGTTCGCAAGAACGATTGAGATAAGTAGACAAAATAAAGGGTTGCAAGAAAATGAAATATAAAAAAATGTGTGTATACCGAAGTCACAACACACTGGAGGATGGTTGACTCGCACGACTATGTAACTTAGAACCTGCATGATCATAGAATAAACGAAAAACAGAACAAGTGGAGTCATCTACACAAAAGAAGAGAACTAAACTCGATGTATACCATATTCTACATCTGTATATTTCTTTTGTCTGTGCTCTGGACCTGCTACTACTCCCAATCCCAACCAACCATACATACTTTCAAGTTTCAACCAGCTGCGACTGCGATTTTGATAGCAGCAATAGCACCAATAGCAAGTAAGATCTCCGTTGGCGATAGCAAATCGCATTCGCAACTCAATAGCAAGTATAACTTGTGCTGCTACTGCTACCTTACCTGCTACTGCTAGCTTACATGCTACTGCTATTTAACATGCTACTGCTACCTTACATACTACTGCTATCTATCATGCTACTGCTACCTTACATGTTACTGCTATATACCAACCAACAATGCTTTCAACCAGCTGCGATTGCGATATGCAACTTTGAGAATTGGTTTGGCGCCTGTTTCGCAGACACATGTTGAAAATTGGATGAGACGTTCGGCAGATAACGTGTAAAAAGGGTAGGTTTGTTCTTTTCTACGTGTTTCGTATGAGGCAAACACACATTTTGTGTGTCGTGTATGAAAAATGAAATTATGACTCTGTGTATGTAATGTATAGAAGCGAGACAAAATTATTATATGGAATAGCAGTTTCAGCAATAGCAGTTTATTTATAAGTCATTAGCAGGTTGCGAATGTAAATTTTCATTAGCAGTGAATGAATAGCAGAATGCGATTTTTTGATCATCTCTTGTTTCTGCTTCATCAGCGTGTGGATCTAGATTGACGGAAAGGGGGAAATGCACGATTTTTTTTACTTTCTTTTTTTTGTCACTTTACAGCGGTATTGGGTTAGGTTAAGTCAATGGATACCTTAGAATAAAGTTTCACCTTTTATTTCAATTCACAAATATATATATTGTAGTAGGGGTAGGTAGGCGTTGTTGAGTTTTAAAATCAATAAATAGTTGGTGATTTCAGACAAACCTTAACAGTTACTTCACGATTAATGCTTACATCAAAGCCGAATATCTTCGGCGTTTACATAATGTTACTTTAACTATGAACATTAAGTACAACTCTTAGATATGAGAAACCAGAAAGTACCATTATTTGATGCTCATATAATACATATTATGTACATATGTGCGTAGATGTGTTTGTACACAGGTATACTACATTTCCATCAATTTTTTATGCAATCGTTTTATCTATAGGGAAAAATATTCCGTTAATCCGTCAATTAGAATATTAAAAATATATATTTCGATGCATCCTCTTCTCCGGGGTCTACTTATGCAAACGGTATACTCTATACACAACCTCTTGAAGTTGGATCCGTCGAAATGCAATACTTTATTTTCTTTCTTCAAAGGATTTTTGATTTCTTCTGCCTGCCTATTTGAGGCTCAAGGCCATTTTTCTCATTATGACCGGATCAAAGTCGCTACGCTTTGCACAGGAATTGTGTTACCCCTGTTCCACTCATTTCAATAATATTTTGCGTAATTTAAACTATGTCAAAGCTTGCATAATTTAATGCGTCTCGTGTAGTGTTATTATATTTTCTGCAATTGAATGCTCAACAATTTAATGTTCATATCTTTATCCAACTACAATTGAATGTAATGCATCTTCTTCTTTTTTTCTTTTTTTTTGCAATTTAATGCTCAACAATTTAATGTTTCTCCACCTTCAGCAATTCAATGCAAATCAACCAATATTTCAAATCGACTGTCAATAGCTTTATTAATATGTATGTAACATATTTGCTTACCCAATTACAATTAAATGTAATTCACCATCTCCCAATTAAAAGATTTCATTTCAATTTAATGGAATCTGTTATTGTTATCAAGCCTCGATTTTATCAATACTACAAAAAAAAACTGAATCGAAACATCTGCAGAAAAATATTCCCGCGGTTATTCTGTGTTACGCGTTTCGAGATTTGATAACATTCTCTTTTCTTTTCCATAAAAATAGCTAATAATAATAATAATAACACATATAAAATCAATTTTTTTACCTTGTCGCCAATGTGATAACCGGTGGATTAGTTTTAGTGTTGTAAATAAAACACTGATATCATTTAGGTACCGGTGATACAACTTTTTTTTTTTTTTTTTTTGCAATTTAATGCTCAACAATTTAATGTTTCTCCACCTTCAGCAATTCAATGCAAATCAACCAATATTTCAAATCGACTGTCAATAGCTTTATTAATATGTATGTAACATATTTGCTTACCCAATTACAATTAAATGTAATTCACCATCTCCAAATTAAAAGATTTCATTTCAATTTAATGGAATCTGTTATTGTTATCAAGCCTCCATTTTATCAATACTACAAAAAAAAAACTGAATCGAAACATCTGCAGAAAAATATTCCCGCGGTTATTCTGTGTTACGCGTTTCGAGATTTGATAACATTCTCTTTTCTTTTCCATAAATATAGCTAATAATAATAATAATAACACATATAAAATCACTTTTTTTTACCTCGTCGCCAATGTGATAACCGGTGGATTAGTTTTAGTGTTGTAAATAAAACACTGATATCATTTAGGTACCGGTGATACAACAAAATAACAATTAACTTTATTTACTGTAATTATTATAAGCAATCAAAACTATTTTAATTATAACAATCGGATTCCTAAGATGATTACAACTGCGCGGCTGGCCAACGACTGCCCCCAGCCGGTCTGCTGGGTGATACAACACTACCACAAGCAATAAATAAACAAATAATAAGACCAAATATATATTATTAGCAGGGCTCGGATTTGTATGCGCTAAAAAATACAAAATATGCGCATAAAATATGCGCTTAAAATGAAAAAATATGCGCCTAAAAAATGAAAATATGCTTTGAAAAATTTGAAAAATAATAAAAAGACGTTGAAAATTTAAAAAAAATGCAGTATTTTATTTAACAACTATAAGAAAAAAAACTTCAAAAATAAATAAACTTCATTTAATTGAAAAGAAAATAAAAAATATTGCATTTCAATCTCATTTAAATAAGGAACTAGTTGTCCAAATTCATTGAATATGCCTTGTTAACATTTATGTACCATAAAGTTTTTT
This sequence comes from Brachyopa scutellaris, assembly GCA_949775065.1. Lineage (NCBI taxonomy): Eukaryota > Metazoa > Arthropoda > Insecta > Diptera > Syrphidae > Brachyopa > Brachyopa scutellaris. The sequence goes on from OX459112.1 coordinate 116,421,830, forward strand.
TTTTGGAATTTTCAAAAAGAGAATACATCTGCATTATGTGAAACATATTTGCACAAATAACCGGCCACAGAGGTCTTAACTTTCGACATTTTATCTAAAAAAATAACTCACTTGAAGAGAATTGTAAACAAAATATTTATTGAAATAAATTCGTACCGTTAGGATATACAAAATTTTAATGTTTCTCATTAAAAGTTACAATTTGTTTTGATCGGGTAGAAATAGCAAACAGCACGGGAATGACATTGGAATAACATAACAGCTGAAATTCTGTTTAGTGCTGCCAAGTTATCAATAGAATTTTTTTCCATATGAAAGATAGAATTTTTAAGGTTCGTTTGCATTTCGGTGAAATCAATTTTTTAAGTGTTTAAAGTTATTTTTTTTGAAATATGCACGAAAAATATGCATTTATTGTTAAAATATGCCCAAATATGCATTTATACCAAAATATGCAGAAATATGCGCTAACGATTGAATGCCATTTTAAAGCAAATGTCTCAATTCGAAAAACTATCTGATTCATTTGCTTCTAAGGATGTCCAAAAAATATATGCATTTGCATAGAAATCCGGGCCCTGTTTATTAGTATTCACCGTAGCGCACCGTAGCGCAAGTGGTTAGTGCGTCGGACTACTGAGCCAGCGGTCTTGGGTTCGAATCCCGCCGCAAACACCTAAGAGTTTTTTCACAATCAAAGAGTATCATTTGTCACGATTGAGCTTCTCAACTCGCCGTTCGAAATCGGCAAAAAACTGTAGGTCCCTTCCATTCGTGCAAAAATATAACACGCACACACAAATGGTTGCGAGAAGCAGGCCCAGGTTCACCTCGAGCTGTAGCGCCAACTAAGTAAGTGAGTAAGTATTCATGTGCGACGGATTACATTATGCAATACATTTTTTAGTGTAATATTGTTTAGATTAAAGTCAAGAAAGTTTACATTTAAATTATAGATTTTACTCATGCGGTTAATAGGCTCATGCATCCCGTAGTTTGTTCTATGATGAGGAACATGCAGTAACTCTATAATACGCAGGTAATGCGATCCCCACGAAAGTTCAATCCCAAACAGGATAATACGTCAGGTGCATCAATTAGACCTGAGATCAGTTGATGCATTAAATGATATCATTTGATTTGATTTGAGCCAAAGGTTGAATTTGCAATAGTTTTATCCGATGCAAATATGGAGGGAGGTTAAAAGGATCGTCTAAGGGAAGACATTTTAATGCGAAACAAATGAAGTTTCGCTGGACGGCTTCAATACGAGTATTGAGATTTTTCTGATAAGGTGTCCACACTTTCGAAGCATATTCGAGGAGAGGACGGACAAGACTGTTAAATAGTGAGAGAGTGACATAAGGATTTTTAAATTCTTTACACCACCTTTTAACGAAACTTAATGTGGTTTATATGCTCTTTAAAAACAAATTTAGGGCAAAAATAAACACCCAGGTCCTTAAAACTATAAACCCGACAGAGATGGTGATTCGATATCGAGTAGTTGAATATAGTCGGTACTCGTTTCATAGAGAATGTCATGGACAGACACTTGAGTTGGTTAAGGAATAAACCATTTATACGTACCGTTTAGTGTTTGTGATCGCGTACGCAACCACCAAAATTAAAAATAGAGTTTGCGTACGAAGAAAAGAACATTATCGTAGATTTACTACGTAGTGTATACCAGTTGTGTACACAGCCGCCAACATTATGTGTTCTCTTCGGAGTATCCCGTACAGAACACTAAGGTACGGTACGTTAGTGTTTCATTTCGAACTCTGTTCCTAAGTGAGGTTTCCATTGTATAAGCTGCTAGAAAGCACTTTGAATTCATCGAAAAATGCAATGTAAATATTAAAGTCACATGGGCTGAGACTTTTAATATAATTTTTCCGAGCTCTATTTCTTTTATTTCTTAGAGTTTTGAGATCTTTAGTGTACCAAGGATGGTTCGGGATTACATTTTTCGATAATTTCATTGGTATACAACTTCTTATACAATAATTTAGGATACTGTAAAAGCATTTTACTGCATCCTCAACATTAGGTGAAACATTAATGTTTTGTAAATTGGAGCACCTTATTCTTTCAGACAGTTGCTGATAATTAACCCGTCGAAAGTCAAAGACATACGAGCCATCATTATGGTCACTATTATCATACATATATATGACAGCTCAAGTCAAAAAATACATCCAAGGGTGGATGATGCCTATCTATGTTAGTTATACTTGAACAAGTTTCTTGAACAACAGTACTAACAGCGTCAGAGGAAAAGACCAAATCGAGAGTTCGATTATTGTAGTTGTGGCTTGTAGCTGATTTGCTGTTAGTCAAACGACGGACTGGCATTTTTGCAAAAGTGCTTGCAACATTAAATTTTCGCGTGTGTTTATAATGCTTATCTTCTGGATTAAGAATTGTTTGGACCTCAAGAAACCGAAAAAATTATTAAATGTGGACAATTGGTATGATATATACAGCCAGTTAAAGTTAGGTTATTTTTAGTATAACGAAAAATTGATATTTTTTTTTGTATTTTCGTTTGAGTTCTGGGTGTTGTAGTGTACCCCCCCCTGTAAATCTTTAATCTAATTAATTTTCTCAAACAATATGTATTTTTCAATTTATCATATATCGAAATTTAAAAATAACAGACACCAAAATATATACACTACATTATCGCGCCTACTCACGCCAAAAGCCGCTGTAAACTACAGAATCATAACAGCGGAGATGGTCATTTCACCACTCTATAAAAGGCCTTGTGCAACCGTACACGATCTTTCTTTTTTTTCATTGGTGTCAGCTTGAGCATGAGCGCGATAAATCCCACAAGAAATAAATCAATTGTTTTTATTGAGTTCAGTGCTTAAAAATAAAATTATACATTATGCATCTACCTGTGCATAGAAATATAACCAGCTTTTGATGGTAAGATTTGTTGATTTTTGGTTTGTGTGTGGATAAATTTACTGAGATGAAAATTACAGTGCGATGTACAGAGTGGTGCCAGTATATAAACGCTGACGAACCCCTGTGACATCGATTCCACCTGTCGCGAGTGCTCTGCTCACAAAAGAAAAAAAAAGGAAATTGAAACAGAAGAGAGCACAAAATCAAGTTACGTCAAAAGGAGAAAACTAGAAAAATCAATACAGCAAAAAGTCTTCGACACAACGGGGAGAAGCTCTCTGGAGTACCACATTCCGTGCAGAAATTCACCTGTTGCACCGCAGCCCAACTGATCCGAGCGCACAACCACGTGGCTGGAGTCAGATGACGGACTCGATGACATTCGACGCATCAACCCCGACCCTCATCCTGCTGCACATAGTGTTCAAGTGGTCAGATGTGATCAATCTGGCTAAAGCCCCTGCTCTAGAAATCAGCTAAATCCTACCTTGATCAGACTACAACAGCTACAAATTGCAGCAAGTACCAATGGTGACCAGAAGGACATATTACGGATCATGCGAACATCCGGAAATAATCCAAATGTATTTTTTTTTTTGATTATTTTAAGAAAATTCTAGGTTAAGTACATTTTTTTTTGTTGTCATAAATTAAGATTAAGCTCACAACAGGTAATGCCATTTGGAATATTATATCTTAATATATACCTAATCCAATCTTTTCACAACAGCTTAACTAAAGAACGAGCCGACATACGATTTGTGCGCACAAAGCGGAGTCAACAGGTGTATAAATACATACATATATATTACAATTTATCGTTCATCTCATCGCTAGTCAAGCAAAAAAAAAAAAAGAAGAAAAAAAAAAAAAAACGTAAGTGCTATATATAAGTTATATTTTCCTCTGGCATATAAAAACCCTTTATTCATTTATAAATAATTCAATGTATGATATCTGCAATTATAACCGATATGCATACAGAAGTTCACTTAGAAATTAAGAAACAGTTAAGAAATAGAATATATTCACACTCATTAACATTAATACATTTTTCTTATACATTACATCCAACTTATTCTACATTGCTTTTTTTTTCACCTAAACTACCTATGTTCATTTATATAGTATTCTTTTGAAGAATTCTTTTGCCTTAATTTGGTTTTTTTTATCTCTCGTAATAGTATGCTTTTAGTTCCTTCGCATTTGTGAATTAACTTTAGAATTTTGAATCAATAAAACTTGGATTAATTTGGTTATGGAAAATCAACTTAGAATTTTGATTGGCATGGTGTCGTCAGCCATGACGTGGTAAACGAAGTTATTTTGGCGATTGCAAGGTGTATTAAGTGACAGAAGAATGAAATAGGCGTAACAAAGAATATTAGGGGCTACCCAAACATTTCCCGGCGTACGGTAGCCACGGAGCGGTTGGTCGTTTTTCAAGGGTGGGTATAGCCGATGATGCAGCCAGAGCACAAACGCTGCACGGTCATCAACACCTGACCACCTTCTTGTTCTGTTGTCTCGTTTGTTCTTGGTTAGAGATCCCTTAAGTCCTGTGTTAACTATCGGTGTCATCCCTTTTTTTCTCTTCTTTTCTGACTTGTAAACCAAACGGTTTACAACCCTTCGTCGAACAGGTTAATGACGTAGGGTCACAATACAGTGACACCCCTTTTTATGTGTCCTCGAGATACATGGCACGTATATTTTATTTTATACCCAGGGAAGTAGCCGAAAGATCCCCCCCCATCCGACAAGCTGTCCCCCTGCTACCGGAGATAATTAATCTCCCTCCGCATTTCCACTGGAGAACCCGCGCTTATAGGGGTTCTTTACAAAATTGGCGCCCAACGTGGGGCACGAGCAATGATAACCTTACCAAAATTGACCAACAGGTGTAGGCACAAACGATGATCACCTACCAAAACTGACCAACTACGTGTAGGCCAGCGATGAAAGCGGTACATCAGTTTCTCACATTTGGTTCTTTAGGAAATCATTGCCACCCCATACTATAAACAACTTAAAATTAAACAGCAGCAATTAACAGTTGTGTATACGAGTTTTCTTGCGGACACTCGTGTGTATTTAGCTGCAACCTTTTAAACGTAATTTGTTAATACCATCTTTTGCATTTTAATATTTACATCAGAACCTTTAATTATATTCTAGGAGTCCTATTCTTGTAAGATTTATTTATTTATTTATTTATTTATTTATTATTAATTAGTATTAACATCATTTACAGTAGACTAATGTAATCTTTAAGTTATAAATGAAGATGCAATTCGGAAATGAAAAGAAGAGAAAAACGAGAATTTAATTTACATGTGAAGTAGTGACAGTTCAGAAGGTTTTAAGCTTTAAAAAAAAAAAAAATCAAATGAAAAACAACAATTTTCTTGTATTTAAATTAATCTTATTACATACTTTAAAATAATTCAATTATGTACTTAACTAATTATCCGCCATATGCCTAAAGAGAGTGAGTTCAAAAGAGTTCGCATAACAAGATCTTCTCATGCTGAGAGGAAGTGCATTCCAAATACGAATGGCATGAACGAAAAATTGACGCTCAGTGCAAAGATAGTAATACCGTGGAAGAACTAGAATTATGGCCCGATTAGACTGCGCAAAAACTAGTTTATTGAACAAATATGAAGGCAGTGCCAAATGTTGCACTTTTTCCTGCGGATAATTAATTAAAAAAAAAACGACAACCGAATTACGCACGCGGGCGGCAGAGTTACGAAATGTCAACCTCCACTGGACGTAGGGGAAAAATGCACATGCAGCTCACTGGAAGCTGTTGCGCCGGCCTCTCAGCTGGGGTGAGTTCGACAAACGTGTACACTGGGGAAATAAAAAATGGGCGCCACCCAATTTTTTTTGTAAAGGGATTGGGAAACCTTTGTAAGAAAAAAACGACAACCGACGGTGAAATCTGAAATTGGAGAAACGAAAACAAAGAAATAAGGCGAAATCGAATTTTTTTTTGTACCACGTTATAATCGATGGTCGATTTATTAAATATTAATTTAAAACCAAGTAAGAAATTAAATTTAGGGTGGGGCTGGAAAAAATCCACCGGGCGGGGTGGATGAAAAAAACCAACCCGTGACAAAGAACAAAAAAAATTAAAAATCGCCGTTGAAAATGGCCCGCTATTGTACGGTCCCGAATGAAAAAAAAATTTTGAGACGAAGGGTCGCGTGTCCCGTAACTCACCGGGATCTTATCGTACCAAAAGCCTACCGGAGTCTACTTTTCCAACTTTTCTTACAATCGAAGTCAACAACCAAATAATCACACTATACTTATCTTTTATATGTGTCGTGATTCCTTTTTTTTTTTTTTGTCACCTCCCAGGCAAAAGTCCTCTCTCTCCTGCGATCTCTTTTTTCTCAATTTCCTCAATTTTCTCAATTTACTTTTTTTTTCCACTAGCTACCTTTACCGTAACTATTTTCCATCCTCTCATTCTTGGTGATGTATTTTTGTTGGAGGTGGAGACTCATCCGTCTCGTTTATGTTTACTTATGTTTATTGTTGTTTAGTATGAGTTATTGTGTTGGTGATATTGTATGTTTTGGTTTGTTTCTTTTGTTGTTAACGGCGGAGACTCATCTGTCTCGTACTGTTTTGTCGACTGATTACTTTTGTCTGTCTCGGCTCGTTTAATGTTGTGTTGTGAAGGACCACCCGTCACTTCTGAGACCGCCCGTCTCCTCTTCTTAGACAATCAGTCTTTTGGTAATTGAGACCTTCTGTCTCTTCTTGATGAAACCTGTTTTGGTGCCAGTTCAATATGCTAGGCCAGTGGACCTATGGCTGATGGGACCACGGCTGCCCTCCACTTTCCCAGAATATTGAAGAGGCACGGAGAAGTACAAAAGTTAGCGGGGGAGGAGAGAAAGCAGAGGATGCTTCTTATTGCAGTAAAATTTACCGCAACAAACCCCACCCTTACCTCGAAGGGAAATGAACTTGCGGTTATGAAAAAACCGTAAGCCATTTCCAAGGCTCTGCTAGGGTTACAATACCACAGTGGGAGAGATTTTCCATCAAGGCCAACCTGCCAGTCTATTTTGCAAAGAAATTAAAAAGGTAGAACAACATATTACGTTAATGGGACTTATAGACTCAACATTCGTCGTTGTGCGACTTCAGGTCCTTCGCGTGCCACGTACCGCGCTCTTTACCGTTCTCATCTTCGAGAACATACGTCCAAGGGGACACTCGTTTACGAATACGGAAGGGACCAACAAACTTAGGAGCCAGTTTAGCTGCATAGAAATTAGCGGCATCTGACAACGCGAAATTTCTACGCCATACTAACTCGTTCGGGAGATATTGAACATCTCTCCGTCGGAGGTTGTAGGCTTTCGCGGACCTCTTGGTTGCCGCTTCTAGCTTCCTAGCTATTTCTTCCCTAAGCTTCCTAAACTGTTCTCCTACTCCTACAAAATCCTGGTCCCTATCGGATGATTGCTCACTCAACGTCACCTGACTGCTTGCGTGAGTAATCATTTCCCTACCAAAGTTCGCGTAATACGGCGAAATTCCTAACACCTCGTGTTGGGCTGTGCGGATGGCACACGCTACTTTCGCCAACTGCGAATCCCAACCCCGGTGGTTCTCTGAGACATAAGCCCTCAACGTAGTTTTAATTATTTGATTTATACGTTCCGCCGGATTTGCTTGCAACATTTAGTCTTCTTTTGGTACTTGCTTTGATGCAGCAGCAGATTTCACATCCATAAGCTATGATTGGTACCAGGAGAGATTAAGCTAGCATGAGCCTAGTTTTGAGTGGTGTATAGCTTTGAGAAACTGATAAATTTCTAAGAGACCCATTTATTTTACCGATTACCGAAGTAACATGATCATCCCAACTTAACTTAGATTTGAACCAGATGCCAAGGTTTTTAGCCTTGCCAACATACTCTATTGGATTATCTCCAAGGCAATATGGTGGGAAAACCGCTTACATCTGATTCAGTTCTGCTGATGACCATGCACTTCGATTTAATGGGATTCAGTTTCAAAAAGTTTTCCTGAGACCAGTCCAAAATCCTGCGAAGATCCTCGTTCAACTTGAGTATACATTCAGATATTAACCCAGGCTTACAGCTAAGGTATAGTTGAACATCATCTGCATACATGTGTGCTAATGAATGTTTAATTACTGTGTGAAGATCATTAACGAAAAGCATAAAAAGAAGAGGACCAAGAATTGAACCTTGTGGAACACCTGCTAATATTTCAATGAATTCGGAAAAGGCATTATTGTAGAAAACTGCTTGCTTTTTGCCCTGAAGGTAAGAGAGAATCAATTTTGCAGCCGAATTTGAAAAACTATATAACATCTTGAGTTTATTAATTAACTAGCTGTTGCCTGCCCGGCATTGCCCGTGCTTTAAATCAGTCGCGTGATTTGATTGTAGTATGATAGAAAGGTAGTAGAAGGAAGTGATATTATTTAAATTAAGATTCTAAAGAATTCTGAAGCCAATACATTATTATCTGAACTAAGGGGTTGTTCCCTATAGATGAAACGATTGCATAAAAAATTGATGGAAATGTAATATACCTGTCTACAAACACGTCTACACACATATGTACATAATATGTATTTTATGAGCATCAAATAATGGTACTTTCTGGTTTCTTGTCTGTAATAGTTGTACTTAATGTTCATATTTAAAGTACAATAGCATTATGTAAACGCCAAAGATATTAGGCTTTGTTGTAAGCATTGATCGTGGAGTAACTGGTGAGGTTTGTCTGAAATCACCAACTATTTACTAATTTTAAGACTCAACATCGCCTGCCTACCCCTACTACAATATATGTATTTGTGAATTGAATTAAGGTAACCAAATACCGCTGTAAAGTGACAAAAAAAGAAAGTAAAAAAAATCGTGCATTTCCCCCTTTCTGTGGATCTAGATCCGCACGCTGATGAGGCAGAAACACAACTAACTAAAGTCGGTAGCAAATATCAGCAAAATCATCCCTCCTCTACTTTCAGTCACAATCCCAAAAAGGAGAATTAATTATTAACACGAACAACCCTCTCTCAACAGAATGACGATCAATGGCAATGGTTTACCCCTCATTCAATGCGCGTATGGGTAGAAAGAAAATTAAAGAATAAGCGATAGCGATGGATTTGTGGCGAAGAGAAGAGCATAACATCTACAGAAACAACCCTCTCCCAACAGAATGACGATCAATGGCAATGGTTTACCCATCATTCAATGCGCGTATGGGTAGAAAGAAAATAAAAAATAAGGGATAGCGATGGATTTGTGGCGAAGAGAAGAGCATAACATCTACGAAAACAATCCTCTCCCAACAGAGTGACGATCAATGACAATGGTGTACCCAAAAATAATGACCAAATAATAAAAGCGGAAATTGAAATAACTCGAATTATGGAATCAAGGAATTGTATGTTTTGTTTAAAAAGTAGCCTAATCTCTAATCCAGGAAGTAGACTATCTATTCACGAAAGTTTCATTCAAGTCTGTTAAACCGTTAAAGTGTTATAGAGCAACAAACATCCAAACATCCAAACATCCAAACATCCAAACTTTCACATTTATATATTAGTAGGATATGCTGTGATTGACTGTGTCGAAGGCCTTGGAAAAGTCTAGTAGCGTGAGAAATGTTATTAGATTTTCATCTAAAGCTATTCGCAAATCATCCGTGACCTTAAGCAGTGCGGTTGTACAACTGTGCATTTTCCTGAAACCAGATTGGTTTGTGCAGAGAATCTTATTCTGTTGGACAAAAGCTGATAACTGATTATGAATAAGTTTCTCCATCACCTTAGATAGATAAGGAAGAATAGCAACTGGTCTGTACTCAGCCATGGAGTTAGCTGATGCCTTCTTTTTCACATCTAAGATTTTCACATCTAAGATTAGTTGCACTAGAATATAACTCGATTTCAGAGTCGACGTACTATAATCACTTAGGAAGATCATCTATAAGTCCTGACATTCCCAGCTATTAAGCTTATGTTGCAAGTTGCCATAGAAAGACGCCTAAGTATGTTATAGTCTCTTTGCGCACAATTTCGCGCAAACAAAAATGCATTTTAACTGTTCATTCCTTCTTAAAAAAAAATTTTCTATCGCTATATGTTACGCCTAACCATATTTCATTCATGTCTCCAAGATCGCCTTAATATCGCCAAGGTTATTATTAATTAAAACATAGAAAGAAATTCATTCAGGATATTTTGAGTCTGTAGTAGTTACGCTTCTTTCATTTTTACTACATTTTACTTTTTGGTTATTATTTTTTTACTCTTTGAAACCAAAACAAATCAACGAATATGAGTGCCAACGAGAATAACGGAGCTATCCCAAAGCAAAAAAGAAATACAGCTTTCGATGCCAACCGAAATATTCAAACTCGCTCTCAGGGCAAGCAGAATACTCGTGCAAACGTTGATACTCCCATTACTCTCAATCGTTCAATTAATATCCAACCCATACGTCATTCTCCTCAATCAAATCAAAATACAAATTTTAACGTTATTCGATCTCCGAACAACTATGATTTGGTCTACAATAGAAGTATGAATCAAACCATTAATGGAAATTTGTTGGAGAATGTGACGACAACTGTCACACCCAGAAATTCCATTTTTACACAAGTTACGACTTAACTTGCTACTACAACTACTACCGTTACTTCCTCAATTCCTATTATGTCTCTTTTCGCTGACGAATCAGCTGATCTTACAAATTGCAATGTCAATGCCACTGCACGTCGAGTTAATGCAGACGATGCCAATGCACGGCGAAACCCACAACAGCTGTTCGCAAATGGTCACCTGCATACGCACATAAAGAGAGTAGTAGAGTCTAGTTTAACAGAATTTCAAAATTCGCTTTTTAAAGATTTACCAAATCTAATTAAACAGAATGTGGAGCAAAGCATGAAACATATTCTAACGCAAAATGCTCTACAGAATAGAATTATAAATACACAGTCTGAATCATTTCAACCTATTTCGAGTCAACAAATTCCACATGACAATAATTTCATTTATTTAGAGAATAATTTGTCGGCTAGCTCAAGATTTAATAGTTCACAAAATCAGAGAAATGCCATACCTGAAGAACATTTTAATTTTCATAATCGTAATGGAAATGATACACGCTTTGCTAATTTTGATCATCAAGTCGATCGATCAAATCACCGACGTTTTGAGTTGGATCGTTGGGGTATTCGATTTGATGATAACCCTAAAGGAAAAGCAAACTTGTCGATAAACGTGGAGAAATTATTCTTTTGCTTCAAAGAACTTCGCTATCTGGGCTATATAATCGGACAAGGACATATAAAACCCAATCCAGAAAAAGTATCCGCAATTAACGACTTTCCCCTTCCATCAACTCAGAAACAGGTCAGGAGATTTCTAGGCCTTTGTGGATGATACCGGAGATTTATTCGAAACTTTTCAGCAATAGCAATACCCTTGACCGATACCTTGAAAAAATCGAGATCTTTTACAATGTCCGCCGATGCTGTCTCCTTTTTTTTTGAAGCTTTAAAAATGGCTTTAGTATCTGCACCTCTCTTAAGCAATCCAGACTTTGCAAAAGCTTTCGTCATTCAATGTGATGCATCGTCAAAAGGAATAGGAGGTGTATTATTTCAGCTTGATGATGAACAAAACGAAAAGCCGATTGTTTATTTTTCGGAAAAATTAAACTCCTGTCAACAAAAATATAGCGTCACCGAGCTCGAATGTTTCGCAGCCTTAAGAGCTGTGCACAGATTTAGACCATACGTGGAAGGTACTTCATTTACCATTATCACAGACCACGCAAGCCTAAAATGGCTTATGTGCCTAAAAGATTTAAGTGGTCGTCTTGCTCGTTGGTCTTTGAAACTTCAAGCGTTCACATGTAATATCGAACATAGAAAAGGTTCGCAAAACATTGTGCCAGATGCGTTATCGAGGGCGTATGTGGAACAAATCACTTCAACCGATTTTACTAGTAGTTCACCCGTCTTAAGTTCACCGGAATTTACATCCGCTGAGTATTTAGATCTTTTATCGAATATAAGAGACAATCAAGATAGTTTGCCCGATCTTAGAATAAAAGACAATTTAGTGTTCAAACGAGTGTTAGCAAGTGGTAACGACAGCATGAATACTCAGTACCATTGGAAACTTTGGATACCCACAGGTCTAACAAATTCGATAATTGAACAGAACCACAATCCACCCATTTGTTCCCACGGAGGAATTCTCAAGACATTAGAAAGAATCAGAGAAACCTTTTATTGGCCAAATATGGTAACACAAGTGCGAGAATTCGTTACCAAGTGCGCAGAGTGTAAAGAAAATAAAGCACCCAACTTCACTCTTAGACCACCGATGGGGGCACAAATGAAAATAGAAATGCCTTTCCAAAAGATTTATGTAGATTTCATGGGACCTTATGTTCGCACAAAGAAGGGTAACCTATTCATTTTCGTCGTTTTAGACCACATGTCTAAATTCGTTTTTCTTAAAGCAATGCATAAAGCAACCTCCAAGTTGGTAACTGACTTCTTAGAAACAGAGATTTTTCAAAAGTTTGGTGTGCCCGAGTTTTTGCATAGCGACAACGGCAAGCAATTCGTTTCGCAAGAATTCAGCCACTTCCTTTCGAAATATGGAACTACTCATATCAAAAATGCGGTTTACTCACCACAAGCAAATGCATCGGAAAGAGTAAACCGATCTATTTTGTCTGCTATAAGGACATATCTGAAGGAAGATCAGAAAGAATGGGATATCCACTTTTCTAAAATCCAACTTCGGTACATCAGTCAACTGGAATGTCACCATATTTTACATTATTTGGTCATCATATGATAACGCATGCAAATATGTATAAGCCAGCGAAAAAACTAAAAGCGGTAAGTGATGGTGAAGAATGGGGCACCTACTCACGCCAAAAGCCGCTGTAAACTACAGAATCATAACAGCGGAGATGGTCATTTCACCACTCTATAAAAGGCCTTGTGCAACCGCACACGATCTTTCTTTTTTTTCATTGGTGTCAGCTTGAGCATGAGCGCGAAAAATCCCGCAAGAAATATATCAATTGTTTTTATTGAGTTCAGTGCTTAAAAATAAAATTATACATTATGCATCTACCTGTGCATAAAAATATAACCAGCTTTTGATGGTAAGATTTGTTGATTTTTGGTTTGTGTGTGGATAAATTTACTGAGATGAAAATTACAGTGCGATGTACAGAGTGGTGCCAGTATATAAACGCTGACGAACCCCTGTGACATCGATTCCACCTGTCGCGAGTGCTCTGCTCACAAAAGAAAAAAAAAGGAAATTGAAACTGAAGAGAGCACAAAATCAAGTTACGCCAAAAATAATAACAATTATTTCAAAGATCGATGAACCCCACTTTCTCAAAAGGAGAAAACTAGAAAAATCAATACAGCAAAAAGTCTTCGACACAACGGCGAGAAGCTCTCTGGAGTACCACATTCCGTGCCCAACTGATCCGAGCGCACAACCACGTGGCTGGAGTCAGATGACGGACTCGATGACATTCGACGCATCAACCCCGACCCTCATCCTGCTGCACATAGTGTTCAAGTGGTCAGATGTGATCAATCTGGCTAAAGCCCCTGCTCTAGAAATCAGCTAAATCCTACCTTGATCAGACTACAACAGCTACAAATTGCAGCAAGTACCAATGGTGACCAGAAGGACATATTACGGATCATGCGAACATCCGGAAATAATCCAAATGTATTTTTTTTTTGATTATTTTAAGAAAATTCTAGGTTAAGTACATTTTTTTTTGTTGTCATAAATTAAGATTAAGCTCACAACAGGTAATGCCATTTGGAATATTATATCCTAATATATACCTAATCTAATCTTTTCACAACAGCTTAACTAAAGAACGAACCGACATACGATTTGTGCGCACGAAGCGGAGTCAACAGGTGTATAAATACATACATATATATTACAATTTATCGTTCATCTCATCGCGTCAAGCAAAAAAAAAAAAAAAGAAGAAAAAAAAAAAAAAACGTAAGTGCTATATATAAGTTATATTTTCCTCTGGCATATAAAAACCCTTTATTCATTTATAAATAATTCAATGTATGATATCTGCAATTATAACCGATATACATACAGAAGTTCACTTAGAAATTAAGAAACAGTTAAGAAATAGAATACATTCACACTCATTAACATTAATACATTTTTCTTATACATTACATCCAACTTATTCTACATTGTTTTTTTTTTCACCTAAACTACCTATGTTCATTTATATAGTACTAGCTGTAACCCGGTGCGCTTCGCTCCACCTATCTTTCAAAATTTGCCCGCGCACATAGTTCTTCGGGTATGATAGAAAGGAAGTACATAGTAGGAAGCAATCACTGCTGGTCTATTTTTAACTTCGATTCCCATTTTTTTCTCTATCTGTCTGTCTGTCTATCTATCTATCTACATTTGTATCTATCTATCTATCTATCTATCTATCTATCTATTTATCTGTCATGTCCTGTTTTTCTGTCTATCTGTCTGTCTGTTTTTATGTCTCTCTGCCTGTCTATCTGTTTGTCTGTCCATCTGTCTGCCTGTCTGTCTATCTGTCTGTCTGTCTGTCTGTCTGCCTGTCTGTCTATCTGTCTGTCTAGCTGTCTGTCTGTCTGTCTGTCTATCTGTCTATAAGCCTGTCTGTCTGTCTGTTTGTCTGTCTGTCTGTCTTTCTATCTATCTATCTATCTATCTATCTATCTGTCTGTCTGTCTGTATATTAATTGACCAAAATGATTCACATTTCACCTGAAATTAAATTTTGTATGACAGGTCCCGAAACCACCGGTTGTTGAGTAACCGCGCTAATGATATGTTGTTTTCTATATTAAGAAAATCGTACGCTAAAAATTTTACCAAAATCGGTTGGGTAGTTTCCGAGTCTATAAAAGGCAAACATATTGTACATACATCCATTTTTATGGTATATAAATGTAGATCTGATAACTTGACTCCAGCACCACGTTGCGGGTCTAGATTTTACAATTTTCTCTTTTGGCACTGAACCAACATATATTTTGAATATGAGCATTTTTGGTCCATAAATATAGAAGTTGTTAATAACTTGACTCCAGCGCCACCTATCGGGTCCAGATTTTATAATTTTCTCTTTTTTTTTGCACTGGACGAACATATATTTTGAATATGAGCATTTTTGGTCCATAAATATAGAAGTTGTTAATAACTTGACTCCAGCGCCACCTATCGGGTGCAGATTTTATAATTTTCTCTTTTTGCACTGAACCAACATATATTTTGAATATGAGCATTTTTGGTCCATAAATGAAGAAGTTGTTAATAACTTGACTCCAGCACCACCTAGCATGAAATATACTTAACAAAGAACTCTCATACCTACCAAATATACCCAAAAAATTTCATAAGAATCGGTCGAGCCGTTTCGGAGGAGTTCGATTACAAACACCGTGACATGAGATGTTTATATATTAGAAGATGTATTTTCATTTGTCATTATCTTCTTAAAAAATTCCATACACAGAAGTGACCTTAAAACTCTCACGGGACTGGTCACAGGGACTACAATCAATATCACATTGGCTTCCAAATGTAGGTCAATCGCGGAGTGGTACTGAGGTAGGTTAAGCATCATTTTTCAAAAGGAGTTGTTGTACGCACGCCGGGGTAGGTTTCTGAAATAAGAGGTGAAATTTGTATGTAAGGGGTAATCTCTGAAACTATCTACTGAACCGATTCCAGAATTTTTCCGAACGCGGTTCATATAATAACTTGCCAAAGTTTCATGGCAATCAGATGAACGATGCGCGAACGGAGAAAAGACGAACAAACAAACTTTAATTTGTACATATTAGATTGGCTCCCTTATAACTCAGTTGTGCAAAAAGTTTTTTTTTTTGTCCTTAATATAAATTTGTTCACCTACCGTAAAGTAATTGTATTATGTGCTTAGTCTTTCTCTCTTCAAAACATACTTTATGTCCAAGTCTGAGCTCAATCGGCAAAGTGGTTCGGAAATCGGAATTTATCGAAAAAACACAATCAAAAAGAAATTCATTTTTATATGCACATGTATGAATAAAGATTATGTATAACCTTCACCAGTATGCACACCCACACAGCAACTCCCCAAAGTTTCATCAGCCATCATCATCACCATCGGATGAGCGATGAAAATGATCGCCAGACCGACCACACAAAAACAAAACACGATTCACTGCCCGAACAAAATGGCGAAGCTGTAGTGGAAGTAGGCAGCGCTGTCAAAGTTAAAATACACGTAAACCCTATAGCGCGAACACAATGCGAAGCTGATGCTGTAGTATGAATTGTGTGGTGAAGCGCAAAGTTCAGCCAACTTCAACTTTCTACTTCCACGCTTCACCATTGTGTTCGTCCAGTTACCCAGCATACTGCAAGAGCAAAAGCGAAGAGAAAAGCTTACATACTCATAATGCAACAACGTGATCCTCTCCCAGCAGGTTGACGGACAATTTCAATGGTTTTCTGTGCTTTTTAATTAAAACCATTAACAATCACATTATTTATGTCTATTTCGCAGCTTCTAGGTAACGTAGGATAATGATTTATACCTTATAATCTTTGGCAAGAAATGCTGAAATCAACCAAATCAATTTCATTGAAATAGGTGCACGCGTTATCACGTAAAGTGCATGGAAGTGTTTAAATTGTAAGCGTACAAATAAAAAAAATTTGTGCATAATTAAAAGTATAAAGCACTATAATAATTATGCAATCCATTACAGAGGAATTCAACAAATATTTTAGCGAAGGTTTTATCAAAATCCGTTCAGTAGTTCCCGAAATTAGCCAGAACATACATAAAAGTAGTTACGTCTTTATAAATAGTAATAGATTGTTTTGAAGAATTCTTTTGCCTTAATTTGGTTTTTTTTTTATCTCTCGTAATAGTATGCTTTTAGTTCCTTCGCATTTGTGAATTAACTTTAGAATTTTGAATCAATAAAACTTGGATTAATTTGGTTATGGAAAATCAACTTAGAATTTTGATTGGCATGATGTCGTCAGCCATGACGTAGTAAACGAAGTTATTTTGGCGATTGCAAGGTGTATTAAGTGACAGAAGAATGAAATAGGCGTAACAAAGAATATTAGGGGCTACCCAAACATTTCCCGGCGTACGGTAGCCACGGAGCGGTTGATCGTTTTTCAGCAGTCAAGGGTGGGTATAGCCGATGATGCAGCCAGAGCACAGACGCTGCACGGTCATCAACACCTGACCACCTTCTTGTTCTCTTGTCTCGTTTGTTCTTGGTTAGAGATCCCTTAAGTCCTGTGTTAACTATCGGTTTCATCCTTTTTTTTTCATCTCTTCTTTTCTGACTTGTAAACCAAACGGTTTACAACCCTTCGTCGAACAGGTTAATGACGTAGGGTCACAATACAGTGACATCCCTTTTTATGTGTCCTCGAGATACATGGCACGTATATTTTATTTTGTATCCAGGGAAGTAGCCGACGAGCTGTCGCCGTGCAACCCGCAAGCGTGCCACCCCCTGCTACCGGAGATAATTAACCTCCCTCCGCATTTCCACTGGAGAACCCGCGCTAATACGGGTTCTTTACAGTGTACAAATTTGATATAGTGGTTTAAAACACATTGGTTTTTTACTTTCTTGGTACATATGGTTGTTTTTAATTTAAATCCAAGCTATTTTTCTATTTTGGGAGTTCTAATTTTTTGAAATTTAGAGGTTTTTTGAAAACATGTTTTTAGCACACTTTTTTTGACTTTATGATGAGTTTAAAAAAAAGGTACGATAATGTATGGTCTATGCTCAACGGAAATTTGAAGTACATGTATTTCTGAACATTCTCCTAGAAGCTTAGTTGCAAATATTTGCAAATCTTTGAGCTAGAGTGATTTGATTAGTGTAAGTCAATTCTTTTTTGTTTTTTTTTTCTCATTTTTTTTTGTTTAAGGTGAAAAGAAGTTGGTAAATATTTATGTATGTATACTTTACAGGTGAAACAAATGTATACCAATTTATTGTGATAAGGATTTTGCGGTTTTCAGGCCTATTTTTGGCAGCCCCTAATCCACTTCATAAAATCATAACTGGAGTCAATAAGGAGGTGATAAGAAGGCTTCAAGTAATACTTTACGTACTAGATTGTAGAGAAAATGTTGACGGTGCCAAGTTTGGAGAAATTATTCCAGACTTTGACAAAAGATTCAAAAAAAAAAAAAATGGAAGTTATTCCAGACTTTAACGAAAGATTCCAAGAAATCTAGTTTTTTTTTATTAATTTTTAATTATTTATTTATTTATTCTTCATGTTCAACTAATTCTTCTCAATTTACAAATTTTTTCTCGAAAATTCTAAGTGCGAAAATCAAACCACATTCTTTTCTTTCTTAAAACGTTATAATATAATAAACTGTATTTCATTTTATGTACAACTTTGACTTTCATTTACTTATTTACTTTAACATGAAAAATATATACATAATTCGTTTTGTGGAATGTGTTTGTTTTGAAGTTTGGTGAATTGTTCCCAAGTGTGACATCGATCCTTGGTTAATAGCTGTGACGTCATCAAGTTCGTTACATTAAATTGATGACAAACATTCTCCCCCGCCGTAAACGCAGTTTACATGTTTATACTTCATGACGTCATCACTTCTTCAGTCGTACAATATGTAACATTTCTTGATGTAGGTACATAACGCATCTTGGATCGGTTCTGGTTGTCCTATACTTTCATCCCTCTTCATCTCATAAGTCATAACGTGAAAAGATAAAATATCATTATAATTGGGTAAACAGGCAAGTAAGACAACCACATAAACATAGATTTAGCGAACAACATATTGCAGCGAAACCTGGACATTATCTTCTGCTCTTGTTTCGCTTATACATAGCATAGTTTTCGTCGATCCCTTTTATGTCTCTTTCCTGGTGCCGATGTAAATATGACTGACTCCATCGAATACGTACAGTGCACCGCAAAAGTATTCGTAATTTGGTTCTATTTTCCTTTTAATTGATAAAAAAAGAATTTCATTCAGTCATACATAGTTCATTGTTTATTTTTTCTTACCATCTGTTTGTTCTTTACATTTATGCTAAAAATTACAAAATAACTGCCTTTTTAACAAAAGTTACAATAACAAAAAACAAAAAATCATCACTTCAAACACCGCAAAAGTATTCGTAAAAAAGGTTTTTGATCAAAATTTCAAACTATATTAATACTTTTAGTATCTCGTTGGATATCCCCTACACTTTAGAACTTCCTTAAGTCTATTCGGCATAGAAAACACAAGCTTTTGCATCCGTTCTGCGGTGATACGATCCCATGTCTCCTTTAAGGCTTCTTTCAGCTCATTTTTTGTTCTTATATTAATTTTTATTATTTCCCGCTCCAAATCGGCCCAAAGATGCTCTATGGGGTTAAGGTCCGATGACTGAGGGGGTGTTTTCAATTGGTTCCGAGCGTTGTACAATAACCACAATGAAGTATTTAATACGGTAAGCTTCGGATCGTTATCTTGTTGGAATTGATAACTCTCCGGAAGTCCTAATTTCTCAACACTTCATGGTAGATTGTCTTTGAGAATATTTATGTTATAGTACTGATCCATAATACCATCAATAAATTGCATCGTCCCGGTTCCAGATGCCGCCATACACCCCCACAGAGTCAACGAACCACCACCATGTTTTACAGTGCTAGCCATGATTTTTGGACAAAGTTCTGCATTCTTCTTTCCCTATACACGGACTTGTCCGCCAGACCTCATGATATTAAATTTCGTTTCGTCCGAAAATAAGACCGTTTTCCAGAAATCTGTGTCTTTATTTATGTACATTTTGGCAAATTGTATGCGTTTTTTCCTATAAGCAATGGATACAAAGGGCTCCCTCCTTGCTACTCGGTTTTTGTACCCGTACTTATGAATAACTCTTCGTACAGTGTCAGTGCTTACCCTCGAACAGCCGGCTTCAATTAGGTCGTTAACGATTGTTGGTGCACTAACTTGAGGATTCTTTTTTACTTGGCGAAGTATTTGCCTTTTGTCAATGCTGCTAAGCTTTTCGGGTCTTCCTCTTCTGGGTTTGTCTTCTACGCTGCACCTTTCTTGGCATCTCTTGATAATGGATTGCACTGTAGATTTACTTCTTTTGCCTGTACTTGCAATATCACGTAATTTACTTCCATTTTCACGCATTCTTAAAATAATTTTCCTCTCCTCCGCGTTAGATTCTTTTAATTTTCGGCCCATTGCACTTATTTCTTCAATAAAACTTCTTTAGCAGATTAATTACTGTTAATCGATATAAATTTCGCTTGTGAATGCACTCAGAAAAAAAAAACAAGTGTGCCAGCAATTCCTAACGGTTTCTTTCCCGTTATCTCAGATCCAGGAATTGCAAAAGCAAAAATTACGAATACTTTTGCGGTGTGTAAAACGATGATTGTTTGCTTGTTATTGTTGTAACTCTTATTATAAAGGTAGTTAATTTGTAATTTTTTGCAATAACATAAAGAAATATTAGACGATTAGAAAAAATAAGCTCTAAAGTATGTACTTATGCCTGCAATTGGTTCGCGTCACTTCAAAGATAGATAGAACTAAATTACGAATACTTTTGCGGTGCACTGTATGTGAATTGAATTTGTTTTATTTTGTGAAACCGATGACGCGCCGTGTTTTCAATTCGTAGTGCTTGTCATTAATTTATTGTATTTTAATTGTTTTGTGATGTTTTTTTTTTGATTTTCGTGTCGCATTTGATGAAAATACAGGTGAGTGAATTATGTTACGATCGATATTATATTTCATATTATTATTTCAAGTATTGCAATTATTTTTGTTTTGGTTTTTTTTTGTTGATTTTTCTTCTTGGGGTCGTGTTGGTTTTTATTTTTGTTTTTGTGTTCAATTGCATACTTGTTTTTGAACCTGCAGTTAGTGAGTGTGTGTGTCGATAGTTCATATTATGTCGCGATGAAATTTGTGCGTGCAAGAATAAATGTTTGTGTTGTGTGGAATAAATTGGTATGAGACAGTAGTGCGCGAAAAGTTTGCCCCACTGCTCATTTTATTAATTGGGTAACTAGTTTTTATTTATTTGTTTAGGGATGATATGTAGTTTGGACTAGTAGGTATTGTGTTGTATTGAGTTAGATATCATGTTTTGAGTGTTGTGTAGTGGGCATTTGAATATTTCGTGTTGATATTGATAAAGATTAATTTTATTGTGTGTGGTGATTAATTTCTCCTTTAAGTGATGAGATTTAATTAGGCTCTTTGAGTGTTGTGTAGATTCTTCGTTGTGGACTGTAATTATTTATTATTATTACTAGTTCTTATTAATTCAGTTTTGCTGTGTTGATTTTTGTTGCGATAGATTTGTGTTGTTGATGAAAAAGATATGTTGATTAACCCATTTTAGCCTAACGTTACATAAATGTAACACTGGGTCACCTTATTTGTTTAAAACAATTACTATTTGTTTTTCATCGACTTCTGAGTTTAAAGTTTCTGCAATGTAAAGTGTAAAGGATTCTAAAGAGAATAACACGAAAATACTGCATTTTGGTTGTGATTTTTTTGACAATAGAAGATTTTTTACATATTTGAATTTGAGTTGATAGCAAAATGGGGATGAGCGGAAGGTAGGCATTTGTTTGTTAATTATTTTAGTGAACTTACTGTATATTGTAAGAAAAAATATGAATGTTGTGTTATTGTATCATATGTATAGAAGCAAATGCCTGAAACAAAAATATTTTTTGGAAAACCGTTTGCCTGATCGCTCAGGTTTTTGGATGCTGTTACATATATGTAACGTTAGTCCGCATATAACATAACATAATTTGTGACGAAAAATACGTTTATATAACATAAGTCCGTATGCAGCAGGCTTTGTATCTGATTACCTTTTGTATTATTCGTCTTGGTAGGATTAAAGAAAGAGGTTACAACGGAACCGGAACCATCCGGGAAAATTGCATTCCGGCTTCTTGTCATTTTAGAAATAAAAAGGAATTGAAGAATGCAAATCGTGGTACAATTGAATTGTAATTCTGCTGAAATGGGTTGACAGTTCCATTGTGAGTGTTGCGTCTATACTTTTTGGAAAAAATCCAGTTACAATATATGTTCACATATTTTCGGAAAGAGCATAAGCTATGGATCTTTCTCGACCCTATGCAATTGCATGGTATAATGCAAACATGGGTGGCAGGAACCGTATGGACCGAAATGTAAACAACTACCGAATAGGTGTTAGAGGGAAGAAATGGTGGTCGTCCATTTTAACTTGGCTTTGACTGATAGATGTTTCAAATCAAAACGTTTGGTTACTCCACAAAAAAGCTGGCTCCAATTTACCCGGAATTCAGTTCAAGCATTCCATAGCACGGTTTTATTGGCGGACTCTTGGTGACCCGAAACCTCCTGATGGTTTTCGTAGACATAAAATGGAAACCGAAAATGCTAATGCTCGCTACGATCGAGTGGACCATTTGATTATTAAGATCCCCAATAAAAAAAGATGACGATGTGTGTTCTAAGTGCGATGTAGGCTTATGTGTAGCTTGCTTCCAGAAAAATCCTTACATATCTTTAAATTTATAAAATAAATAAAAACAATACTGAAATAAAATGCACCGTGGTGTAGCGGTAGGTGCGCTGGACTACTACGCAATGCTGCCCGGGCCCAAAACCTATAAGACTTTTTTCACGGTACCACCTCTTTCGAATATCTGACAAGCATTCAAAGAGTATCATTTGTCATGATGAGCTTCTCAACTCGCCGTTCGGAGTCGGCAAAAAACTGTAGGTCCCTTCCATTCCAAATGGTTGCGAGAAGCAGGCCCAGGTTCACCCTGAGCTTTAGCGCCACCTAAAGTGAAGTAATACTGAAATAAAATACATGATTTGCTTGCATGTATACAGTCTTATTATTTATACGATGTTTGTGGTATCAGGACTAACGTTACATATATGTAACGGCCTACTGTGACCAAACCTTATTAAAAAATAAAAATAAAAATATCTGATCTAGGTTTCTGCACACAATACAAGCCGCGCCTTAAAATTTCAGGCTTGCATCGAACATTTTGGACTCTCGTCATTAATGGGTTAAGTTTAAATGTTTTTCCGTGAATAATGTGTTGAATGTGTGGTGTGTTTATTTGCAAGTGTTTTATGTGTGTGTGTGTGTGTGTGTGGTGAGTATGTGTGTGGTGAGTATGTGTGTGTGTTAGTTTTGTGTTCCTTACTGTAGGTCGTTTTGCAGCTCTGCGGTTGTTGAAGTGTTGCAGGGTAGAGGGCAGATCTTAGTTATTGGTCGTTTTAATTCTGCGGTTTCCGTTTTCAAAGTGACCACTCTAACTAAATTGTCTGCTCCTGGATGCAGCTGTGTTATGCGTGCTAAACTCCATTTTAAAGGGGGTAGCCGTTCATCCTTGAGTAGCACCAAATCTCCTACGTTGACTCCGGATCGAACAACCTGGGTCCATTTTGGGCGTTGCTGCAGCCTAGCTAAATGCTAGTTGCTCCATTGTTTCCAAAAAGACTGCATCAATGTTTGTACCCTCTTCCATCTGTCGAGGTGTGAGATTTGTTCCAACTTGTATTCTGGCTGTGGTGGTGAGACAAGTACATCTCCTACAAGAAAATGGCCTGGCGTAAGTGGTTGAAAATCATCGACATTGTCTGACTGCGGGCATAACGGTCGCGAGTTCAAGCATGCTTCTATTTGCGCTAGAAGCGTGGTGAGTTCTTCGACGGTCAGTGCTTGGTTTCCGGCCACTCTTTTCAGATGAAATTTCACTGACTTCACCCCTGCTTCCCATAGTCCACCGAAATGAGGAGAAGCTGGGGGAATAAAGTTCCACTTTGTGCCTTCGTAGGCTAGGGTTTGTGCCACGTCTCTCCAACTCAATTGCGCCTCTTGTAGTTGTTTTCGGAGTTCGCCATCGCTATCAACAAAATTCCTGCCACAGCCGCTGAAAAGCTCCTTGCATAGCCCTCTCCGTGCTGTGAACCTTCGGAAGGCCCCTAGGAACGCCTGCGTCGTCATGTCGCTGACCAATTCTATATGTAAAGCCTTTGTGGCCATACATACAAAAATAGCGAAGTAGCCCTTGAGAACCTTCGCGTTTCGTCCTCTCCACGTCTTGACTTCGATTGGTCCGGCGTAATCGACTCCAGCGTGAGAAAAGGGTCTGGAAATCTGGGTTCTAGCCGCTGGAAGATTGTCCATCAGTTGCGCTAACGGTTTTGCTCGAAACTTGTAACAAATAGTGCAGCCGTGGATGTGTTTCTTAACCGCATTCTTGACATTGAACATCCAAAATCGTTGGCGAATGTAGGCGATTACTTTTTGGTTTCCTCCGTGTAAGGTTCTTTCGTGTGCGTTCTTGATGATAAGTGTTGAAAATTGATGATTCGATTTGATTAAAATTGGCTGTTTTTTCTCGAATGGGAGAGCCGAGTTAGTCAGCCTTCCCCCAACTCGTAAAATACCCTCTCTGTCCCTGAAAGGATTCAATGTTGCATATCCTTTTGTCTTATTTGTTTCCTCTTCTTTAGCAAACATATCCTGCTGTACTGCATACACGATCCGTTTGAGTGCGTCCTCAATCTCCTGTGGTGTCATGATGTCTGTGGGTTCAGATGCATTTGTGTTGCGACGAAGACGCAAGCAGTATGCCACTACTCGTGTTGCCTTTGAAAGTGTTGAAAATTTGACCAGTAAGTCCGAGATGAAGCTGGTACTGTTTTCGACACAGTGATGAACCATGGTAGTCCGGGCTTCTTGATGGGTACCTAAGCATGACGGCTGATTTGGTAATGTAGCAGCCCAATGATGCTGAAGAAAATCAGGTCCTTGCCACCACAATTTGTTGTTGACAATCATCGAAGCTAAAATTCCCCGAGTTGCTAAATCCGCAGGGTTGCTTTCCGACGGAACATGTCTCCACTTTGCACAGCTGGTCAGCTTATGAATTTTGGACACTCGGTTCCCGATGAATGTCTTCCATTTCGATGGCGGCACTTTAATCCAGCATAAGGTGATGACTGAATCGGTCCATGCCCAGACACCAACTTCTCCTAACCTTAGAATCTGTGATGTTTCATGCAGCAGCTTTGCCAATATAACGGCTCCACAAAGTTCCAGCCGAGGCAACGTGATGGTTTCTAGTGGTGCTACCTTCGTCTTCGACATTAACAGATTCATGTGTACGCGATCATCTTTATCGAGCACACGTATGTAGATAGCCGCTGCATATGCCTTTTCTGAGGTATCACTAAACTCATGGATTTCTACATGCTTGTTTTTCTTGTCCATGTTGATCCATCGAGGAATTTGAACCTTCTCTATTGACCGAAGATCGTCTCGATAAACTGACTACTCTCGCTTCAAATCAAGTGGGATCGGTTTATCCCACTCTAACCCTCGGCCCCATAATTGCTGTATCAAAATCTTAGCTTTAATAGTACAGGGAGCAATCCAGCCCATCGGATCATACAACCTAGCTATTGACGATAAGATAGACCTCTTTGTCATATCTTCATCGCTGATCTCTGATACCTGGAATAAAAAAACATCAGCGATTGGCATCCACCGAATGCCCAGGGTTTTAAAGTGGTCCCTGGCCCCGAATGGTGCTGAAAACTCCACTTCTCGCTGACTTGCTGGAATATGTTGCAATACTTCCTCTGAACTGCTGACATGTTTCCGCAACTGGAAACCTGCTGACGCCAGAAGATCCTTGATTTCCTTCAATTTGTGTTGCGCTTCTTCAACAGTATCCGCTCCTGTTATGACATCATCGACGTATGTCTCCTCTTTGATGATGGTTGTAGCTAATGGGTACTTGGCTGCCTCTTCATCGGTGCTGATGCGGTTCCAAAAGTAACCGTTTCCAACCGATATGCCTGAAGATCCTGACTTGGATGTTCTCTCCACAAAACTAGCTGGTAGTTAGAATCAGGAGTGTCGACACGGATTTGGCGATACATTTTTTCCACATCACCAGTGAAGGTAAACCTATATTGTCGCCAGCGTAAAATGATATCTATTATATTTATTTGTACTTTAGGTCCAACCATCAACATGTCATTTAAAGAAAAGCCAAAAATAGGTTTAAAAGTTGCGTCGAAAACAACTCTCAACTTTGTGGTGGTACTGGATTCTTTAACGACGGCGTGATGGGGAATGAAAAAATGGAATGGTGTTTTGAGTGCCTCATATGAATCCTCCACTGGAGTCATATGTCCGAGTTGTATATATTCCGACATGCATATGGAATATTCCTTGCGTTGCGTTGGATTGGCTTGCAATCTTTTCACCAATTGCAGAAAACGCCTCGTCGCACCTCCTCGTGTTGGGCCCATACTCGGGAATCGTCCACCCTTAAAGGGCAAAGAAACTTGGAAGCGGCCGTCAGGTAAGCGCTTTGTATTTTTTAAAAAATGCTCCTCACACTTCTTATCTTCTTCTTCTTCATATTTTTCGTAGGGCTCTTCCTCTATTTCCCAGAATTTCCGGAGCGTTGTGTCGAGATCCAGTTGAGCTACAAAAGTGTTGAGAGAAGCAGGTGCTTCATTTGGAATCTTGCCCAGCAGAATCCATCCAAGGAGAGTTTTTTGTGCTATGGGTCCTAAGCACTCGCTGTTTCGGATTACATCTCCAACGATGATCTCGGCGTAGACGTCACTTCCTAACAGCAAATCAACCTTTGCTGGGATGTTGAAAGTTGGATCTGCCAATTGTAAACCCTGGATGAGTGGCCATTTATCAAAGTTAATTTGTTGGGTCGGAAGAAGCCCAGTCAGGGATTTGAAGACCAAAGCTCGCATTGTGCCTCTGAAAGTCGAATTCAATGATTCGATGTGAAGATCGACTACCTTGTTAGTTGTTCCGCTGCTGACCCTCCCCAGCCCATTAATTTCGATAAATGTCCGACGTGCTTTTAAATTCAACCGCTGGACAGCTGACTCAGTGATGAAAGACGCTTCGGATCCAGGATCAATAAGAGCTCTTAACATCAAAACTCCTCCACTCGATGTCTTCACGCTTACCAAAGCTGTTGCAAGTAAAACCTGTTTATTGGTATAGATGTAAAAATTGTTCAGTTGGGAATTCGTTGGCGGCTGTGAACTCGTATGTGGCTGAAATTCCGGTGCATTTGGATTTACTGTTGAATTTTGGTATGTGTTGGTAATAGAATTTGATTGATTGTTTGTGTTGGTAATAGGGTGTGGTTGATTGTTTGCGTTGATATTAGCATGTGATTGATTGTTTGTGTTTTTAGCTGAATTATGTTGAACAGTGTTGGATGCTGGTGTGCTATGAATGGGCTGATTTGTTTGAAAATTAGTGTGAGGATTGTCATGCAATAAAGTATTGTGGCGTTGCTTGCAAAAGTAGCAAGCCTTTGAGCTGGGGCACATTGGCTTAAAATGGCTGTACGCAAGGCAATTCTCACATACCTTAATTTTGAAAACGGTTTGCTTTCGTTGACCTACATCCATTTGTAGAAACCTAGTACAGTCTCTCAAAGGGTGACGTCCTTTGTGACATACCTTACAGCTTACATGTTGTTTCTGTTCTGATTGGATATGAAACACCTGCTGTGACCTACTCGCCACCTGTCTATTTGTGTGATTTGGCTGCTCGACGGCTTCTAATGCTCGAAAACGACATTCTAAAAACTCAAAAAATTCTGTCAGCTTCGGTAACTCTTTGTTGCTCCCTAACTTCTCCTCCCAAAGTTGTTGTATATCACGTATATCAAAATTGCATCCCAATGTGCAACTGGTAGAGACAGGTTCTCTAAGGAGTGAAAAATTTCTTTCGAAGTGTCGAGTATACGTTTAATATTACTTGCAGTATCATTTGAAACAGGTGTTTGACTAAATAATAATTTTAATTGATTATTAACTAATACCCTTTTATGACAGTAGCGTTCATTTAAGATGTCCCATGCACGCCTATAATTGCCGTTGTCTATGGACAGGTGTTGAAGCAGTCTCTCTGCCTCACCCACTGGACTTCAAATAATGAAGTTTTTGAACATCGGAAATCGAAGTGTTCGTGTGGATTAGCGAAACAAATATATCGTGAAATGGTCTCCAATTTGCATAACTGCCAGAAAACGATGGCAAATTAATTTGTGGTAACCTCAAATCGTTCGACCTGTGGTCATGTGATCGTTCACCTGTATTGGTTGGCTTAGCAGTTTCGGTGGCCTTTTGAGTGTCTCCAGGCGGTAGCTTATCGATGGCATCTAAAACATCCGACCTATACTCAGCATACGTCTCCAAAATGTTTTCAAATGATTCGGTCAACTGTGACACCTTCAGGTCATCTTCGAACCTTCCAGCGCCGACTATTTCCTCGTTGTACTGCTCTGCATTTCGCAGCGATTTATCCATCACTGCAATTCGAGTTTGGAGATAATTTATTCTTTTTAACCTACTACTATCTGCTTTTTGAAAATTTTCGTAATCCTTCTTAAAACGCGCAAGTAATTCCAATTGAAGTTTTCCAAACATTTTTAATTCGATTTTATTTTATTAATTTTATTAAATTTTATTTGCAGGTACCAAAGAAGAAATTAAGTTTATAATGCACTTACTTGAACTGTAGCAGTTCCAGCAAATCCAGAAAATTGATTGGAGTTCCACACGGTGACCTCTGAACGTCTTTGGATAACCTCTGCAATTTGGCGGGAATCGGCAGCACACACACTTTATTTTATTTTAAATATAATCTATTAATTCTTTTCCAATTAATTATTTAACACTGGTATTTAATTTGTTTTTAATTATAATTGATTAATTACTGCACACCACTTGCTTTCTATTATTGTAATTGTTGGCTCGAAGTGACCAAAAAATTTTCAACTAATTCTTCTCAATTTACAAATTTTTTCTCGAAAATTTTAAGTGCGAAAATCAAACCACATTCTTTTCTTTCTTAAAACGTTATAATATAATAAACTGTATTTCATTTTATGTACAACTTTGACTTTCATTTACTTATTTACTTTAACATGAAAAATATATACATAATTGACGGCAATGCCATAGCTACAAAATTCATAAAAATTATAAACAATGTATCCAAAATAACGAAAAAAATAAATAAATGAATGAATTACTTATATACATAATTCGTTTTGTGGAATGTGTTTATTTACAATTGGTTTTGAAGTTTGGTGAATTGTTCCCAAGTGTGACATCGATCCTTGGTTAATAGCTGTGACGTCATCAAGTTCGTTACATTAAATTGATGACAAACACTTCACTTTTAAGAACTTGAAATATATTATTGAAATGGTTTGTTATTTTGATGTGCTACTTAATAAAAAAAAAAATGTTTGCCACACAAGTAAGTTTTGAAATTCTCTGCAGTTACTACAAACATTAATATTTGAATTTAATTTTAAAGTAAAGTACTATTTTTACCCTTTTGGATAGAAATATTTTTGTTTAACATGAAATTCTGGAACACGTACAGCATTTTTCCTAAATTTTATAATTTTTTTTAGCATAACACCACATAACATACTTTGTTGACTTAAAACTTCCACTGAAATAGCATATTTGCACTCTAATGTGCAGCACAATAAAAGAAGAGGGCTTTTGATACACCTGCAAAAATATTTAAAAAATTTCTTGTTCGTTTACTTTTATGCACCACCTTGTTGGACTTTTAGACATATTGTATTTACTTCAGTTACCTACTTTTGACAATTTTTGAGGCAAAATATTAAGATTCCTTTGGAAAAAAGTCGTATTTCAGCAGAAGATTCTGAAATATTTTTTCTTAAGGTTTACAAATTTTATAGCCTTGGAAATTTCCTTCAAACAGAAAAAAAAATTATCCCGATATCTTTTTCGTTTAGGAGCTATGATTTTTGCAAGGAAAAAAGTAAATTTGCACCACTGTGCGACGTAATGAAGTCAAGTTTAATAAGCTCCTGCTGAGCGGAATTAAACGATGCTGAATGATAGGATCCATCTTCCGATGTAACCCAGATCGTTTGTGGCAAGTTGAAGTCTCCGAGCAATAAAATGTTGTTTTCCGAGCAGGATAAGTCACGAATGTATTCCAAGATTAGCGAAAGTTCAGAATACATTGATGTAGAACTATTAGGAGGAATGTATGTATTAAGTACAAAGACTGTTTTGTCCTCGATACAAATTTTAATGCAAATAGTTTCTGTGTCCAAAGGGAAAGGAACATTGATTATACTGGAACTGAGGTGCGAATGAACTACAATAAGCACCCCATCACCAAAACCCGTGCAACTATCCACACGACGATCTTTTCTATATACTAGGAACTCTGAGTTGAAGAGTTCCATGTCCAAAATATTAGCGTTTAGCCAAATCTCTGTAAAAACAAAAATGTCATGTGGAAAAGCCTGAGAGTTGGTAAAAATATCGGCAGTTTTACTTCGTAACCCTCTTACATTTTGGTAGTAGAGGGACAATCGAGAGAGTTTTTGAATTTAAAACCTGCGATGTGCTGGTAAGTCTTTTAGATGATCGATTGTTGAATTCTTTTACGAGAGTATTGGGGGGCCAGATGTCATTTTTGCAAAGTGAGTCCAAGATCGAAACAGGGGAAACTATTTTGAAAGATGATACAAAACTATTCGGCTGACTTATTTTTGTGCATTTTATAGAAACTCTACTAGATATTAAATTTTTAGACAATCGATGATTAACTATATCATCTACAGATGTGTCGGGCCTAAGCCTAGAAATAAAAACAGATTTGGGTTTAGGGATTGCCTCAATGCCACTTTCGGCGCAGGGACATAACTCCAGGGGACATAAATCCATTATGGACTTATGTCCCACACAAGGGGGACATAAGTCCACAATTGTATAATGGACTTATGTCCCACCAAAGTGGGATTGCAATCCCGGGAACTTTTTTCAATCCCGGGATTTTGGGATTTGAAATCGCTAATCCCGGGATCCCGGGATAATCTCGGGATTTCATAAAAATTAAATAACAATTTTAAGCATACATTTGTTTATAAATTTTATTTAAAACATACAAAAAGATAATATGAGGCATCTAAATAAAATGTATTTATTGATAAATATTCTTTTTAAACATTAAATAATCTCTTTTTATCATATACAGCCATTTCATTTATTTCAAAAACAATATATATCTTAAAGCGTGAGTGATTTTTAAGGCAACGGTCTCAGAAACCACAAAATACCATTCCAAGCCAAAACAAAAAATTAAAAATTATTTACCATAATAAAAACATATAGTTCATTAGGTACATAAAAGTCAAAAATATTTGAAAAAAATTTTATCAATTCTATTACAATAAAATCAACTCAAAAGTAAAATATGTAATAGTAAAAAAATAGTATTTTAACAAAATAAAACAGTAACAAAACAAAAAACTAGAATTCAAATAAAAATAAAGAAGAAGTAATACAACATATTAAGCAGTTTTTGCAGTATGAACGTAGTAATAATAAGGAATCTAAAGTTTTATCTCCAAGTTTTATATTCAAGTGTGGGAAACGGAGGTTTGTACTGAATTATTAGTATTCATATTTTAAACTTTCGTCAGTGCAGATTCATGTGCGCCGAGTGCAGAATATTTTAAAATATGTTCAATGTTTTTTTTTCTTTGATTCGGATGAATCGATTTATCTATTTATTATTATAAATATTATTAGATATGCTGTCTTATGCCCGGTTTCACCAACATTAGGTTAAAGTGTTTTTAGCTAACAGGCAGTTAAAATATATCTACCCATTAAATTAAATTCTGTTTCACCAACCCCATTTATTGAATTTTTAACTAACAGGCTGTTAGTGTATTTGGAAAAAAATTTGTTTCTAGTGTACTTCAAATTCTCATAGGGAAAGAGTGAAATAGAAATAATATTAACTTATAAAATAGAAAAATTCAGAAAATTAACGAAGTACGTTTTGAAAATTCTAAGGTTTATGTCATGGGCTAAGGTTGTGTCTTGTGCTAAAGAAAAAATAATGAAAAAAAAATTACATAATAATAAAAAATATGAAATGCTTAAAACTGGATAATAAAGATGATGAAATGCTAAAACGAAAAGAGGGTGATCATTTATTGATAGCAATTTCACTTTCTTATTGAAGAAAATGTCACAGATGTGAAACAATTTATTTTTTTAGGTTGAAATCACGCTTTTAAATTTTAAATGGACGAAAACGGCCTGTTAGTTTAAGGGGCTGTTTAAAGCGATTTTAAAATTAAAAGTGGTTGGAGAAACGGAAAAACGTAATTTTAAAATTAAACAGCCTGTTAAATATTTAAAAGTGGTTGGTGAAACCGGGCATTATTTTGGCAAAACAAGTAAATGAACAAAAAAACTAGAGTGATGAAAATGAAACACAACTTTGCTTATTTAAAAAATGTAGAGACATTGGCTTGGTTCTGGAGCTCAGTGACATGCATGGCGTTGGTAAGAAAACTGTTTGTCGTTGGGATGAAGGTCATTTCCTTATGCAGTTATCTTAGGGGATAGTGCTTAACTGTTTATCCTTTAAAAACTTGGCTTTTACCACCTACAGCTTCATCAAGTGCTTCTGCTGAGAGGTCGTACTATAGTGCGCATAAACGTAGACGGCGTTTGATAGAGTGTGCATTTGGCGTACTTAAAGAAAAATAGCCATGCCTAAATCACTAACTAACACTATAATCCTGTACATTTCCAATACTTTTGTATTCTCGAATTTTTGATAGCAGGCTCTGCTTGCCAGTTATGCTAATTTTCCTACACAACGTTAAGCCATCACGGAATTACTTGCACAAATGACTTGTACAAGAAAGGGAAATTTGCACATTTTAAAAGTGGAGCGGTTTTCTTTTGTGGTACAGAAATTATAGTTACTTGTTAAATCTGCATTTGTGACAAGTGCCTGTAGAATTGTTAACTTGTAGTTTTCTGGTACAGGCCTCTGGTTCAATACTTGTTTGAAGAATTGACAATAAATATTGGAACGCTCGTTCTATGTACTGTCCGTGAACTCCACGCTCAAAAAGAATCATTTCTGTTTTTTCACTATTGCAGTTTCGTTGCTTGTTTCTAAAATCTGAAGTGGATCCAAGTTTTTCATGCTCTTATCAATTTCCAACTGCAGTTTTTCCTTTAAAGAAAGTTAATGTTGCAGACTTGAATCTGTTTCGTGCACAGTTTCTTCACAATTTTCATTGTCGCTGTAAGGAGCGCCTACGCGTTTCACGATGCATATAATTTGGTTTCTTATCCCAATATTGTTCGGACTTGAAAACAATTTTCTAGCTTCAGGTGTTAAATCCTCAAAGTTTGCATTTGCATTTTGTAAATAAGCCAGAACACCAGATAGCTCTGCCTCCGCCGCGGGCTTGACCGGTTAATCAGAGCTATCCTCATGTTTCTGCTGAGCCTTGAAGTATTCCAATCCAACTGCTTAAAAAGAAACTTAGCAGCGTCAGCTGTGCACAAATTAGAATCAGAACGGCAAAGTGCTTCGACTGTTAATTTGATTGGTGCTAGTATTTCAATAATCTCATTGATTAAATGATTTTTGAATGCTCAGTTTTAGTAGGGCAAAATGTTGGATCATCGAAAGAAGGCTATTCCACCTTGTTTTACAATCAGGTAACAAAGAAAGTTCTTTTTCATGTTCTGTTTTCACATATTTTTGCAATATTGTGTCATTTTTTGTAGGCGATCGTCCGTTGAGGTTCTCGTTCTGTTTTCTATGGCCTGTGCACTTTGCATTGCAATTGCTATGTTGCGTATTTTATGGCGACGAACCCTTTTTGTGCTAAGCAACCTGCGGATTTATTGCTTGCACTTAAAGGATATGATTTGCTGCTGTAAAAAATTTAGACGGCAGGCAGAAATTAATTTTTTGTGATGTAAATATTTTAGTTACCGATCCCGAAAATCCCGGGATTTCGGCATTATAATCCCTGGATTTTCGGGACCAGAAAATGACCGGGATCCCGGGATTGCATTCTCTAGACATAAGTCCATAGCTTAAAATTTGGATTTATGTCCCATCTAACATGTTTTGTTTTTAAAGAAAAGGTGTAACACGTACCGCTTAAAATTTGAGAAAAAGAAGAGTTGAGTATAAATTCGCGCGAATTTTTACTTTTGTTTTCTTTAATTCTCATAAACAAAATCTTATAAAAAATCTTATTTTACTTAACTCTTCTTTTTCTTAAATTTTACTTAATGTTTCCTTTCAAATTTAAATAGAAACGTTATGTAAAATAAGATTTTGTTTATGAGAATTTAAGAAAATAAAAGTAAAAATTCGCGCGAATTAAAGAATTAAAGAAAATAAAAGTAAAAATTCGCGCGAATTTATATTTTTATTTTCTTTAATTCTCATAAACAAAATCTTATTTTACATAACTCTTCTTTTTCTCAAATTTTACTTAATGTTTCCTTTCAAATTTAAATAGAAACGTTATGTAAAATAAGATTTTGTTTATGAGAATTAAAGAAAATGAAAGTATAAATTCGCGCGAATTCTTTCTTTCTTTTCTTTCTTAAAACGTTATAATATAATAAACTGTATTTCATTTTATGTACAACTTTGACTTTCATTTACTTATTTACTTTAACATGAAAAATATATACATAATTGACGGCAATGCCATAGCTACAAAATTCATAAAAATTATAAACAATGTATCCAAAATAACGAAAAAAATAAATAAATGAATGAATTACTTATATACATAATTCGTTTTGTGGAATGTGTTTATTTACAATTGGTTTTGAAGTTTGGTGAATTGTTCCCAAGTGTGACATCGATCCTTGGTTAATAGCTGTGACGTCATCAAGTTCGTTACATTAAATTGATGACAAACACTTCACTTTTAAGAACTTGAAATATATTATTGAAATGGTTTGTTATTTTGATGTGCTACTTAATAAAAAAAAAAATGTTTGCCACACAAGTAAGTTTTGAAATTCTCTGCAGTTACTACAAACATTAATATTTGAATTTAATTTTAAAGTAAAGTACTATTTTTACCCTTTTGGATAGAAATATTTTTGTTTAACATGAAATTCTGGAACACGTACAGCATTTTTCCTAAATTTTATAATTTTTTTTAGCATAACACCACATAACATACTTTGTTGACTTAAAACTTCCACTGAAATAGCATATTTGCACTCTAATGTGCAGCACAATAAAAGAAGAGGGCTTTTGATACACCTGCAAAAATATTTAAAAAATTTCTTGTTCGTTTACTTTTATGCACCACCTTGTTGGACTTTTAGACATATTGTATTTACTTCAGTTACCTACTTTTGACAATTTTTGAGGCAAAATATTAAGATTCCTTTGGAAAAAAGTCGTATTTCAGCAGAAGATTCTGAAATATTTTTTCTTAAGGTTTACAAATTTTATAGCCTTGGAAATTTCCTTCAAACAGAAAAAAAAATTATCCCGATATCTTTTTCGTTTAGGAGCTATGATTTTTGCAAGGAAAAAAGTAAATTTGCACCACTGTGCGACGTAATGAAGTCAAGTTTAATAAGCTCCTGCTGAGCGGAATTAAACGATGCTGAATGATAGGATCCATCTTCCGATGTAACCCAGATCGTTTGTGGCAAGTTGAAGTCTCCGAGCAATAAAATGTTGTTTTCCGAGCAGGATAAGTCACGAATGTATTCCAAGATTAGCGAAAGTTCAGAATACATTGATGTAGAACTATTAGGAGGAATGTATGTATTAAGTACAAAGACTGTTTTGTCCTCGATACAAATTTTAATGCAAATAGTTTCTGTGTCCAAAGGGAAAGGAACATTGATTATACTGGAACTGAGGTGCGAATGAACTACAATAAGCACCCCATCACCAAAACCCGTGCAACTATCCACACGACGATCTTTTCTATATACTAGGAACTCTGAGTTGAAGAGTTCCATGTCCAAAATATTAGCGTTTAGCCAAATCTCTGTAAAAACAAAAATGTCATGTGGAAAAGCCTGAGAGTTGGTAAAAATATCGGCAGTTTTACTTCGTAACCCTCTTACATTTTGGTAGTAGAGGGACAATCGAGAGAGTTTTTGAATTTAAAACCTGCGATGTGCTGGTAAGTCTTTTAGATGATCGATTGTTGAATTCTTTTACGAGAGTATTGGGGGGCCAGATGTCATTTTTGCAAAGTGAGTCCAAGATCGAAACAGGGGAAACTATTTTGAAAGATGATACAAAACTATTCGGCTGACTTATTTTTGTGCATTTTATAGAAACTCTACTAGATATTAAATTTTTAGACAATCGATGATTAACTATATCATCTACAGATGTGTCGGGCCTAAGCCTAGAAATAAAAACAGATTTGGGTTTAGAGATTGCCTCAATGCCACTTTCGGCGCAGGGACATAACTCCAGGGGACATAAATCCATTATGGACTTATGTCCCACACAAGGGGGACATAAGTCCACAATTGTATAATGGACTTATGTCCCACCAAAGTGGGATTGCAATCCCGGGAACTTTTTTCAATCCCGGGATTTTGGGATTTGAAATCGCTAATCCCGGGATCCCGGGATAATCTCGGGATTTCATAAAAATTAAATAACAATTTTAAGCATACATTTGTTTATAAATTTTATTTAAAACATACAAAAAGATAATATGAGGCATCTAAATAAAATGTATTTATTGATAAATATTCTTTTTAAACATTAAATAATCTCTTTTTATCATATACAGCCATTTCATTTATTTCAAAAACAATATATATCTTAAAGCGTGAGTGATTTTTAAGGCAACGGTCTCAGAAACCACAAAATACCATTCCAAGCCAAAACAAAAAATTAAAAATTATTTACCATAATAAAAACATATAGTTCATTAGGTACATAAAAGTCAAAAATATTTGAAAAAAATTTTATCAATTCTATTACAATAAAATCAACTCAAAAGTAAAATATGTAATAGTAAAAAAATAGTATTTTAACAAAATAAAACAGTAACAAAACAAAAAACTAGAATTCAAATAAAAAGAAAGAAAATAAAGAAGAAGTAATACAACATATTAAGCAGTTTTTGCAGTATGAACGTAGTAATAATAAGGAATCTAAAGTTTTATCTCCAAGTTTTATATTCAAGTGTGGGAAACGGAGGTTTGTACTGAATTATTAGTATTCATATTTTAAACTTTCGTCAGTGCAGATTCATGTGCGCCGAGTGCAGAATATTTTAAAATATGTTCAATGTTTTTTTTTCTTTGATTCGGATGAATCGATTTATCTATTTATTATTATAAATATTATTAGATATGCTGTCTTATGCCCGGTTTCACCAACATTAGGTTAAAGTGTTTTTAGCTAACAGGCAGTTAAAATATATCTACCCATTAAATTAAATTCTGTTTCACCAACCCCATTTATTGAATTTTTAACTAACAGGCTGTTAGTGTATTTGGAAAAAAATTTGTTTCTAGTGTACTTCAAATTCTCATAGGGAAAGAGTGAAATAGAAATAATATTAACTTATAAAATAGAAAAATTCAGAAAATTAACGAAGTACGTTTTGAAAATTCTAAGGTTTATGTCATGGGCTAAGGTTGTGTCTTGTGCTAAAGAAAAAATAATGAAAAAAAAATTACATAATAATAAAAAATATGAAATGCTTAAAACTGGATAATAAAGATGATGAAATGCTAAAACGAAAAGAGGGTGATCATTTATTGATAGCAATTTCACTTTCTTATTGAAGAAAATGTCACAGATGTGAAACAATTTATTTTTTTAGGTTGAAATCACGCTTTTAAATTTTAAATGGACGAAAACGGCCTGTTAGTTTAAGGGGCTGTTTAAAGCGATTTTAAAATTAAAAGTGGTTGGAGAAACGGAAAAACGTAATTTTAAAATTAAACAGCCTGTTAAATATTTAAAAGTGGTTGGTGAAACCGGGCATTATTTTGGCAAAACAAGTAAATGAACAAAAAAACTAGAGTGATGAAAATGAAACACAACTTTGCTTATTTAAAAAATGTAGAGACATTGGCTTGGTTCTGGAGCTCAGTGACATGCATGGCGTTGGTAAGAAAACTGTTTGTCGTTGGGATGAAGGTCATTTCCTTATGCAGTTATCTTAGGGGATAGTGCTTAACTGTTTATCCTTTAAAAACTTGGCTTTTACCACCTACAGCTTCATCAAGTGCTTCTGCTGAGAGGTCGTACTATAGTGCGCATAAACGTAGACGGCGTTTGATAGAGTGTGCATTTGGCGTACTTAAAGAAAAATAGCCATGCCTAAATCACTAACTAACACTATAATCCTGTACATTTCCAATACTTTTGTATTCTCGAATTTTTGATAGCAGGCTCTGCTTGCCAGTTATGCTAATTTTCCTACACAACGTTAAGCCATCACGGAATTACTTGCACAAATGACTTGTACAAGAAAGGGAAATTTGCACATTTTAAAAGTGGAGCGGTTTTCTTTTGTGGTACAGAAATTATAGTTACTTGTTAAATCTGCATTTGTGACAAGTGCCTGTAGAATTGTTAACTTGTAGTTTTCTGGTACAGGCCTCTGGTTCAATACTTGTTTGAAGAATTGACAATAAATATTGGAACGCTCGTTCTATGTACTGTCCGTGAACTCCACGCTCAAAAAGAATCATTTCTGTTTTTTCACTATTGCAGTTTCGTTGCTTGTTTCTAAAATCTGAAGTGGATCCAAGTTTTTCATGCTCTTATCAATTTCCAACTGCAGTTTTTCCTTTAAAGAAAGTTAATGTTGCAGACTTGAATCTGTTTCGTGCACAGTTTCTTCACAATTTTCATTGTCGCTGTAAGGAGCGCCTACGCGTTTCACGATGCATATAATTTGGTTTCTTATCCCAATATTGTTCGGACTTGAAAACAATTTTCTAGCTTCAGGTGTTAAATCCTCAAAGTTTGCATTTGCATTTTGTAAATAAGCCAGAACACCAGATAGCTCTGCCTCCGCCGCGGGCTTGACCGGTTAATCAGAGCTATCCTCATGTTTCTGCTGAGCCTTGAAGTATTCCAATCCAACTGCTTAAAAAGAAACTTAGCAGCGTCAGCTGTGCACAAATTAGAATCAGAACGGCAAAGTGCTTCGACTGTTAATTTGATTGGTGCTAGTATTTCAATAATCTCATTGATTAAATGATTTTTGAATGCTCAGTTTTAGTAGGGCAAAATGTTGGATCATCGAAAGAAGGCTATTCCACCTTGTTTTACAATCAGGTAACAAAGAAAGTTCTTTTTCATGTTCTGTTTTCACATATTTTTGCAATATTGTGTCATTTTTTGTAGGCGATCGTCCGTTGAGGTTCTCGTTCTGTTTTCTATGGCCTGTGCACTTTGCATTGCAATTGCTATGTTGCGTATTTTATGGCGACGAACCCTTTTTGTGCTAAGCAACCTGCGGATTTATTGCTTGCACTTAAAGGATATGATTTGCTGCTGTAAAAAATTTAGACGGCAGGCAGAAATTAATTTTTTGTGATGTAAATATTTTAGTTACCGATCCCGAAAATCCCGGGATTTCGGCATTATAATCCCTGGATTTTCGGGACCAGAAAATGACCGGGATCCCGGGATTGCATTCTCTAGACATAAGTCCATAGCTTAAAATTTGGATTTATGTCCCATCTAACATGTTTTGTTTTTAAAGAAAAGGTGTAACACGTACCGCTTAAAATTTGAGAAAAAGAAGAGTTGAGTATAAATTCGCGCGAATTTTTACTTTTGTTTTCTTTAATTCTCATAAACAAAATCTTATAAAAAATCTTATTTTACTTAACTCTTCTTTTTCTTAAATTTTACTTAATGTTTCCTTTCAAATTTAAATAGAAACGTTATGTAAAATAAGATTTTGTTTATGAGAATTTAAGAAAATAAAAGTAAAAATTCGCGCGAATTAAAGAATTAAAGAAAATAAAAGTAAAAATTCGCGCGAATTTATATTTTTATTTTCTTTAATTCTCATAAACAAAATCTTATTTTACATAACTCTTCTTTTTCTCAAATTTTACTTAATGTTTCCTTTCAAATTTAAATAGAAACGTTATGTAAAATAAGATTTTGTTTATGAGAATTAAAGAAAATGAAAGTATAAATTCGCGCGAATTCTTTCTTTCTTTTCTTTCTTAAAACGTTATAATATAATAAACTGTATTTCATTTTATGTACAACTTTGACTTTCATTTACTTATTTACTTTAACATGAAAAATATATACATAATTGACGGCAATGCCATAGCTACAAAATTCATAAAAATTATAAACAATGTATCCAAAATAACGAAAAAAATAAATAAATGAATGAATTACTTATATACATAATTCGTTTTGTGGAATGTGTTTATTTACAATTGGTTTTGAAGTTTGGTGAATTGTTCCCAAGTGTGACATCGATCCTTGGTTAATAGCTGTGACGTCATCAAGTTCGTTACATTAAATTGATGACAAACACTTCACTTTTAAGAACTTGAAATATATTATTGAAATGGTTTGTTATTTTGATGTGCTACTTAATAAAAAAAAAAATGTTTGCCACACAAGTAAGTTTTGAAATTCTCTGCAGTTACTACAAACATTAATATTTGAATTTAATTTTAAAGTAAAGTACTATTTTTACCCTTTTGGATAGAAATATTTTTGTTTAACATGAAATTCTGGAACACGTACAGCATTTTTCCTAAATTTTATAATTTTTTTTAGCATAACACCACATAACATACTTTGTTGACTTAAAACTTCCACTGAAATAGCATATTTGCACTCTAATGTGCAGCACAATAAAAGAAGAGGGCTTTTGATACACCTGCAAAAATATTTAAAAAATTTCTTGTTCGTTTACTTTTATGCACCACCTTGTTGGACTTTTAGACATATTGTATTTACTTCAGTTACCTACTTTTGACAATTTTTGAGGCAAAATATTAAGATTCCTTTGGAAAAAAGTCGTATTTCAGCAGAAGATTCTGAAATATTTTTTCTTAAGGTTTACAAATTTTATAGCCTTGGAAATTTCCTTCAAACAGAAAAAAAAATTATCCCGATATCTTTTTCGTTTAGGAGCTATGATTTTTGCAAGGAAAAAAGTAAATTTGCACCACTGTGCGACGTAATGAAGTCAAGTTTAATAAGCTCCTGCTGAGCGGAATTAAACGATGCTGAATGATAGGATCCATCTTCCGATGTAACCCAGATCGTTTGTGGCAAGTTGAAGTCTCCGAGCAATAAAATGTTGTTTTCCGAGCAGGATAAGTCACGAATGTATTCCAAGATTAGCGAAAGTTCAGAATACATTGATGTAGAACTATTAGGAGGAATGTATGTATTAAGTACAAAGACTGTTTTGTCCTCGATACAAATTTTAATGCAAATAGTTTCTGTGTCCAAAGGGAAAGGAACATTGATTATACTGGAACTGAGGTGCGAATGAACTACAATAAGCACCCCATCACCAAAACCCGTGCAACTATCCACACGACGATCTTTTCTATATACTAGGAACTCTGAGTTGAAGAGTTCCATGTCCAAAATATTAGCGTTTAGCCAAATCTCTGTAAAAACAAAAATGTCATGTGGAAAAGCCTGAGAGTTGGTAAAAATATCGGCAGTTTTACTTCGTAACCCTCTTACATTTTGGTAGTAGAGGGACAATCGAGAGAGTTTTTGAATTTAAAACCTGCGATGTGCTGGTAAGTCTTTTAGATGATCGATTGTTGAATTCTTTTACGAGAGTATTGGGGGGCCAGATGTCATTTTTGCAAAGTGAGTCCAAGATCGAAACAGGGGAAACTATTTTGAAAGATGATACAAAACTATTCGGCTGACTTATTTTTGTGCATTTTATAGAAACTCTACTAGATATTAAATTTTTAGACAATCGATGATTAACTATATCATCTACAGATGTGTCGGGCCTAAGCCTAGAAATAAAAACAGATTTGGGTTTAGAGATTGCCTCAATGCCACTTTCGGCGCAGGGACATAACTCCAGGGGACATAAATCCATTATGGACTTATGTCCCACACAAGGGGGACATAAGTCCACAATTGTATAATGGACTTATGTCCCACCAAAGTGGGATTGCAATCCCGGGAACTTTTTTCAATCCCGGGATTTTGGGATTTGAAATCGCTAATCCCGGGATCCCGGGATAATCTCGGGATTTCATAAAAATTAAATAACAATTTTAAGCATACATTTGTTTATAAATTTTATTTAAAACATACAAAAAGATAATATGAGGCATCTAAATAAAATGTATTTATTGATAAATATTCTTTTTAAACATTAAATAATCTCTTTTTATCATATACAGCCATTTCATTTATTTCAAAAACAATATATATCTTAAAGCGTGAGTGATTTTTAAGGCAACGGTCTCAGAAACCACAAAATACCATTCCAAGCCAAAACAAAAAATTAAAAATTATTTACCATAATAAAAACATATAGTTCATTAGGTACATAAAAGTCAAAAATATTTGAAAAAAATTTTATCAATTCTATTACAATAAAATCAACTCAAAAGTAAAATATGTAATAGTAAAAAAATAGTATTTTAACAAAATAAAACAGTAACAAAACAAAAAACTAGAATTCAAATAAAAAGAAAGAAAATAAAGAAGAAGTAATACAACATATTAAGCAGTTTTTGCAGTATGAACGTAGTAATAATAAGGAATCTAAAGTTTTATCTCCAAGTTTTATATTCAAGTGTGGGAAACGGAGGTTTGTACTGAATTATTAGTATTCATATTTTAAACTTTCGTCAGTGCAGATTCATGTGCGCCGAGTGCAGAATATTTTAAAATATGTTCAATGTTTTTTTTTCTTTGATTCGGATGAATCGATTTATCTATTTATTATTATAAATATTATTAGATATGCTGTCTTATGCCCGGTTTCACCAACATTAGGTTAAAGTGTTTTTAGCTAACAGGCAGTTAAAATATATCTACCCATTAAATTAAATTCTGTTTCACCAACCCCATTTATTGAATTTTTAACTAACAGGCTGTTAGTGTATTTGGAAAAAAATTTGTTTCTAGTGTACTTCAAATTCTCATAGGGAAAGAGTGAAATAGAAATAATATTAACTTATAAAATAGAAAAATTCAGCAAATTAACGAAGTACGTTTTGAAAATTCTAAGGTTTATGTCATGGGCTAAGGTTGTGTCTTGTGCTAAAGAAAAAATAATGAAAAAAAAATTACATAATAATAAAAAATATGAAATGCTTAAAACTGGATAATAAAGATGATGAAATGCTAAAACGAAAAGAGGGTGATCATTTATTGATAGCAATTTCACTTTCTTATTGAAGAAAATGTCACAGATGTGAAACAATTTATTTTTTTAGGTTGAAATCACGCTTTTAAATTTTAAATGGACGAAAACGGCCTGTTAGTTTAAGAGGCTGTTTAAAGCGATTTTAAAATTAAAAGTGGTTGGAGAAACGGAAAAACGTAATTTTAAAATTAAACAGCCTGTTAAATATTTAAAAGTGGTTGGTGAAACCGGGCATTATTTTGGCAAAACAAGTAAATGAACAAAAAAACTAGAGTGATGAAAATGAAACACAACTTTGCTTATTTAAAAAATGTAGAGACATTGGCTTGGTTCTGGAGCTCAGTGACATGCATGGCGTTGGTAAGAAAACTGTTTGTCGTTGGGATGAAGGTCATTTCCTTATGCAGTTATCTTAGGGGATAGTGCTTAACTGTTTATCCTTTAAAAACTTGGCTTTTACCACCTACAGCTTCATCAAGTGCTTCTGCTGAGAGGTCGTACTATAGTGCGCATAAACGTAGACGGCGTTTGATAGAGTGTGCATTTGGCGTACTTAAAGAAAAATAGCCATGCCTAAATCACTAACTAACACTATAATCCTGTACATTTCCAATACTTTTGTATTCTCGAATTTTTGATAGCAGGCTCTGCTTGCCAGTTATGCTAATTTTCCTACACAACGTTAAGCCATCACGGAATTACTTGCACAAATGACTTGTACAAGAAAGGGAAATTTGCACATTTTAAAAGTGGAGCGGTTTTCTTTTGTGGTACAGAAATTATAGTTACTTGTTAAATCTGCATTTGTGACAAGTGCCTGTAGAATTGTTAACTTGTAGTTTTCTGGTACAGGCCTCTGGTTCAATACTTGTTTGAAGAATTGACAATAAATATTGGAACGCTCGTTCTATGTACTGTCCGTGAACTCCACGCTCAAAAAGAATCATTTCTGTTTTTTCACTATTGCAGTTTCGTTGCTTGTTTCTAAAATCTGAAGTGGATCCAAGTTTTTCATGCTCTTATCAATTTCCAACTGAAGTTTTTCCTTTAAAGAAAGTTAATGTTGCAGACTTGAATCTGTTTCGTGCACAGTTTCTTCACAATTTTCATTGTCGCTGTAAGGAGCGCCTACGCGTTTCACGATGCATATAATTTGGTTTCTTATCCCAATATTGTTCGGACTTGAAAACAATTTTCTAGCTTCAGGTGTTAAATCCTCAAAGTTTGCATTTGCATTTTGTAAATAAGCCAGTACACCAGATAGCTCTGCCTCCGCCGCGGGCTTGAC
This sequence comes from Brachyopa scutellaris, assembly GCA_949775065.1. Lineage (NCBI taxonomy): Eukaryota > Metazoa > Arthropoda > Insecta > Diptera > Syrphidae > Brachyopa > Brachyopa scutellaris. Next base: position 116,466,484 of record OX459112.1, read on the forward strand.
CGGTTAATCAGAGCTATCCTCATGTTTCTGCTGAGCCTTGAAGTATTCCAATCCAACTGCTTAAAAAGAAACTTAGCAGCGTCAGCTGTGCACAAATTAAAATCAGAACGGCAAAGTGCTTCGACTGTTAATTTGATTGGTGCTAGTATTTCAATAATCTCATTGATTAAATGATTTTTGAATGCTCAGTTTTAGTAGGGCAAAATGTTGGATCATCGAAAGAAGGCTATTCCACCTTGTTTTACAATCAGGTAACAAAGAAAGTTCTTTTTCATGTTCTGTTTTCACATATTTTTGCAATATTGTGTCATTTTTTGTAGGCGATCGTCCGTTGAGGTTCTCGTTCTGTTTTCTATGGCCTGTGCACTTTGCATTGCAATTGCTATGTTGCGTATTTTATGGCGACGAACCCTTTTTGTGCTAAGCAACCTGCGGATTTATTGCTTGCACTTAAAGGATATGATTTGCTGCTGTAAAAAATTTAGACGGCAGGCAGAAATTAATTTTTTGTGATGTAAATATTTTAGTTACCGATCCCGAAAATCCCGGGATTTCGGCATTATAATCCCTGGATTTTCGGGACCAGAAAATGACCGGGATCCCGGGATTGCATTCTCTAGACATAAGTCCATAGCTTAAAATTTGGATTTATGTCCCATCTAACATGTTTTGTTTTTAAAGAAAAGGTGTAACACGTACCGCTTAAAATTTGAGAAAAAGAAGAGTTGAGTATAAATTCGCGCGAATTTTTACTTTTGTTTTCTTTAATTCTCATAAACAAAATCTTATAAAAAATCTTATTTTACTTAACTCTTCTTTTTCTTAAATTTTACTTAATGTTTCCTTTCAAATTTAAATAGAAACGTTATGTAAAATAAGATTTTGTTTATGAGAATTTAAGAAAATAAAAGTAAAAATTCGCGCGAATTAAAGAATTAAAGAAAATAAAAGTAAAAATTCGCGCGAATTTATATTTTTATTTTCTTTAATTCTCATAAACAAAATCTTATTTTACATAACTCTTCTTTTTCTCAAATTTTACTTAATGTTTCCTTTCAAATTTAAATAGAAACGTTATGTAAAATAAGATTTTGTTTATGAGAATTAAAGAAAATGAAAGTATAAATTCGCGCGAATTTTTACTTTTATTTTCTTTAATTCTCATAAACAAAATCTTATTTTACATAACGTTTCTATTTAAATTTGAAAGGAAACATTAAGTAAAATTTGAGAAAAAGAAGAGTTAAGTAAAATAAGATTTTGTTTATGAGAATTTAAATCGCTCGATATTTAAATTGACCCAAACGTCATTTTAAATAATTAGAGTCGGCTATGAATGTCTCATATAATATTTTGACGTTTGGGTTTGTTCGTTCAAATCACTTTACAAAAAACATATCAAAGTCGATACTAACTAATACACAGCCAAAAATGTGTTTATGAATAACGAAAAGTTATAGCCGGCTTTTTTATTTATAGCCGGCTGTAACTATAGTCGGCTATAGGCACTATTTATGGGCTGACTATGAATTTGCGCGATTGGTTGTACCATGAAAAAGTTCTCCACAGGGACCAAAACAAGTGTGAAGTGCGGCGTTTGAATTTGGTTTATTTTCGATGCATTTTTCGGCTGAGATTGCCATATCGGTTAAATAAAAAGATGCCCAGAAGAATTTAATTTTATAAGTAATTTGGGGATTCGTTTGATTACCGATTATAGTGGATTTTCCAGGCGATCAATGTATTGGGAGAAAGCTTTGAATACTTACTCAAAAGGAGCTGCAGAATCTTTGTCCTGTAATCGATTTAACTTTATCATGTCAGCATTACATAACAATAAGCTTAAAAGCAGGGATAAGTTCGCCAAAGTACGGCCTTTATTTGAATTACTAACCAAAAGTTCCTTAAGTTTGCCCCACAAAGCCAAGATTTTCTATATCTACTATGTTTCTGATGATTTGTTCTAGTATTGCAGAGGAAAATGCATTGTCTCACTCCTCTATTAATGTTAAGTAAATGTTGTACTTTTGATTTAGGTTGCGATCCTCGATATGCTGTTTTTTATTCTGTTGAATTGTATGTGGGACTCCCTAGAACAGAAACGAATGCTTTGTAAAAATCGACAAATGCTATAATTAATCTCCTTAGTTTTTTCGACAAGTTGGTTTATAACTTGCAGTTGAAGCACCCAGTGCAATAACGAGATAACTCCACTTTTTCACGAGTTTCACGTGTTTTCTGATGCAGAATTATTAAAAAAAAATCTGCATCGTTCGGCCTAAAAAAAATTCCTCAACGTTAACTCTAAGGTACAGAAACTCAATTTTAGAGTTATAATTTACTTTAAAACGAGCAAGAACAAGACAACTCCTGGAGTGAAAGGTTTTTCATAGACAGAATAACAGTAGACGAGCTTTTGAGATCATAGCATGCTTATAGCTTTGCCCTAAGATTTTTGAATACACTGCTGGGACGCTAAATGATTGTAAATTGGCATATCCGCGGATAAAATTTTTTTTGGGCATGTCATCGCTCTTTAAGCGTGATTGAGAAATAGAAACGACGAGTAGAACGCCTTTATCTTACAAAATATTGGCAACATTTAGTGGCAAAACGCTCAAAAAAGTGTAACATGATATCGGTGAGAAATCAGGGTATATTAGATTACATAACTAGTTTGGCTCCATATTATGTACAGTCGAACCCGAATAATATCACATCGCTTAGAAGCACAAATCGCTTTATATCACAAAATGTTGAAGCCAGATGTCTTTTTTACATAATTCATATTGGAATTAAACCTCTTTATAGCATCTCGTTTAATATCACAACCCGCATAGAGTCATTTGTTGAAATTATAAGCTGATTGTCCAATAAAATATCACTAATAAAAGGATGGTTTTATTTAGGTGCTTCTGATACAATGGTTGAGGAAAGAGTGGTAGAAGAAAAAGTAAAAATGCGTTAGAAAGGAAGTATAAAGATAATTGAAAATATTACAAGAGATTTACATTTTGATGTCTTAATATGGTTAAGGTGTTAACACAATTCAATATGGAATTCATTACAATATTTTAACACTCCTCCTCAATATTAATAAAATCAAAATTCATTCATTATTAATACAATCAAAATTCATTCCAAATTGTTTAAAACAAAGTATATGTTTTTCTTTAGGAACAGCTTTTGTAAGAGCATCTGCGACCATGTGCTCGGTTGGCAGGTACTTTACGTCAACAGCTCCTTGCTCTATTGCTTCTCTCACGAAATGATACTTGTAGTGTATATGCTTGGTTCTCGAGTGCTTCCCTCCATACTTCGCGATGTGTTGTGCACTCTGGTTGTCGCAGTAGATGTCAATCGGTTTGTCACATCCGAGTTTGAGTTCTTGTAGTAAAAAACGAAGTGAGTAGGCTTCTTTTGATGCTTCAGTAAGTGCCATATATTCTGCTTCTGCACTGGAGGTAGCTACTGTTCGCTGCTTCTTCGACTCCCAACTGACGGCTGCACCTGCAAGTGTAAAACAAAAACCACTTTGAGATTTCCGGTCATTGACATCTTCAGCCCAACTGGCATCTACGAAACCTATAAGAAGTGAACCAGTTTTTCTAAATTCGATTCTAGCATGCTTAGTTGTGTTAAGATATTGAAGTAGATGCATTGCTGCATTCCAGTGCTGCTTTCGAGGACTTTGCGCAAATTGAGCCAAATTGCTAACACTGAATGATATATCAGGGCGACTGAAAATAGCTAAATGCATCAATGAACCAATGAGCTCTTGGTATTTAACCACTTCAACAGCGGTCCGTTCACCAGGGATTGAAGGTTCTCTTTCTAGCTTTAACTTTGCCTGCATAGGTATTTGAAAAGGTTTAGAGTTATGCATACTATGCTTTATTATTAAGTTATAAATTAAACGTGATTGATTGATTGATAAAACTCCATTATTTCTATTAATTTGTAGTCCAACGCAAAGACTGGGTTCCCCAAGGTCTTTTATCTCAAAACTTGAACTAAGCTTATTTTTGATAAGCGAAACCGATCTTTTTTTATTGGATGCAATGATGATATCATCAACGTAAATTCCCACTAAAGTTATTTCATCATCATCAATTTTGAAATATATGCATTGATCATATTTCGATTGGGTAAAGTTGATATCCTTAAGTTGATTATCCAAAGTCTTATTCCATTGCCTGCTTGCTTGCTTTAGACCATATAAAGCTTTGTTAAGACGGCACACCTTTAGTGGATACTCTTCATCAGTAAACCCTTCCGGCTGTTTCATGAAGATTTCTTCATCCAGTTTTCCATTTAAGAATGCCGTTGAAACATCTAAGTGATTGAGCTGTAAGTCATGTTCCATTGACAAAGCATATATTAGTCGCAACGAACTTTGTCGTATCACTGGTGCGTACGTTTCTAAATAGTCTACGCCATATTTTTGGGTATAGTCTTTAGCTACTAAACGTGCCTTTCTACGCTCAACTTCTCCATTAGGTAAGTATTTCGATTTGTATACCCATCTGCTTCCTATCGCTACACGCCCAGCTGGTAGATCACAGAGATTCCAAGTGTTGTTTCTCATAAGACAGTTATATTCCAACTTCATAGCCTCGAGCCATTCATTAGCGTGTAATGATTTTATAGCCTCCCGAAAACTTGACGGATCTTCTTCTTGCGTATGAAATAATTTTTCAATTACGTTATTTGAATTGTGACGTTGGCGACATCTTAAACGATCTTTTATATTTGAACTTTCACATTCATTATTAGAAAATTTAGATTCACCTTCATCTAAATTCAAATTTTCAAAATTAAAATTTCCTAAATTGAAATTATCTTCTTCGTGTTCTAAATTGGCATTACCTTCTGCATGCACACGTTCCTCTTTTTTCTTTTTTGAATCCAAAAAACTATCGATTCTTTTGTCGGCATGCACGTCATAATTATTGTTTTGGAATTCATAAAAACTTTCTTTCTGTTCATTTGTTCCTTCTGCTTTACATTCAATTTCATAAAAGTTCTCTCTCTGTTTATCTGTTCCCTGAGCTAATTCTTCAATAAAGTGAACATCTCGACTCTTTATAACTGTCCTCGTGCCTCTTTTCCAGAGGCGATATGCCTTAGATTCATCAGAATATCCAATTAATACATACTCCTCGCTCTTCCGATCAAATTTAGCTCTATTTGAGCTTTTTATCAAAGCAAATGCACTGCAGCCAATTCGCCGAAAATGAGAAACAGTTGGGACTCTTCCAGTCCAAATTTGTTCAGGAGTTATGGTTGGATTCAACGAAGTAGGGCAACGATTACGTACGTAAGAAGCAGTATTAATCAGCTCAGCCCACAAGAACGATGGCAAGTTTGCTTCGATGAGAAAGCAGCAAGCCATTTCTACTAACGTTCGATTCATACGTTCAGCAATGCCATTTTGCTGCGGCGTATATTCTACTGTTAATTGACGTTTGATTCCATTATCAATTAAATATTTAGAAAATTCGTGACTAACTAGTTCTTTCGCGTTATCGCTTCTAAGTATTTTGATTTTTTTGTTAGTTTGATTCTCAACGAGGGTTTTAAAATTTTTAAAAACTTCCAAATATTCGCTCTTTTTCCGCAAAAAATAAACAAAGACTTTCCTCGAATAGTCATCAATAAAAGTTGCAAAATATAGACTCTTCTTCATAGACTCGATATTCATTGGTCCATAAAGGTCCGTGTGCACAATTTCTAATAAACAGTTTGATGACTTTTCGGTCTTAGCACGAAAAGGAAGCTTTGTCTGCTTTCCTTTATAACAAGTTGTGCACTCTAGTTTGCCATCCTCGAAACTTGGAAGTCCATTCACCATACCATTTAATTTTAACCGACGAAGTGAAGCTACATTTAAGTGGCCATACCGCCTATGCCAAATTTCTAAATTTTTGTTAGTCTGCGGCACTAAACTACAATTTTCCCTTTTATGATTTCTAGCAACCAAATAAAGCCCTTTAACTTTCACTGCTACCAATAATGTTTTTCCATTTTTACTAACGCTTGCGTGCTTTCCTTCTATTATAACCTTACAGTCATTATCAGTAGTCTTACTGGCGGAGACTAAATTGCTTCTCAGTTCCGGAATGTACAGTGTTTTGTAAAGAGATATCGTTTTCATACTCCCGGAAACAATTGTGTTTAGTTTGACAGTTCCTATTCCTCTGATATGAGCAAACTTTTTGTTGGCTACCTGAACTAGTCCAGAATAACTTTTATCTAACTCGACAAAATCATCTTCGGCACAGCACATGTGCGACGTAGCACCGCTGTCAATATACCAATTTTTTCTTTCATTTTGGATAACCTCCAAGTTACTACTAAAGTTCTGCATCGGCGCACAATTACAGCGTTCAATAAGCTCTGATGCAACGAAACCTTCCTCATCAGCCTTTTGTTTCTGAGCATAATGCAATTTTTCTTTATTTAATTTTACCCGACAATCTCGCTTCATATGTCCCTTTTTGCCACAACGATGACAGTTAAATTGAAATGAATTCGACATACCTGGTCGTTGGTTATCCAGCCTTCTATGGTGAAATTTTACCTTTAATGCTTCATCTCTTAATTCACCATCACCATCACCCTTTATTATTTGGCTAACTTCCAGCAAACGTGCTCGCAGAACATCGATCTTCGGGAAATCAGTTGCAGCATCGAACGCAGCTTGAATATCCTTATAGCTCTCAGGTAGACTATCCAGTAACAGCGCAGCCAACAAGTTATCGTCCAGTTAAGCATCCATTTCGATCAGGCGTGACACAATAGAATTAAATTGTATTAAATAGTTTTCCATGCTTTGATTTTCGCTCATTTTTATATTAACCAACTTACGAAATTCTTGGACCTTAGTTCGGGTATTTTTCCTGTTGTATGTCGCTTCCAAAAAGTCCCAAATCTCCTTCGAAGTGGTGATTGACTTCACCAGCGAGACCTGGGCCCATAACCTGTTGAAATTATAAGCTGATTGTCCAATAAAATATCACTAATAAAAGGATGGTTTTATTTAGGTGCTTCTGATACAATGGTTGAGGAAAGAGTGGTAGAAGAAAAAGTAAAAATGCGTTAGAAAGGAAGTATAAAGATAGTTGAAAATATTACAAGAGATTTACATTTTGATGTCTTAATATGGTTAAGGTGTTAACACAATTCAATATGGAATTCATTACAATATTTTAACATCATTCAAAAATAAGCCTGACAAAATAATTTCTTAGTAAATTTTTCAGCTTATAGAAAATGCAGTTGCAACACATATTGGCTTGGAAGTATAATTTTATGTGTAGTCAAAGCTAATACAATGTTCGAAATGGAGCGCTAATATAAAAAAATAGCAACAATTAATCTACTGTGTAAACCCAAAGCAATAACATTCCTGGGTTGTTGATTGGCACTACAAGTCTACAATGACAGTAGGTCCGTTCGCGTACGTTCCCAAAACTACGAAAATCTACGAAAACCCGTTCCTTTACGCAAAAATATCGTAAATTTTCGTAAAAGAGATTGTAAGAAATCTCCCTAGGCTGCGAATTTAAGCACAAGGAATTTCTTGGGGCAGATTACATGAAAACTGTCAAATCACATACATTTTGCATTTTTTGTTGTTCAACGCGTTCGTTTAATTTTTCGTAATTTTCCTATCTTTAAGAGAATTTCACAAGACACATATTGGTGCAAAAAGTACGCGAACGGACCTAGTGACATTGACATTGACACTTCTTTGAAGTGTTTTTCATTTATTTCACAATTTGAATAAAGTAAAGTTAACCGATGCTAATTTCCGTGATTTTAGTTTTATTTGGCTATGGTCAGGTAAAAGACAAAGTATGAACAGGTAGAAATGGCTAGAGGAACCGCTTTTTAAAAATTGGCTCAGTGAAAATCCAGACAATTTTATGGAATCCAAAAGCGTTGTTCGCAAGTACAACTTCTTCCAGTAAACCCTAGGGCGCAAAAAAAAGAAAACATCCATTCAAAAGTCCACCGTGATTTGAAACGACTATACCTACTTGAGTTTCACTTTACATTCTATGTGTATTTTTTTCTTAGGACTGTCACTTATTGGATTTTTGTTTGCAATATCAAATTCAAAAAGATTTTGTTGCTGGATGAACTAATGTGCTTCATATACTGTTAAAAATTTAGTTATATTTCCTTTTCCGATAAGAGCACAACCCGCTTATAGTCACAAAGTTCGGCTGCCCGGTTGATGTGACTATATCCGGGTTCGACTGTATATACATATACATATAATAATAAAAAAAATGTGACCAACAAAGATATAACAAATTGATCATTTCAAAGTACCGAAGATTCATTAATAGAAAAGAAGCGAATATTGCAAGCATATCAATTTCTATTCGTAACCACGGGCCATTAACGACATACGATATTGACGCAAAAGCAAATGTACAAGGTAACCTTTTAAACCAACAATATTGTATCCAAACAATCTTTCTCTTAACCCTAAAAAATATGACCCGGCGGATATGCCCTTTTACAATAATTAAGTGTCCCTGCAGTGTGTTCAAAAAGCTGAAAATTCGGACTACGAGAATGAAAATGAAGCTCTCCATTAATTTTCACCAAAAAAGGTGCAAAAACAAGACAAGTCCAACAACTAAAAACTATAATTTTTAAAATGTTTTAAAAGTAAAAAGATGTGGTTTTATGTTTTCTTTTCACAATAAATTCATAATTTGTAAACATTTTCTTTTTCTTTTTTAAGGTAGTTTTTTTTAGTTTTCTCAAAATTTAAAAAAGTGGAAAATTTTTTTGCAAAAAAACGAATTCAAAGTGAAAATGCTATAGCTAGTTATTGCACTGGATGCTTCATATTGGTCCATGGTGGTGTACCCTAATCGAAGATTGGCTTGTTCTTTTGGTTGGTTAACAAACAATTGGCGTATACCTTGTCAATTGGTAAAAGGTTAGCTTTGGCTCTACAAGTTCAAGCCACATGCAGATATGTAGTGTCACATCAGAACGTCAGCATTCAGCGGCAAAGCATCAAAGCAAACCTAAATTCACACAGAATGCTTTGAATGAGAATACATAATTCAGCATTCCCATTCAATGCAAAAAAAAAAAAATGCTTTACATTTGTACTGAATAAAACTTATTTGAGTGCTTTATTTATTTGTCTTTCAAAGTTATTCCCACAGCTAAGACTTGGGCAGCGATAACTTCAAAACACTCAAAGGGTGTAAGCATACCAAAACGGTTTATGAACATTTACCACAATCCAACACATACTATCATTACCATCATCCTAGGTGCAGGTATTTTGCTGCAGGATACAAATTATTTCACTTAATTCTTAAGATTTTCAACTTGGATACGATTCCACAAACGGCAGAGTTGAATACTCAAGCGGGGGCAAATGAAATACCTTGATGTTCACACCTTTCTACACATTTAGCCCGAAGTGGAATATGTAGTGCTGCATATAAGATATTGTCTTTGTGACTTTATGAGATTTAAAGAAGTGACAATTGATAATGAAACATAAGAAAAGGAAGTATAGTGGTTGGCTGGAGTTTAAAACTTAAATATTCAATCTGTGAACAATTGATTACAATTACGTGTTACGTGATACGGTAAACGTAAGATAGTGTCATTTTGTTACTTTAAAGTCTGACATTTGATGGCATATCGAATGACCCTTTAAATGAATGAACGTTAATGTACTCAATCACGGATGATGTATTACTATTGCTCTGCGTTTTTTTTCCTTATGGACTAAAAAAGTGGGAGGAGAATTCTCGCTGTTAAAATGTAACTGTACCAAAACAAAGTCCAAGAAAATACATTGAAGACATTTGGTTGATAGAAATGCTAAAGTTGGTGTTGGATGTTTCTAAGAAACAGCTGTTGCATCTGCTCAACCCTAGGGAGCACATATACATACAATCATGTACGCATCTTGATGACGTCTATCTCAGTGCTGCCAGACTTTTTTCAAGAAAAATACCACATGATGGATAAAAATTTAACATTTCCATAAAAAAAATTCCCGCGAATGTAGAAAGTGACTTTTAAGTACCACAAAAATCGCGAAAGATTTTTTTTGTGCTTGCTACCAGAGCTGTGCTTTAAAATGTCGACTTTGCCACAAATTAATGTCGATCCGCATGCTGTGAAGCTTGCTTTCGCATCATCCTGACACCAATTTCAGCCAACCCTTAAACTCCGCAATTTTAAACTAGCTTGATTGGAATAGTTTCCTCGTGTCTTCAGTTCCTTTTGACATACAGATCTGCTAAAAAATAGTTACATCAAGTTGTTGATTTCACAAAAACAGAATGAAATGTGTGTATTATGTATCAAATAAATATACATATATGCTTTATACAGGGTGTCGCAGTTCTGATGAAAATCAAGGCACATAAAATGGTTAAAAGTCAATGTGAGGTCCACTCTAAATTTGAGCGCAGATACATCAATCTCTCCCGACCAATTTTAAAACTTTTTCCTCCCTACCCCACAAGACAATTACATCCTCGAGTTTTCACAGGGCCAATAATTACCGGAAACGAAATTATGATTTGTCTAAAGGCGCGTAGTGACAACTGACAAACAACAGAAACAGGAACAGAAAAAGAAACAGAACAGAAAGCTCTTTCGTTCTGTCGTTAATTCTGTTTCTGTTTGCGTTGCTCGCTCATCTACAGAAACCTAGAACAGATATTCAATAACATGGCTACCTCAGCTTATCTGTCAAATTGCATTTCGTTTATTGTGCGTTTATTGCAGTGTGGAAAATTGGAAAAAATATGGAAAATTTGTTTGAGATGTATAGTTAAGAAGACTTACAAGAAGCCCATACACGATTTGCGGCGTATAATCAGGCAGAGCAGAACTTTGCAAACGATTTCGATTATTTATTGCTCTTCCTGATGACTGGAAAGAGTTTGCCAAAAGAGTTGGTTTGCCAATTGAATCCACCAGCGATTTTTTTTTCACTGTCACGAAATAATGCATGACGGTGACGAACTTTGTGTAAAAATTTCGTGATTTTTTACGAAATCTATAATTTCTTCCTCTTCGTCAACTGAAAACTTTTTTTTTCCATTTCTTTTTCTTGACCTATTGTCAACGCAAAATGAAAGCATACAGCCAATTGCGAAACAAACTAAAATTCAGAAACAAAAATCATGGCTACTACGATAATAATGACATTTCTGTTCCTGGCAGCAACAGAAGCAACTCACCTTGACTTGTTTCTGTTCTGTCGCCAGACGGCACTTTTCTGTCGCTAAATTCTGTTGCTATAAAAACATAAAATAAAAATATTCTGTTGCTAATTCTGTTTCAGTTACAAATGTATGGGATTCTGCTTCTATTCATGTTTTTGTTGCTTGTCACTAGGCGCCTTAATGTTAATACTGTGTTTTAAGTTGTAACCTTAACAGGTTAGGACATATTCCTTCTCACTGCACAGTCGCATGCTGTCGAGCTATCACAAGAACTTCCAATTTTCCGGATGAACGCGCGTTCTTCAATCTGGGGATGATAGTGGCCTTTTGAAAGTCATTACTGTAGATAGCAAGCCGATTAAATCATTCTTAGATCTAGTTAGCGACTGTACAATACCTACAATGGCAGAGGTAGTAAAAAATAACTGGGAAATGCAATCATGTCAAACTTAACTGAATGGATTCGGTCAGGGATTAGCACACGCAAGAGGGAAAATGACAAAAGATGTTTGTGCCGGCGAGGTTACCATGCAATGGTTGCAATTTTCTTGATTCTCCAAAAGTATGTTTAATCAAAAGATATGGTAGTCTCCTGCATTTACTTCAACCCTCTGACCGAATACACTGAAATTATTTTCAAAAAATCAAAACAATGCAGAACTTTCTACGCTCAGTTTGAATGATATCCAAATAAGCAAATTTCCATACACAGACGGGACGCCGACATAACAGATTTAATTACCACCTTAAGTAACTATCGAGACTGCGTAGCCCTCAACCCCAAAGAACTAGAAAAAACAAATGTAGTAATAATGACAATAACCCCGAAGGAGAATAAAATAATTCGCTACAAACCCTATCGAGTAGCTTATCATGAAGTAGAACATTTAAACTCTATAGTCAAAGAACTCTTGCAACATGACATCACTGAAGAATCTAATTCAGAATACTCTAGCCCTGCATTACTCGTCAAAATGGAAAATGGTATTTATAGGATGGTTGTTGATTATAGACAAATTAACTCGATAACAGTAAAAGAAAACTTTCCAACACCCAACATCGAGGTATTAATCAACTCAATAGCGTATGCTAGTTTTAGGTTTTTCTTGCCTCCGTTAAATAAAGACAAATTCCCATGTTTTAATATGACCAAATCGGTCAAGCTTTATTAATGAACTAAATACATTTCTTAATTCTTATTTACATTTTCATACGGAGAGATACCAATGATCGTCGTTTGTTTATGTATTCCATTCGACCAACGATCATTGTTATCTTTACTGAAATAAGATATCCATTCTTAAATGCGCAACGTCAGAACGTCGCCGGAAACATCGTGGGTGTCAGAGTCGGAGGTGTTATGTGATACGACTGCATCAGCATTCGATAACATAACTTGCTCGACTCGAGTTTTTATTGTATTGGATTCAATGAGTGGATACCATCAAATTCCGGTAGTGCCAAACATTTAACTGCTTTTGTAACTTCTGAAGGCCAGTACCAATACAAAAGAGTTCCGTTTGGATTAACAAACGCACCAGCTCTATTCCTCCTGTGATAATTTGACTGATCAAGTAAAATGCACGCTTAGTAGAATTCACTTTATTGACTTAAATATAACTAGAATTATTACAGTAGTGTTTATTGGACGGTGGATGACGAACAACTAGCTGACTCGATTTATCTTCATGTTATATATGCTTAATACTGTGAAGTCACAAGAGAGAGAAAGAGCTTTAATGTACAGTGAGTCACGATTACTACAACATTTACAAAATTTATGTATTTCTCGGTCTGAGATTATACGGTTTAACATTATCAAATTTGGCTGATTTTCCAAACGAACTACAATTTCGTTATTATTTTCTGAATCGAATGTCTCAACAATTTCTTGTTGAACCATTTCGTTAATATTTTCTGATCTGATTTCTTTATTATTTTCTGATTCGATAGCCTCTACCATTTCTGGTTGAACAATTTCGTTATTATTTTCTGATTCGATGGTCTCTACAGTTAGTTCTTCATTTATATTTTCAAAATTTGTCAATTGATTTTCACTTAATTTAATAGTTGAGTCTAACAAAGTTACAGGAATATAACTGTTTTTTTATTTTTAAAGCTGTTTTGACAGCTGATCATTTGATTAACATGTCTTTTCCAAATTTTGTTAGAATCTTCCACCTGAACTAAATATGTCTGCAAGCCTAAACGTTTAACAATAACTGCCTTAGAACATTCAACTTTGTTTGGCTTCGAATAGTTTTTAACCATACACATGTCATTAATTTCAAAAGATCTTCGATTAATTGAGTTATAGTTTTCTCTTTGATTTTTTTGATGTTTATCAATGTTTGTTTGAACTTTGTTAGTATCTACTTTCATTTTACGATTAGGATTTAACAAATCAAACCTGGTTCTAAGTTTTCTACCTATCATTAAAACTGCCGGGGATACCCCTGTGCAAGAGTGAATATTATTCCTATAATCTAGTAGAAATGAGTTTAGCGCAGTTTGTAATTTTATCTGTGTTTTGCAATTCATTGCTCGTTTTAACGCATTTTTCACGGTTTTAAAAAATTTTCGGCTTGGCCGTTTGTTGCTGGGTTTCCTACTGGTGTCGTTATGTGCTTAATACCGTTTGCTTTCAAAAAATGCTCAAATTCGTGTGATAAAAATTATGTGCCGTTGTCAGATACCAAGATTTTAGGTATCTCAAATCGGGCAAATATAGGTTTCAGCTTGTCGATAGTGGCTTTGCTTGTCGTATTGGTACCCATATCCAAAACCTCGGGCCATTTGCTATGACTGTCAATGACAACCAAAAACCATTTCTTTAAAAACGGCCCTAAAAAGTCAATATGCACGCGCCCACGGCTCTTCGGGCCATTCCCAATTTATAAGCGCAGCCGTAGGTGGGTCATTCCTAGTCACTAAACATTGTTCGCATGATTTTGCCAGTTTCTCCAGGTCGGAATAGATTTTGGGCCACCAGCAGTACTCTCTAGCCATGGCTTTCATTTTGCTTATACCCATGTGCGTCTTGTGCAACTCATCCAACGTAGCCGATTGCAGCGCAGCTGGTATCACAGCCCCAAAATATGAATCCAGATTCCACACTCAATTCATGCCACCTCAGAAAAAATAACGCAATTCTTCATTTACCTTGTCATGTATCCAATCGTCTTTCAAGAATCTTTGAACCAAAACTAAAAAGCTATCTTTTGCCGTCTCTCGTTTGACTTCCTCCACCGTAGTGGACAACCTGTCAATTTGTTTAACATAATGTATATACGAAGAATCTGACTCCACTACGTGTTTATCGCAATTGTACGGTTTTTCGCTGGGACCGGATGACGTGAAAAATAGTCGGCCACATTATCTTTCGATTTAATGCTTTCAATTTTAAACGTGTAACCTGCCAAGGTGAAAGCTATTCGTTGCAGCCGATTTGCTGCCGTTATCGGGATTCCCTTTTTAGGGCCAAAAATGTGCATAAGTGGCTTGTTGTCTGTCACTAGTATAAGTTCCCGAGCATATACGTAGTGGTGAAACTTTTTCACCCCAAAAAGTATTACAATCGCTTCTCTGTCCAGTTGCGAATATTTCGTCTCCGTTTCTGTTAATTTTCTGGAGGCGAATTCAATTGGTCTCTCACTACCGTTTTCATAAACGTGCGACAGCACCGCGCCTAAACCTACTGGGCTCGCATCCACTGTTAATTTAACCGGTAGTGAAGGATCAAAGTGGGCTAGCACTCTTTTCGATATTAAATCATTTTTAATATTTTTCATCGCTTCTGAATGTACCTCAGTCCATTGAAACCGAACATTTTTTTTTAACAGGCAATAAAGCGGTGAACAGAGTGAGCTTATGTTGGGTATGAATCTCCTATAGAAATTTACCACCCCGAGAAACGATTGAACTTCCTTGACACAAGTTGGATTCTGTATTTCTTGGATGAATTTAATTTCTTCCGGGCACGGTTTTCTGAAATAACTCGGGTGCTGAAGACAACCCATACACAAGTCGCGTGTAGTGAAACAACCCCTTTGATGTGGTAATAGTTGTCAAATTTCTAGATTTTTCATCCCATTCAGACCATTTGTTGGTATGCCATCGATAAATCTAGTTTCGAGAACTCTTCTCCCCCATGTAACTCCGCAAACATGTCCTCAGGCCGGGGCATGGGGTGTTTCTCGATGCACAAATGTGGATTTACGGTGATTTTGTAGTCGCCACAGATCCTGACGTCTCCCGACTTTTTTAGAATTGACACTATCGGTGTCCCCCATTCACTAAAATCTACAGGTTCTAATACTCCTAACTGCACTAGCTTTTCAATTCCGCATTCAACTTTTCCTTTCAACCCTATTGGAATTTGACGGGCACCCACGAACTTCGGGGTAACGTCACCTTTCAGTTTCAAAGACACTGTGCCTTTATTAAATTTGCCCAGTGATCCGTCAAAGAAGGCACCGAACTTGGAAAAAATGTTGCTAACTTCTTTATTGTTCAGATTTGCAACGAAATTCAAATTTGCAAATTCAATCCCAAAAGCATTTAGGAAATTTCGCCGCCGTGGTGGTCCACCGTTTTCCACAACCACCACGTCAACATCTTCACACCTATTATTGTAGCACACCTTCATGACACACACGCCGATTGGCCGATTGGAGATCTTGGTAAGTAATCAGGGAAATCGCGGAAATCGACGCACCTGTATCTATTTCCATAGCTATAGGAATACTACTCATCACAACATTTATCTTTATAGGTTCATTTTTCCTTATTTTCGAAGAGATGTTAAATAAACTTAAATCAAAATTGTTAATATAATTCAAGTCCTTTTGATACGTGTTAGAATTTTTTACCCGTTGCAAATGACCCCGGATTTTACTCCGCTTACACCTATAATTTTTAAACCGACATGCATTTTCGCTATGGTTCAATAAACCGCAAATCTTACACTTGTTGTTGCTGCTCCCAATTATACCACCGTGCTGTTGATGTTCCCGCTGCTGATGTTGATCTTGTCTCATTGTTGTTGTTCCCCTGTAGTTTCTTTGCTTTGTATGCCCAATACTGTAAATGCCTGCAGATGTACCAGGCTCTTGTTTCACCACTACATCGACCTCGTATTGCTTTTTAACACACTCCACCGCATTAGCTATCTCCACCGCCTTATTGAACGTCAATGTTGACACGCTCTCAAGAAAGAGTTTGTCTTTCGCCGCACCCTGCTGTAGCCCCATCACAAATTTGTCCCTGAGCGCTGTATCAAGCTCCGTTTTGAACTCACAGCAAACTGCAAGCGTCCGCACACGCGCTGCCCACGCGCTGCCCACGCGCTAATCGTCTCATGCCGATCTTTACTTGCTGAATAAAATTTATGCCGCTCACCGAAAACAGAGACTGTTGGCTTAAAGTGACTGTTAAAAGCTCCTTTCAGCTATAAAATATGTTGCCGTTTCAGATTTAACGGGATGGATCAAATTTTCTAGCAATTTATAGGATCCCTCTGATAAGGCATTTAATAAGATTGCCTTTTGATTTGTTGCATCGGAAATATCATTTGCAATAAAAAATTGCTCCAATTGGGACACGAACACCTTCCAGTCATTCTGATTGAAGTCAAAAGTCTGCACCGTGCCTATTGTGGACATTTTAACTTAGGTAATTTATTCGTTTTAAGTTTTTAATGATTGTAGCCACCGATACTTTTCGTTTTTATCTTCATCGCCACTGTGATAATTTGACTGATCAAGTAAAATGCACGCTTAGTAGAATTCACTTTATTGACTTAAATATAACTATACTCTGTTCCACAAAAATTGTCAGTACAGGCCTTATGGGGGAGCTTTTTTTCAGACACTGGTGCCTGTACATGTCTTCGCGGCACTCAATTAGAGAAATCGCCACTAAATAAAATCCAAAGCACTGACTTACACAGGTTTTGTTTTTGTAATTTACCAAAAATTCGCATACATCCCAACACAGCATGTCAGGCCATCTTCACAGTCGGTGGCTGAATGATTATGTGTGGCTGCGAATCGCTGTGTACATAGAAAGTATCAACATCAAACAGTGTTACCATTATTAAGTTAATGCTAATTAAGAGCTTTGGGATTTTGTGCTTTTGAGAACCAATCAAATTAATTTGAGTGTGTGAGGGTATTGCCACATGGCTTTTGTTTTTCAACTTTCTTGTTTTTCTGGTGAAACCGTTAAAATTAATTTTAAGGCTTTTTCGATTTTTGTGATTTATAATGAAGGATATTTGCGCTAGATGAGTTTTGAGCGTGGAAACGAAAAGTGACATTTTTTTTTGTTTTTAGCCTATATCTCGTAAGCTAATCGTTTCTGATATATAACATTGACACACCAAAATACTCCAAAACATGCCGTTAACAACATACCAGGTGTAGGTCCCTTCCATTCGTGCAAAAATATAACACGCACACACAAATGGTTGCGAGAAGCAGGCCCAAGTTCACCTCGAGCTGTAGCGCCAACTAAGTAAGTAAGTAATATTTATTATATATTGCAGTTGTCCGCACAATTTACACAGAGATTCGATATTGTTTTATCTTTCTACTGAAGTATTATCTAATAATTTAACAAGACTTATATAGTTGAATTTAATTAAATTTTTAATAATAGTAATAAAATAAATAAAATAAATATATTAACAAATAAATAAATAAATAAATAATATGCAAAACAATAAATAAATCATTTAATAATAAATAAGAAAAAATAAATAAATAAATAAATTAATAAATAAATAAATAGATAATTAAATAAATAAATAAATAAATAACTATATAAATATATACATACACGTAAATAAATGAATAAATAATATGAAAAGACAATAAATAAATTATGTAATACTGTAATAAGGTTCTTCCTTATTAAATATCAAAAGTTGTACATAAGGCCAAGTCTTGGTCAAAACGTATGATCTCTTAAATTAATTTACTTGTACGCAAGGCCAAGTCTTGGTCAAAGCGTAGTAATAATAGAAGGATGTAGAGAATACGTATTACTTGAGTATCATTCGTTCTCAGTTTTATTATTTTCATTAGATATATGTATATATATTAATTTAATGTAGCAACTAGATGTGAATTTTAAGTTAATAAATAAAAATTATTTATTTTACAAATTCTAAGTACAGTAGAAAATCTTTTTTAAGAAGATATTGATATATTCATATATATCTCTCTGCTACATTCTCCCCTCTGGACATAAGATCGTCTCGATGATTGTCCAGTTTAGCGTTGAGTTGGAGGTCTTCCTCTCCTTCTTATTGATTGTATTGGCTTCTTTGCAGCTGACGTGTCCTTAGATCGAAACGACGTAAGTGCTGAAACATGGTACGTTCCCAAAGGCACCTCTGGACCGTCCACACTAGCAATTTGATAAACTGTCTCGCCAAATTGCCGGGTGATGATGCATGGACCATCTCGTCTGGGAATGAATTTCGACGTTAAAGTCTTACCGGCATTACTAACCACATGTGTAGTAACGAGAACTCGATCGCCTACATTGTATTGAGGAGCTTTGTTTCTTTTTTTGTTAGAATAGTCCAATCGTTTACTTCTGACACTCTTCTCAAAATTAGCCACCTCTTCCAGAAAATTTGGAAGCTGCTGAAGAGTGGGCGTTATTTCCGAGTTGAAATTAACATCGTCCAGGTTATGACTTAAGTCATGCGTGATATGAATTGGTGCTCTTAGTTCTCTTCCAAATGTGAGATAGGCAGCGGTTCGTCCAGTTGTTGAACACACTGCCGTGTTCATGGCGAAACGAATTGAAGACAGATGTTGGAACCAACTATCATGCTGATTTCCTACGAGGATTGCTAGTTGAGTTTTCAAATCCCGGTTCTTCCTTTCGACTATGTTGAGTTGTGGGTGGTATACGGGCGTAAGTATTTGATCGATACCAAGCCGCGATGTCCGGTACTGTATTATAGAGGATATGAATTGGGGACCATTATCACTAATCACACACTAATCAAACTTCGTGAAGCAATAGACTTGCGCATCTTTCAGCTGTGGCGTCGGCGAGAGCGAATAATTCCACCCAACGGCTGGTGGTGTCCTCTACCATAAATATCCATCTGTTATTTTTGCTAGTAGGCAATGGTCTAAATAGGTCGATGGAGAGTGCCTCGATTCTCTGATTACTGGCGCTGGTTTTGAAAAGTCCCATGGGTCGTAAATTACTCGGCTTGTACCTCTGGCATGTTTCACAGTCCTTGACATATTTTTCCACTCGTGAGTACATCTTATCCCAGTAGAAACGAGGGGCTATTCTCATAAGTGTTTTGTCAATTCCGTAGTGTCCAGCAGTAGGTGAATCGTGGAATGCTTTTAATATTGATTCGATCTCGTGCTCTGGGACTACAATGGCAGCATCCTCTGATTCGGTGTCATATTTATAAAGGACTCCATGAGTTATGATGTAGCCCTTGCTGGCATATAATTCACCCTCTGTACCTTCTGTACTTTCGAGTGCTTCTAAGGTCGGCTTCAGTTTCTCGTCCTTAAATTGTTCCTCTCGAAACTCGTCACTACGACGATTTGGTACCTTTATTTCTGTATGACATACTTCGCATGGTCGTGATAAGGTATCTGCTACCAGATTTGTCCTTCCTTGTATGTATTTTATGTTGATGGCTGCAGCTGTAAGGCCAATCTAGCCAAACGTCCTGTCGGGGACTTCAACGTCATGAGCCATCTCAAAGGCTGATGGTCTGTAAGTAGGGTTACCTCTGCTCCCTCGATGTAACATCGAAACTTGTTAACAGCCCAGACAATTGCTAAAGCTTCCAGTTCAGTAGGCGAATAATTTTGCTCTGCTGAAGTTAGAAGTCGACTGGCGTACTCGATTGGGTGTTCATCGGGACCCTCCCCCTGGACTAGAACCGCTCCTAATACGTAGCTGCTGGCATCAGTTTTTAAAAAATATTGTTTCGCTGGATCCGCTTGCCTCAAAATTGGTGCTGTTACTAGAAGCTTTTTGAGTCCCTGGAAGGATGTCTCTTCTCCTGTTTCCCATTGAAAAGATGCTGCCTTCTTCGTTTTTTTTTTGTTTATTTTACCACATAATTATGTTTGCATTTTTTTTGTTCTAAAGAAACATTAGACTAACATAATAATAATTTAGAGTAACTGACCTAAAGGTTCTCAATACTTACTATATATATCTTATGATGATTTTATTCTACGGTATTTTTATAATTATTCTAAAATTTACTATTTTATGTACATCAATATTAATTTATTAATTTTTGTGCAAAGGAAAAAGTGGTTAAACCTTTTATTTTAAGACATTATTTTTTTTAAATTTACATAGAGAAAAAAAAACTTAGGCTAATTAAATCTGACTTAATCAAACAAACTTAACCTAAACTAACCTAATCTAAACTTATATAACCTAAATTGATAATGCCCTGACATGTAATCCTTAGATCGCTGAGACCCCGACCAAGCAAACGATACTGATATTCGTCCGCTTAACCAGATACCTATTCAGCAATCCAAACAATCACATGTCAGGGCTTATCCTTACCTAGCCTAATCTAACCTAAACGTTGGCCACAATCCAGTCGAGCCACCAGTATTTTTCTCTATTATGCCTGTTATCATTGTATTTATCTCTTTCAGGTATGCTAACGCAGTATCTCAGGCTGGCATTTTCATCCCCTAAGTTAAAAGGTTCATACAGGATTCGTTCATCAGTTGCCCTTCTAGCACAATGGTAGATGATAGGTACATTTGTTGAATCTGATAAATAGCCATGTGCATCCAGATACAAAAATGCTTCAGGTGGTATATATCCACTCTCTGGTGTATTTAGGTAGAATAAACCTGAAATCAGTTCATTTTCAGTAACGTTTGCTGATCGTGCAAAATGATTTTGGACAAGATCTAAAATGACATTGTCGATTCTTGATACACCAGAAGCATCCATCAGTCTTTGATTAGAGATATAATGTCGAAAGTCAGAATTTGCACTTCTGTACATCTGCATGCAGGCTCGGAGACATTTTCTCTCAAATAACCGGAACTTTTCCATAAAAGATGGGCTGATGTTCCACCAAACTGGACTCGCATAAGTCAGAATTGGGCGGATGAATGCTTGGTAACATATGATCTTTACATCGGAGCTTAGATAGCTGGAGTAGAAAAGACTTTTGAGTGACATAAATGCTGCTCTAGCCTTTTGTATCTGTGTATTTATATGCCCATTATAATACAAACATTTGTCCAAGTGCACACCTAAATACTTAACAGCAGTCTTCGGTTCGATGCAAAGTCCATTGCCACTCGTAATTTCTAGTTTTTCCAGTTCTGCCTCAAATCTGAATTACCGCGTCGTAATGGGGTGCGGAACAGTATGGTTTCACATTTAGCATAGTTAATTTTGAGTTTCCAATCTGCGCAGAATGTCTGTAGCTTATTAAATTTGTTTTGTAGATCATTTTGTTTATTATTTATTACAGAGTCATTTGCATATAAAATAACATCGTCAGCAAACGCTAATGAATCACCCATGTCCATAAACATCACAGAAATATATATATTAAACAAAAGCGGTGCTGTAACTGTGCCCTGCGGAAGGCCATTAATGACATTAAAAACTTTAGTTGTCGTGTATTCTCTATCTGTTACAACAAATTTCTTTTCATATATCATTGAGATAATCACTTTGATAAGATGATACGGAAATTCATATCTTATTAGTTTGTAAATTAACCCGTCGATCCAAACCGTGTCGAAAGCTTTTTCGATATCCACTAGACATGCAGCTGTACTTTTTTTGGCATTAAGATTCCAGTTAATATCTGAAATCAGTTTCGTGACAGCATGTACTGCCGAATGGATTCTCTTGAACCCAAATTGGTTCCCCGGTATAATCTCCTTTATTTCGCACTCGTGTAAAATAGATTTGCTAGTAACCACTTCAAAACCTTTCCCGATATTAGGCAGGAGACTGATTGGCCTATAGTTAGAAGGATCAGAAGGATCCTTTTTCTTTTTTATGATTGGAAAAACCTTCGATGTTTTCCAATAACTTTGGAAATAGCAGTTGTTCAATAAATTGTTAAAGATAATGCAGTATTGCCGTATGATTTCGTCTGGTTTATGCTTTAGTATGATATTGGGAATGTTATCCTAACCGCTGGATTTTTTGTTATTTAGTTTTCTAAATGTATGATATCTTTGCACTGTCTGAAACAAATCTATCTTCCGACTATAATAGTAACGAGCTATTTACGTCGGAATTTAATGTCTTTAGAAATGATGGTCTTGAGAAAGAAGACGACTCCATTGGTCGTGGTGTTCTCCTTGCAATACATAATCGTTTTGACTCTACGCTCTATAAAGCTTCACATACCGGTATCTTTGAGTTCATTTGTGTCAAAATAACTGTCTCAAAGCGTAACCTTTACCTTTTTTGCTGCTACATTCGCCCTTCTCAACCCATCCATGGTTACCAGCTTGCTGTAGACGCAATCGACGACCTGTTTGATGTTGTAGACCCCTGCGATGTTATCGTATTCCTAGGGGATTTCAACCCACCCGACCTTAACCCTATTACTGCCATGCTATCTGACTAACGTAAACTGTCATGGTGTGACTTAGAGACACTAATTGAAAATGCATAGATAATTCATTTAATTTATTGAAAAAAAGGAAATTCAATACAAATAATGTGGCGATTGTTATTTAACTATTTATTTATACATATTAGGCAAACTACAGTTTTCTGTGAATGCTCGTTACACACGGGTTTCTGACCAACACTTGTATTGCTTAAAAGGTCGTCCTTTTTCATAAGGGCAGTAGTAACAGCGTCGCCTCTTATGTTATTGTACTGCTAAAGTGATACAGTTCAAGATAGATTTGATGATCAGTTTTCCAAAACCTCGTCTATCTCAGCAACGTTAGATTTCGACATATGTACATGACATACATATTTGGAATGACTAAGGCCTTGGCGAGTTGTTTCAAAAAAAGTTTTCGACTAGAATTTAGCTTCGCCTGGTTCCAGTTAGAGAATAAATTCAGCCCAATAACTTTTGCCGCAATACCACACATGCACACACATCAACGATATTATAAAATTGTGCGAGAGGCCATCTACTCGTTTTTCGCTTTACAGTAAAAGCGTGACAGTCACATTTGATTTAGCGAGTGTACTCCTCCCTTTGTACGGTTATAGTACACACGAATTTGTTTTGAATGTATATTTTGATAGTTGACAGAAGTACATATAACTGATCTGCTCTGCTTCGGTATGGAGCCAACCATTGTCATGCCTCGACGAAAGGCAAACATGTTGTTTTCAACCTCCTTTATTCTATGATGTAGAAAATTTGCTGGAAAGCATCTTTTATTTTTTCGTTATGTGCCGACACATGTTAGTCCCTTCGATAGCAATAATTGTCGAATGTCACGTCCCTGTTTGTCTTTGCAAAAGGTAGCATCTCGACAACTTGAGTAGAGATATTAATTCTTTTCCGAGGTACGGAATGCCATATAGCGGATAACTGGTGCTGGCATTAAATTCACCAAATGTTCATTCCATATTTCTGTGGTCACAAACCATAACTGCCAAAGTTGTTCATCTATTGTCCAGTTACTACCTGGCATGTAATGCTTTCGCAATTCTTTGTTGATAATATACCAAATATCCTTTATTGGCGCGAATTTACATATCTTGACCTTGAGCTCTGCGAGTTGATCGTGTGGATTTGTCATCAGAACGCGATAGTGCAACGAATCTATTTTCGGCATGCAAGCCCGATAAATTGGACTTCCAAATGAAGGATGCCAGAAGTTTTCATGAACGTACCACCTTATCTACGTAATCTAGCATCGATCAATAGTTGCAGAGATAGTGTTTTAACATGAATTTAATTTCACCGTCGTTATAGTGTCTTAGAGTCACTACGTGGCAGTTTATGTTCTTTTTGAATATTTTGTGTAATAAGTAAACATTACCAAAACATAAAAACAAATTAATTGTTTATATCAGTAACGTAATGACCAATAATAAAATACATTAAACTGATTGTACGTTAAAATATGTTTTAAATCATTTATATTGAATTGAAATTGAATAGTGACTCACAGTCACAGCGTGGCAGTAATAGGGTTAAATGGATTCAGTCTTATGACGAGTCCCATTTTGTGGCCCTGAATCCATCTACAGACAAGAAAATCCTTTTCACTGACTGTCTTTCCGACTCTGGGCTACACCAATTAAGTGGCATCACTAACAACTTAGGTAGACAGCTGGATCTTATATTTTCATCAGACGTTGAAAATTGTGTAGTATCTGCAAGCAATCATCTCCTTTCAGACAGACAACTACAAACCTTACTGAATTTGTATCGAGCTCTCTGTGCGCCCTGGAGGATGGCAACGAAGTTGATGCAATATCCACCGACTTTAGTAAGGCCTTTGACAAAATCTCCCATGGCATTATCCTTTTCAAACTCAAAGCACTCGGCTTTCACCCAAGGTTTATTATGTGGATAAATTCTTACTTGGATGAGCGCACATATCTAGTGCTCTTTAGGTCCTCTGTATCAAACTGCTTCACAGCCACCTCTGGAGTTCCACAAGGTAGCCATCTTGGTCCTTTATTATTTTTGTTAACAATTAATGATGTGGAGTGCATTATTTTGAATTCTTATGTATCTATCTACGCCGATGATATGAAAATCTATAGGTTCATCAAATCACCCGCTGACTCTCACCCACTCCAAGATGACCTCAACAGGTTTTCAACTTGGTGCAAACACAACTTTTTGGAGCTTAATATCAGCAAGTGCCAAGCTATAACCTACTCCCGTAAACGTCTCCCACCCCCTTCTAGGACTTACTATATATGTAATGAACTCGTCCCCTCTATCACTTCTGTGCGTGATCTGGGTGTTATCTGCGACAGAGAACTCAATTTTCGCTCCCATATAGATAACATAATTAATAGAGCCAACTCTACGCTTGGCTTTGTTAAACGCTGGTCCAAAGAATTTTATAATCCTTATGTCACGAGATTACTTTATTTTACCTTCGTGAGACCGATTCTTGAATTTGCTAGTGAAGTTTGGTCACCTTACTACGATATTCACTCTCTACGAATTGAAGCGGTACAACGCAGATTCATCCGGTTCGCCTTACGCAGTCGTCCATGGCCCGACAGGTATAATTTACCACCTTATACAGATCGTCTTAAATTAATTAATGTTCAGTCTCTCGAAAAACGCCGTCAAATTGCCGATATACTCTTTGTTCAGCAGTTATTAGCTGGAAATATCGACTGCCCCGCACTGCTCGTCAAGATCAGCCTTAGCACTAACCCACGTAACCTGAGATCTACTCCCCTCTTCCGACTGAATTATCACCGTACCAATTATGGTTATAATGAACCGATTTCTCGAATGCTTCGCGTCACCAATTCCTTCCAAAACGCATTTGATTTCAATTTAAGTAGATTCTCTCTCAGAAATACCCTACACTACCACTCCATCTCCAATATGCCCCATTCCTAGAATATTAAGTTTAGCCTTAAATTCTTAATTTAGGTTTAAGTTCTAGATTGTTTAAGTTTTTAGTATTAAGAATTCTTGTAATAAGCAAATAAATAAATAAATAAATAAATAAATATGTCT
Source organism: Brachyopa scutellaris (assembly GCA_949775065.1). NCBI lineage: Eukaryota > Metazoa > Arthropoda > Insecta > Diptera > Syrphidae > Brachyopa > Brachyopa scutellaris. Next base: position 116,492,416 of record OX459112.1, read on the forward strand.
GTCAGTTCGTGTAATGTTGTATAGTAATTGTTAGTTTGTTCATCAGTTACTTGGTTGGCTTTTAATAAATCAGAAAACATTAAGAGCGTGGGTGTTTCATTATTATTAAATCGCTGTCTTCTTCGTAAGGCTCGTTAAAGGCTTTGTAATTTTTGCAAAATCAGGTATAAATCGTCTGTACCATGAGCACTTCTGGAGGAACGTTAAAACTTGCTTAGCGTTTTTGGGTGGTTTCATCTCCGTAATGGCAGCGACTTTGTTGGGATCTGTTTGTATACCATCCCTTGAAAGAAGGTGTCCCAGGTACTTTACTTGAGTGCAGCAGAAATGGCATTTTGCTTCATTGGCCCTCAACCCAAACTCCTGAAGCCTTCGAAAAACATTAATTAAATCCTGTAGGTGTTCCTTAAAGGTCAATGAACAGATAAACCTGAATGGCTACGTCGCTTAAGTTGGCACAAAATTGATCCATCAGACTCTGGAATGTGGCTGGAGCATTCCTTAATCCAAACGGCATCCTGTTAAACCGAAATGTTCCGAACGATGTGATAAAACTCGTCTTGTCCTTATCAGCTGGGTTTACTTCGACCTGCCAGTATCCTGACTGCAGATCAATAGTAGACATGTAAGCGGTAGACTTCACAGTATGTAGGAGATCATCTATCCTCGGTAATGGATACCTGTCCGGTGTGGTTATAGCATTGAGCTGTCTAAAATCGACACAAACTCGGATGCTACCATCTTTTTTAGGTACCATCACAACTGGCGAGGCCCATGGTGATTCGCATGGCTCTATAACTTTGAGCCGTAACATTTTATTGATCTCTTCTTTTAATTGTTCCTTCCTTGCAGGTGATAAGCGGTATGGAGGTGAGGCAATTGGTTGATGAGATCCTGTTTGAATATTGTGAACCACACCGCGAGCAGCTATTTAGTTTTCCCATTGAAATGTCTTTGAATATTTTTTAGCCAAGCCATCGATGCTTGCCTTTTCTTCTTCCTCAATGGCCTCGATATCGGTCATATTAATATTTACTCTGAAAGGTGGGCCGAACATCCTGTCATCAAGTTCATCATCTTCATCTTCTTTTAGGTAAACATTCCGAATCTTTCCGCTACCTCGCCGTCCTGGACTCACAACGTGTAGTGGTAGAGAGTCTTTGAAAAAATTATACAACTTATGTGGTGAATACATGTCTCTCTTTGGTAATGGCGGTGGCTCCTCATCAATTGACATGCTTAGTGCATCACACATTGGTGGATCCTGAATTGGTGATATTGGAGCAAAATATTCGCAGACGAACTGAGGTGTGGGTACCGGGGTCTCAACGTTTTCTGTGTATCTGTAGTAGGGAAAACACACTGCTGGCTGGTCTGAGAAGAACCACATACTCCTGGCAGGGTTGACTACTAGCCCATATCTTTCTAGATAATCGATTCCGATAAGAATTATGTCCTCACTTGCCTCTGGTAAAATGCTAATATCCAGCTCCATTTTTCGGTGTCCCATTTCTACTTTAGTAGTAGCCAACAGAATGTTTTTAGTTCTGGATACACCATCTGCAAGCACAACATGCGCCTTCCTCTCCTTGAAGGGAAACTTTTCTGCCTTCAACTGTCGATGCAGGCTACACTTGTTCGAGCTGCTGTATCCAGGTAAGCTACATGCTCTTTATTGTTTACTCGCATTAGCACCGTTGGTATATTTCCGTATGCTTTGATGTCTATAGTATTAAAGGAACCTCCACCTTGGCCGATATTTTGACTGCAATTAGGGCAATTCCTCCGAATGAAACCGATCTTACTGCAACCAAAATATAGAGGCTGATTTGGCGGGTTTCGGCTCACTGTTATTGGTAATGTCTGCGGCTGTTGCTGAAATTTGGCCAATTTGCGGCAGTGACTGCATTTTGGTGGATCCTTTGCTATTGTGTGTAGTCGTTCGTAGTCTCTAGATAGGGAAATCAATTTACTAAAGGTGCTCGCTTCTTTTGATTGCCTTCTTTAAGTAGTCGGGAAAGCATACTTTAACAGAAAATATATAAATTGATATATATATAAATAATAAGCAAAATAAATAACAAATTTAAATAAATAAGTAAATACATAAAACATTAAACAAAGATATATAAATAAGAATAAGACTATTAACGTTATTTTAGTAGAAAATAGAGAAACATTTTTAAACATTAAGCTGGTTTATAAGATGATTATCTGATGTTTCACAGTTTCTCAAAAATCGATCAGTCAATCTCGTAATTCCTTCGGAGATCAATTCAACATTAGCCTGCCAGTGCAGGTCGAGAGTGGAGTGCTCCCTACCATCAGCATCATTTTAAGTATTTTGTTTTGTGATACTTGAAGTTTTTCAGTGTGACATATTGCACAATCACCCCATACTTGACATCCATATAATAAGATAGATTGGAATATGACTTTAAAAACAATGATTTTATTTTCAATACTTAAAGGGACTTTCTATTTATGAATGGGTAAAGTATTTTTATGGCTATGCTCGTTTTTTGTTTTGTATTTACAATATGTTCTTTAAATGTTAGTTTTTGGTCCAAATGCATGCACAGGTATTTAACAGTTGTTTTCCAGTTAACACTAACACCGTTTATTCTTATTGCATTGCTGGGAAGGTAGCAACTTTTCCTTTTTCTTGTAAAAAAGATTGATTGCACTTTATCAGCATTTATCTTTATCTTCAATTTATTGTAGTATTCAGCTAATATTTCAACCGCATTTTGTAGATGTATCTCAATGTTGGGACTAAATTCAGGCGATGAAAAAATAGCTGTGTCATCAGCATAAATGGCTAAATCACATGACGGTAATCGTGGAAGATCATGGTGAATTTTTGTTTATTGAATAACTCGTTGATTTTCAATTTCACAAATATACGACAAATGGTCTTCACCAAAGTTGTTTGGAATTAAATTTCTTACAATTTTTCCCTAGGATTCTCTAGGACCGATATTTTTCGATTTAGACCCGAAAAGAGGTTCACGTTCCGATTACGACACGATATACACGACCCGCTCCTGCTTTTCCAATCAATTAGTATTTCTAAGCAATCGAATGAAGACATGCAGGGTTGTTTTGCCTATGAGTTTGCACCGTACCCTCTTTCGTTATTTAATGAGCAAGGAATGAGAAAAGGTACACAATCTATGCTTTACAACGCCTTTGAGCCTGTACAACGTTCCGCTGTGTTCGTAGAAAAACTTCTCTATGTTGTTGACGGAGGCGTTCAACATGACGTTCAACATGATATGCGATAACTACGCAGATTCTTTTATCGAACGGCAATTCAAGAAGCCGTGAATTACGACGAAGTCACCATCATCGGCGAGGACATCGATGTTCTCGTGATACTGACTGCCCTAGGGTATCATTTGACGAACGTTTTTTTCAAGGAACCTGGCAGATGACAGACTCCGGAACAATTACATTCACCTGCAAGTTTTAAATATGAAGAGTCTGTAGCAAAACATATTTTATTCTTACATGCCTTCAGTAGATGCGATACTACGTCTTCAATATTGAACCTAGGAATATTGAAATTCTTCAAAACTCTCAAGAACAATGACAATTTGGACAAAGCTCTGAGCTCGTTCCGCAAGGCGAACATTCACAAACATTGCTTGACTCAGGCTGGGGAATGTTAATCGCGACGATACCAGTACTAAGAAAAAGTTCGGATCCGACTCCCTTTCGCTTACAATAGCGAATGTTTAAATTCCCGTCGACTACAAACAACTCTAGTAGGTATAATAATATAATGTTCACAAATGTTTTTTTTTTTGTATTTTTTTTTGATTTCCTGATTTAATTTTTAAAATAGGTTAGTATCCAAAGAACTACGAATGGGGTTAGTAAATGACTCCCTGCATCATCCTTGCACGGCAACTGGCTCCGCTGATACTTCCGACTGCTGACTCATACAGGTGGTGAATTAAAGCAACCATAAGGTGCTTGAGGAATTACTGTGGGACTTCGAACTGTTGATATCAAGGTGGCTCACTGGGTAGGCTAGTCCTTCCTCTGCGTTTACGAGAACATATAGTGCACTTGGTGGTATAATGGGCCCGGTTTTATTGCGGTATGCCGATCGGTGTTTTTCGAGTTCACGGTTTACGAATCGCTTAATCGAGATAACATCTAGGAACCGATTTCATACTACACTTTCTAGTCGATTTATATCCGATTTATAGTATATCTTTACCGTATCTACCAAAAAAAAAAATACTGGCGTTCACGTCCTGGGATTTTATCGGATACCGGAATTTGTACTCGGCACTTCGAAATGGAAATAGGATCACATGTGGTCTTATTTCATAGGGCGCTATTTCACGTCACCGTTAGAATCCCGAAAACCGAAATGTAGACTGCCAGTAGCCCCCCTAACGATTTCCAAAGGAAAATCGCTGCGCGGAATTTTTTCCGTGTCAGCCCCTTTTTTGATCTAATTCGACTGGGCTACTACTCAGATAAATGAAGTAAATTACTTATGTTCACATGCATACATACGTATATATATAATACAACCATTCGAGTCTGAATTGACTTTTTATTTTTCTGATGAAAACAAAAAACTAATAAAACTGGCACCGTAGCGCAAGTGGTTAGTGCGTCGGACTACTGAGCCGGTGGTCTTGGGTTCGAATCCCGCCGCAAACACCTATAAAAATAAAAGTTTTTCACAGTGCCCAGGCCCACCTCTTCTGAATGCCTGACAAGCATTCAAGAGTATCATTTGTCATGTAAAGCTTCCCAACTCGCCGTTCGGAGACGGCAGAAAACTGTAGGTCCGGTCCCTTCCATTCGTACAAAAATATAACGCGCACACACATATGGTTGCGGGAAGTTAGACTTGGTTCTACCTAGGACTGCTGAAGCCAAATATTATTATATTATTTAAAACTGAGTTGATACATTTCAGGTGATTCGTCGGATTGGTTTTGGTATTATCTTGTCCCAGAGTAACTGCTTACAGGAATCAGACCAAGGAGTATACAACGTAAGTTCATCAGTTATATAAGTATATGTACATGTGTATAAACGATTCCTTCTGAAAAGAAGATGAAACGATTCCTTCTGAAAAGAAGATGAAATGATTCCTTCCGTGGTGAAGATGAAGTTATATTAATTTGAAAGTCACACTGAGGACAGTGTAAGGTCGGATGGCTGAAAATATCAGTACGGTTCTGGTACTATTGCTTTAGGATTAGGAGTGAAATAATCCTTAGAGTGGTAGCTCGGGCATATGAGTGGTGTGTTAGAGATTGTTGAGTTCAATATCGGCACACAGCAACGAAAGACGTATGTCCGAGTTGACTCGTAAAAAAGGATTTTTCCGGGCAGAATTACACAGTGAACCACTTTTTTCGGGCCAAAAATCTGAGCATTGATCCTGAAGGTATACTTACCAAAAATAGAAAACCTGCATCATTCATTTTGCCAGATTGGCTGCCTAGTGCCTAACGTATTTTATAGCCTCATGAATATTTTGGCTCAAACCTTATTTTGAGCACTTTCTCATGGCTATATCTTTGTTAACCGTAGGGATAAATGCCCACAGAAAGAAAAACCTTAAGAGAAAGCGTACAATAAAAAAAGAAGAAAAAAATTACGTATACGCCACATTGTCCACAAATATATTGTCACAATTATGTTTCAATTCATTTTATTTAGAAAATACATTTTTTTTGCTTGTAAACTAAATATAAGAAAAGGCTTGGGCTGATTTTTTCAATTGATGGTGTTAGTGCAAACATGTACTAGTTATAGGCCAAAAATGAAAGAAAAATGTGAAGAATGGTAAAAAAAATTTACATTTTTACGATTTTGAGGCCCTGGATGCAGTTTTTTTGAGTCAGTTTGTTTTGCACTTTTTTTCTCCTAATCAATGCCAATAATTTGCTGAGGACAGAAAAAAAAATCCCTACGGTTAACCAAGATATAGCCATGAGAAAGTGCTCAAAATAAGGTTTGAGCCAAAATATTTATGAGGCTATAAAATACGTTTGGCAGCCAATCTGGCAAAACGAATGATGCAGAGATTTTAGTTTTAATAAATCTTAGGCCAGAGACGATGACCTGAAAAATGGCACACAGTGTTATTTATAAATAAATATTTTGGTTTATAATAGATACCTCGAATAAATGTATATTTGTTAAATATTCTAGTTATTTGATACTGTATTTACAAGAGTGACACATTCGTCATTATTTTCATGATCGGATGTGTCGCATTCGTCGCCGCAATTGTTTACAAATGTCTCACCTTACATGTCATATTTGAGATTTTCGATAGCATTTCAGATAACAACCGACAAAAGATTAATTTGGTAGCACATTTTTTATCCAGGATATCTTTCCTCAACACTGGATAGATAGCCAGATTTCGTAATTATTATGTAGTTGTTAGTATAATTAATATGGAAAATATTTGTTAAGCCTACAGTGCCCTCGAAAAGTCAGCTGAAATTACCATGCAAGATGAAAAATGGGTGGTAAAGGTGGAAAATAGTTGAGTTTTTTGATAATTTTCTATTGCTATGCATAACATCTGCTTTCAGTAGTACAACTATAGGTACATAGAAAAAAGAAATTCATTTGGTTTACATAAATAAAAAAAAAGGTGCGTGAGACTCTCGCGCGTAAGATGTGAAACTAGTTTTAAATCCAACAAGCCATTGTTGAGTTAGGGCTGTGTACTGACAGAAAATTTGCCACTTCTATCTCAAATTCTCAGCTCCTATAAGTAATGAAGTAGTCTGAGTACACCCATAAATTCCGCCAGGAAATGCAGACCATAATTGTGATCTGCATCTAAATCCGTTTAGTGGTTCTCGAGATTAGCCAAATTTTGGGTACTTCCTTTTATACTATGTATAGATTTTGCTGCCAGCTGAAGTTGCTGAAGGCGAAGCGTTTCACTCTTCGTTTGATTCAGGCAAATTTGCCCTACCGCGGCTAAAGAAGTTTCACTTCAATAATTCAATGCAGTTGCGCCAAAATTTGCAATCACGGATTGACAGACATTCTAAAAACATCAAATGAGAGACGTGAGATCTTTATTAAACAACGATTCGGCTGCAACTGAATAGCAAATGTGCATTATTAAGAAATCGAATCGATATCAATAAGCAAATTGTTTACCCTATTTTACCTGAAGTTACATTACTGTTGGGAATTTTTGAATCAATTCTAACCTCCAATTGACACACACATACTCGTATTCATTTTAGTTTATATTTTATGTAAACATGTGGTGACGTGGAAGTGGACGCGGTGCTCACTTCCCTGGTTTGCCAATTTCAACGGCTGCTCATACAACAAGCGTAAACAGTGAGTTTTGGGCAGACTGTCTAACATCCTCATGATCATCGGTATGTATTTTGCCAGATTCCACTTCAACCGTTATATATACTATCTCAGCTGTCATTTTCGAAAACATATATTTGTTTATTATCGCCATAGTGTGGGATAGTGTCATTAAGTTCCATAGTGTTTCAGCAATGCACTTCTGTTTTGACACTGGAACTGTGGATGACAGCCAGCGCTGCGAGCTGAATTGCAAGAATAAAATTATTCATTTATGATGATGGCAAACTAAATATAAACATAAAAAGCAAAAGCGCTCCCTTGAGGGAGAACAGATACTAAACATATATGTATATGTATACGATTATTAATTTTCAGCAATAAAATTGGTTGTTTCTAGAGTCGTTGCGGGTGGTTAAAATAAATAAAAAAAAAATCATATATTGGATTAAGCCATAAATTCCTTCATACTTGCGACATTTAATTTGATTGCATTTTAAATATTTTTCGGAAGATTGTTTGATTTACGAGATTCATTCAGGAGTATTGCTGATTTTTTAGGATTTGTGAAAGGTGAAAGGTGACCGAAGATTTTAAAAGTCAATGGAAATTTATAAACAAAAATTCTTTGACTGAAATGACGGTAACGGCCATATTATGCATATTAAATGAATTTTAAACCCGATTTTGGTTTTAGAAAATGCGACTTAAAAGCATTTTCTAAAACCAAAAATTTAAACCTATGTTCATAATGTTCACTCAAAAACATTCATTATCCGGTGGGTTAAAGATTTATTTAACCCGGGTAAAAAACAGTTTAACTCGTATTTAAACCGATTTCAATCCTACGTATTGTCAAATTTGATATAAAGTGACAAATGTCAGTTGAAATTCATTTGAAAGAGAGAATTTAAAAAAAAAATAGAAAACGTTTGTTTCTGTGTGGTCTTGTTCTGCATTTTATATTGAAAATTAAAGGTGGGTAGAGTAAACGATGTTATGGCAACGAAAACAGCAACAGTGATTGCCAAAATGAGCCCAAAATGAAGCAAGTAAAAAGGGTGCATTTCCCAAATGGATGGGATGGGATGGGAGTAGGGAAATCCATGCCGGGATCCCGGACGATTTTTGCTCTTAAGCGATCCCGGGATTGCCAGTCACCAATCCCGGGATTTTCGGGATAGAAAGCTGATTTTATTTGATACTCTCTGTCTCTGACTACCTAAGTAATTTTTGATTTTTAAAATTTAGATTATTAATTTTTTGTGATCGAAATTAACCCTTGCTTTACCGTTTTTCAAAAATTATGTTCAGAAAGGAAACATATCTAGAATAGGTTACATTACGGTAGTGCTTGCAAGATCTGACGCCGTTGAAGCGCAAATCGAAGTATGCGTTCATCTATTTTATTTGTACTCGTATTATGGTTTCTCCAGTGCTTATAGGTTCCCTGCACCACGCATGCATGCAGTACAGTTATTGCGCATACAAACGTAAAGTTTATGTTAGAGCTTCGAAGGCGCCATTACCACTTCCTAGACTCACCCGAGGACATCGTCTGGATTTAGTTCACAAGTATTTACTGTCCATTCTACCAACAAGCGTAGAAGCAGAGCGAGCGTTTTCAGTGGGGAGTTATATTGGCAACAAATTAAGAAGCCGGCTTGGGGATGATACTCTCGACGCCCTTATTTTCCCGTGGTTTTATTTCCAAAGGTCGAAAAAGACCCAGAGCAAGAATAAATACGCCCTTACATTTTTTCACTATTTTTTTTTGCTTTTGGAATTAATTGTTTTTTGATTTTGTAAACCCCTTGAATTGAGGTATTTTTGAAGTGAAACTTTTTTAGCCGCGGTAGAGCCAATTTGCCTGAATCAGACGAAAATTTGAAACGATTCCCCTTCTCCAACTTCAACAGGCAGTAAAATAAATTCTAAAAAAAATACACATTCTAAAAAAAAAAAAAATACACATGCAAGCGAAGAAAACCACAACAAAACAAGCCAGGTTAGGTTTGGAAGGGTGTGTGATTGTTCGAGCAATCTCTTTCACTCGAAGACCCGAAGGTGCTTTGTAAAACCCCTCTTAGTTTGGGAGTAAACCCTCTTTTTTACCAACTCGTAAACCAGTTTGTGCTCTTGTTGAATCTTATATGATTCGATAACTTTATTTTTCCGAGCTCTGCTCTGACCGCGAAGAATCTATGGCCCCCAATACGGAGGCGTGTCGTTCTTGGAGTGCGGGGCAAGGAACAGAGTAGATGTTAGGTCGATTCGCTTTCTCCCTCATCTCTGCAGCTTCTACAGATATCGTTGGACTCGGGAAGCTATTTGCTAGTTTCGGAGGTGGTCAAAAAAAAATATTCAGGTCTCTGCAAGTGCATCTTGCAGGATAGTCGATGAGACGATATCAACGTCAACAACAAGTCGGGCATCTAAAAAAATTGATGAGGTGGCTATATTGTCGACCCTTGCCCCAAAAATTGCTGCGGTGCCTCTTCTAAAATTCCATCTTCTGAAGATATCAACATTTCATTAAAAACATCTCAAAGGTGACTTCGTCAAAGCGAGTCAATTTTAAGAAACCGAGTTTTAACCCGAATTAAAGTAGTATTGATTTATTCGGATTTAGCGCCGACCAAGCTTATTCAACTGGACTTAAATGCGAGTTAAACGAGTGAATATTATGGAGTTGGGTTTCATTTTCCGTTTAAACTCACTTTGACCCGGATGTAAACTTTAACCCGGGTTAAAGAGAGTGAATAATATGGCCGTAAGAATCAATGGATTGTGAACACATCCGGATTGGGTCTATAGTAAAAGGATTAGGTTACATTAGGATTACGCCTCAAAGGAAAGTACAGAGGAGAACTTCTGAGCACCAAAAATCGAATACCATTTGCATTATAAGCGAATAATCATTCGCGGCATCACTATTTGGACCATAAACGGACGAAAGAGCTTCTTCCGAGGTCTGCGGCATTATTTCTTCCGGACTTTTACGCTTTTAAATCACTTTATTGTGGCAGGGTATGGTGTATGATTAAATGCCCCGTCAGACCTGCGCAAAGAATTTTTCAATTTCCTGTTTAGTTTTAGGGTTTTATTTGTTCTTTTGTTGTTGTGATTAAGGAACTTTTTGGAGTGCTTCAGGCCCTCTAAGTTTTTCCAGTAACTTTTCGTTGGTTTGTTGTCCATTCTGCGGTGACTTTATTGGTCTCTTCTCTTGTGAAGCCATAGTGAGAGCTTGGTCCAATAAATGGACTATTGGCTCCTTTTTGGGTCAAGGTATCAGCCTTTTTGTTCCCCTTATGTCCTCCATGCCCGGGCATCCATAGCAGTTTAACTACACTGTGTAACAAAAATTTGTTTATGTTATTTTTTTGTTAGTTTCTGCTTCCTTATGATATATCAATCACGTTTTGAGTATTCATTCGTTCTAACTGTTAGCTTTAAGGTAACGGCATCGCGAAATGTGTTAACGGAAATGCAAGCAGAGCAAGCCTATCATTCGATTTCTGCAAGTGAATGTGAATAGTCGTTAGTTGAGAAGATAAATAAAAATGTTTCATTTAATTATGGAACAGTCGTACTGACACTGAAAACTATCGTACGAAAATATGGCCGCTAAGAGAAGCCTTTATACTATACCTGATGCAAAAAAACGTGAAGTTCCACGTATTGGTAGATTCAGGAAAAGTACTTATGCCCCCGCTTCAAATCAAAGGAACGTAATTTTTGGACAGCATTCAGGGAAATAAAATGAGGAAATATTAAAATAGAAAATTATGTAGAACTAGTTGAAAACTTAGTTGATAGGTTTAATATATATGGATGCAGGATGTCGCTAAAACTACATACATGTTCTTCACTCTCATTTAGACTTTTTTTAGTGAAAACATGGAGAGCATTAGTGAAGAACATGCTGACGTTTCCCTAAGACATCGCTTCAATGGAGGGCCGGTACCAGGGAAAATTGAATGCCAATATGCTGGGCGACCACGTCTGGCACCTAAAAATGGACAATTCCAAAGTTCACAGTGGGAAAACATGAAAGTCTCTGCACTTCTAAATGCATATGGAAGTGCCAAATTTTTTTTTTTGTTCGTATATATGATAGGTTATTAAAATTTGAAGTAACATTTTGAATTAAGTTTTCTTTTATATATTTTTTTTGAATTACAAAAGTGCATAAATGCCCAAAAATGCCAACTTTTCGTTAAAATTCTGAAGCAATAGCTAACACTTAAGAAGAACTTTTGGCATTTTTGAAATGAGCTGACATATACCAAGCACGAACAATCCAAATATCTACATAAACAAACATTTTTCCAAATTTTGTTACACAGTGCTATGTTTTTCTTTGCCAGCAGTTTGGGTTTGAGTGGCATTAGAATTTGGCTTTTGATTTGTAGTTGTGGCTTCTTAGAGCCTTTAGTACTGCTTGGCTATCAGACAATGGGTGTTGTCAGTCGCAAAGTATAATATTTTTAAAAAAATAAGGGCTTGGGGTGTTGTTAGCACCGCACCTACCCAGTAAAAGGTTTAAATCGATGATTTTTTTTTTGTTTTGATGAATAAATATTTTTTTTTTATATTGGTTGTTTTTTTTTGTTCTTCAATTTTTCATTTGAGATTTTTGAAGGTGTCCTTTTTTTTCCGGGCATGGATCTGACCACCCTATGCATGACGGAAAGAAAGGCACCACGGCGCAATGCCGCAAATCAAAACAAACGCAAAAAGAAAAGAAAAAAAAGTGCAGTAGGATTTTCAAATGAAAACGAATAATTAACCAACTGAAACCCTCCTCGAGCTCAACGCAGAAATCGAGTAGGGTCTACAAATCTAAATTCATAAGTACACTACTAAAACCCTCCTCAATGTCAACACAATGGGTGCGCTGAGTCGCAGTAGCAATTCATAATACGCACCCATACGAGATGATATTTTCTGCCGGCAGAAAACCGGTTTTGTTGGCGAAGGGACTGAGGTCTGCGGTAAGAAACGGCTAAAATCTTCTACTGAGTTTGAGCAATTGAACGAGGCGGGAAACTAATACATACACAACTTTCGAAATATTTTGGTCCGAAAAACTACTACCACAGTGAAAAGGGGTTTATGAACACAATTTTTTCTGCCGGCAGAAGTATGTGCATTTGAATGATATGAAACCGGTTTTCTGCCAGTAGAATTGATCACGTGTGCGCTGGCCCATGAGATTAACATGTGTAAAGGGGTATGTGGGAAAGGGAATAGGGACGGACTATACCGTGGCTGTGTGATTTTGATTGTACTGCAGCAGGTGTTGAAACTTTCATGAATGGGAATTTTGTTACCGCGTATTCGTATGTGCATAGATATACATATGTAAATTAACAGAGGAAGCACAGGAAGCAAGAAACTACAAATATTTTCTTGAACACCATATAAGAATAAGCAAAACAAGTACAATGCAAGATATGGTTCACATACCCCTTGTTTCATAAAATTCTGTGTATTTTGTATTTGCAAACAAATAATTTCTTTGACAGCAATTTGTTAACAGTAGCATGGGGGCGAAGCAAAGCTATTGTGAATTCTATTCTATCTATCCATACCATTGGACCTGAAGGGCTGAAATTTGGACAGTCTATACATATAAAGACATAGACATCCACTAAGTCAGAATTTTTTGAAATTCCATCTCTAAATGGGTGAATTCGGAAAAATAATTCGGCACTCATCTCCAATACAATTTGTTTTGCCTTAACAGTGGCAGGGGGCGAAGCAATGCGAGCACGGGTCAGCTAGTCTGTCATAAATATATCTGTGCTGCCAATTGTTTGTGATGAATTCGTTAAAGCGGCGATAGGTGTTTTTTGTGCACTTTTATATACTTACGCGCGCAAAAAAGCACGACTATTGTGTCCACAGAATATTGACGTTAGGTTAGGTCACGGTGGTTATCCCCATCACTCTGGTTGGATTCACTTAGACACTTAAGGTCCATTGTGGTACCACATGGAATCAATTCATTTATCGGTATTCCCCTACTATGTCAACAACAGGCGGTGTTTCGAAGTGGTCACCCATCTTAGTACTAACCGCGCCCGACGCTGCTTGTTTTCGGTGATCTAACGAGAACCGATGTCTTTTTACAAGCTTTATATTAACTTCACTTTTGTGAGCATGGAATCTGGGAATCAATTTTACACCCACTTCCAGATATCCGATCATCCTTAAATTTTGCACACGTGTATAATTCCGGAGACAATGCTATATGGGCTATTTGATGATGTTGTAAATCCAATATGGCGGACGCTTTTTTAACTTTACCATTTCTGTTAGCATGGAATCTGGGAATCGATTTTACACCCACTTCCAGATATCCGATCATCCTAAAATTTTGCACACGTGTATAATTCCGGAGACAATGCAATATGGGACGCTTTATTTAACTTTTCCATTTCTGTGAGCGCGGAATCTGGGAATCGATTTTACACCCACTTCCAGGGGCCTGTACCAGAAAACTACAAGTCTTGTACAACAGGCGAATTTTAACAAGTAACATTTGTTTCTGTACCACAAAGCTACAAGTAAACTTGACAATTAACAAGTGTACAAGCGAACCTTTACAATTGGGAAATAAACAATTTCCCAACTTTCTGTACCACAAAGCTACAAGTGTAGACAAAATGTAACAATTGATTGTTACATAATGAAAAAATTTAACGTGTGAACTGAGAATTGTAATGTCTTAACAAGTCAGGTTTTAAGAGGTTTCAAAAAGGTATTCAAATCTTAAATTACTCTTGTCTCATTGATGCACCAATTTTTAAATGAAAACTGTATTTTCATTTGTATATTCAAGTGTGGGAAAGGGAGGTTTGTACTGAATTATAAGTATTAATATTTTTAAGTTTCGTCAGTGCGCCGAGTGCAAAATATTTTAAAGTATGTTCAATGTCTTTTTTTATCTATTTATCGATTTATCTATTTATTAATATAAATATTGTCAAATAATATAATAAGGATAACAAGTAAACAATCAAAAAATTAGAGTGATGAAGATGAAACACAACTTTGCTTATTTTAAATCTCTACATTGGCTTGGTTCTAGAGCTCAGTGACATGCAGGGCGTTGGTAAGAAAACTGTTTGTCTTTGTGTAGTTGAAGTTACATCTGCTGGTCTAAAAACGTGGGCGACATTATTCAGCAATTTAATTGAAAAGCGAGACATGCCGGAAGTTTGATGTGCAATCGACGGAATTCTTATAATGAACCATCGTTTGTCGATCGCCATGGCAAACATTCAATAAACGGTATGGCAGTGTGCGGACCCGATCTCACATTTTATTATGTGAGTGAAAACTGTCCTGGAAGTGTCCATGACGCAAGTGTAAACAGATAGGTAGCTTAATGAGAGTGGGGAAATCCCTCCTACTCTCAGAATAATAAATAGAGATAGGTAGTTAGCCTGCAACTGCAGCTCGGTGGATGGGTTGGGCGCATTGAGTTAAGATCACTTTGCGCATCCAAGCTGGAAGGGCGTCCATCCGAGTTCCACTTGTAATGTTGCTAACGACGAGTTAGTTTTTTGTACGAAATGTGTAGGTAGTGTAACATTTCAGAAGTGGGATACAAATATCCATGTGCGTAAACAAAAAACAAAGGCAATCGGCAGCCTGAAAGAAACAAAAAAAATATTTTGTAGTGATTAGTGATCATAAAAATAAAACCATAAATCAATACCCTTTTTCTACTGCGTACGTAGGCGTAGATCTGTGGCGGGATATTTACAAAGTATAAGATCCCGTACTATCTGAACATAGGAATGTTGAGTGATCATAAAAAAAAAGGCAAAGTCCGTAAGCAAAAGAGGTCATAAAATACGTCAACCCTTTTTTTCACACACGATAAGTGTGCTGGGTGAGTATGTACACAGGGTAAAATATATTTGCACCATACGAGCTACTGCGCCACTCATGTTATATTCTGCGATGACCTGTATATAAGTGTGTAGTGCGTGTCGACTTGTTGTTTTCGTAGATCGGCCGGCTGTTTTTAGCTAACACGTGCATCGGTTCGGGATAATGCGTTGCAAAGAATATCCACTTGTTTGTTTAGGTCGAAGGATATCGATTTAGGATCTACAAACGAGTGATGGGTCGTAAAAAAGTATTGCGTTGGTTCGCGAGTACCTAGTGAATAAATGACCAAAGAGATAAAAGTGTGTATGTGAAAAGCTACTGTGAAATAGGATTCCAAATTTGTTAATAAAGTGATATAGAAATAATTAAATACTAAAATAAAAGAAAGTAAAATACTAACGCTCGAGTTAAATATACAGTGGATCAAAAAATAGTGATTTTAACAAAACGAGCAGTGAGAAATTAAATAAATAAACAGTGCATCGACAAGAAGACAGAAAGCACATACGATGGAAGGAGTAACGAAAGGGAAGCGAGTGCCACCAAAATCCAAAGACCAGAGCAAGGGTGAGTTAGATTCAATTAAATCTGAATAACAAAAAATTAAGTGAAAGGAATTCGACGAGCTCCACAAACTCATTGTACATTTACCAGTTCAACAAAAGTCCATATCGGTATCGAACCTTACGAACAAAGAGGACCACATTACTACTTCACAGATAGTTTAACATGTACTGAAGTAATGATGGGAACTATCGAATAAAAACAATCGACTTATTCGATAGTTGCAAAACATTCATTTATTCGATAGCTATCGAAAAATCGTTCATTACTATTTTTCAGAAATCATTCATTCAAAACAAAACTATCGACTAAAAAAATTATTCGAATAAAAAAGTTATTCGAATAAAAAAAACGTTCAAATGAAAAAATAAGTCGAATGTTTCTCTTTGGATACAAGTAGTCCGATAGTTTGAACGAAAAAAAAAGTCGCCTTATTTTTCATTTGAAGAAATGATTTTTTCACTTGTTTTTGTTTGAATGAGCTTCAGTTTTATTGAACGGGGTGTTGTTTACTTGTTTCGCGCTTTTTTCTTTTTCAAGAAAATTAATTGATTTGAACAGGAAACTAGCTTTTTACTTATTTTTCGGCCGAAATTTTTTGAATTAAGTTGTTCGAAATTAAGATTTCCCGGTCTGAGTTTTTCGTTTGTAACTATTTTGGTTTTTGTAACCAGGTGAAAGGTGTTTGTTGTGTGTTTTAGTGTTAATTGTTTAAGTTTTACGTGGTCGATTCGCTATTTTCGTGTTTCAACCTTTTAAGTAAGGTCTCTTACAGACTTGTTTGCGTTTTCTTCTGCATTTTACAGGTAAGTTATATTATCTGAATATTTTATTTTTCTTTTCCCAAATATAATAGCATAATATTGGGCAATATGCGTCCCGGATTCAAGAGATCAGCAGCGTGGGAGTTCTTCCAAAAGACAGGCAACACTGTTCGTTGCAAAATGTGCAAAAAAGACCTTAAATTTTCAGGCAATACATCGAATTTAAATGACCATTTACGCCGTAGACATCCTGGCTATTTAACCGGAAATGATGCAGCCACTTCAACTGCAATGGATGTCGCACCGTCAGTGTCTGTGATGACACAACAAGAACAAGCACAAACATCAAGCATTTCCAACCTACATATGGAAGTAGAGGAAATATCAACAGGTGCAGTTCCAAAAATCAAAAAGACGGTGCAGTCTAGACTCTTTGTAACTGATAAACGATCAGAACTTTCGGAATCAGAAACAAAGAGCATCGACGATTCGATTGTAAAGATGATAGCGACAGACCTACAGCCACTCTCGATTGTTGAAAACGCAGTGTTTTTAGAATATTCAAAGAAGATGCAGCACTTATGTTACCAATGCGCGAAAATGGTTGACAGAGGAAGTGACATATCTTCTCAATAGTAAAACCGTTACAACAATGGACATGGAAATAGCTGACCCAGTTGCGGAAATAACTCCTTCAAAGCCAATATCTCTATGGTCGATCCTGGATCGAAAGGTAAGCGAAGTCAAGACGACTCGAGACAATGCACCTAGCGTTATGGCAAATCTGTCCATAGATCAATATCTTCGATCTGAATATTTGGACTGTTCGAGAGACCCACTAGCATTTTGGAACTCTCAGAAAGCTGTGCACCCGGAACTTTTCCAGCTCTCCCAAAAGTATTTGTGTATTCCTGCAACGTCTGTCCCTTCAGAGAGAGTATTTTCAAAGGCAGGTGAAATAATCAATGACGGAAGAAACCGCCTTAAGGGAGAAAAACTCAACCAAATACTTTTCCTAAATAGTAACTCCAGTTTGTGGATGACGGAGGAACATTAAAGCAGTGAAATGAGGAACCACCCTGAATGTAAGTGAAACATGTGCAATTATTTATTTACGTATTTATATTAATAAGGAATTATAGAATTTATTTATCTTAAAATGTGAATGATATGAAATATAGTACCTATATGGAATTTTTAAACGTTTTTTTTTTTTTGAGAGAGGCACAGGGAACTCACATTAAAAAAGCACCCTAGTGAAAGGCATGTGGAACTCACTTAAATTTAATTCCCGAATTGTATTTTTTTTGTTTTTATGTTTGTAAGAATTAGTTATATTTATTAAATTTTGTATATTATTTTCTTAATGAATTTATGTTCTATTGTACGAATTTGTATTGTTAGAATTTAGAGGATTAGGCCTACTGGGGAAACCTCTTTAAAAAAACCGCATTGGTCCTCAAATGATGGGTGATGCGGAAACGGAGGTGTAACGCGTGAAATGTGCATGAATGTGTGGAAGAAAGTGTTACGGTCAGGATATGTACTTACGTGCACAACATCAGGCTTCCTCCAAAAAAAAACCACCTTCATACACATTAATAATATCGCTTGTTATAAGAAAACAATTTACAATTCATTTAAGTATTGAAAATTAGAGAATAGAGAAAAGATAGCTGCAAAAACTTTGTTTTTTTTGTTTAATTTTTAGGTACAACACCCTCCCCCCCCCCGGTCACACAAAAGGGTGCGCAATGAATGAATGAATGAATGAATAAAACTATTCGATAGTTGAAATCATTCAGTTACAAACTATCGATAGTCGAATTCATTCGATAGTTCCCATCACTATACTGAAGTCGTTTCCTCATAACATCGATGTCGAGAAGCTTCGTACATCGGGATTTATCGAAGAAATCCTTAACAGCGACTATGGGGAAAGTTCTAAATTGGAAACACAACGAGCCCTGTGCACCTCTCTTGATTGATAAATTTTAAATGGACTCCTTGCTCGAAATAACTTGGGAACAGATATTAGCGAAGAAGTCTTACCGTTTTCTTGTGCACTTTATATTCAATTCGATCTTCAAACCTCACATCTACGAACGTGTTTCATTTTGGCAAATAATTGAAATTCTTATCTCCGACGAGATTCGTGCTGATCGTAAACTGGGCATGTTCCTCATCAAGAAAATTCTAAAATATATTTCAACGTCCTCACTTGATATCGAGGAACATAAATTCTTTTACTGGGAAAATAATACCGTGAATCAGCTTATGACTTCGTGGTCTACATATCTGACAATAATGCAAATTCTGGAAGAAAAGCAGTCTCACTTAATCCTACTCTCGTTGGCAATGCTGGCAAATCTCACACTGGGAAATGAAACACCTTGGATTCGAATAGTTCTCCTTCAAATGTTGCAATTGCAACACACAATAACAAGCTGTCACTTGTGTTGCGATGGTCAGTGGACTACTTGCTACGTAATCTTGTGGGTCTAGTTCTAGGCAATCAAATTATGGAGGATTTTCTTAATGCAACCAACGACACGTGGCTGTACAATGAAACTGAAGCTATCACTTTCCACTTTCAATACGAGCGATCAAACTCGATTTCTAGATGTGTTCGCTAAAGTTTATTGGAAGTCAGTACCCATGCATGCGTGGCTACTGCGAATGAAGACAGTGCAATGGAGTGGTATTGAAACAAACCCTTCCAAACGACCAATATGCTATCGCTGATACAACGGCCACCACTGTATCGTCGAGGCGATATGAGTCTATGCACTGAGCTGACCGTATGAAACACTGGGGAAAACCGCAGAACTTCAGTCTATCCAATTGGGAACAAATTCCCGAGGAGGAACAACAAATCGACGATGAGTGAATCCGACAAATGAATGCAAAAACCGCGGAACCTGTGCAATGAATAAAACTAATGAATTCAAATGACATGAAGTATATTTACTTTTTAAATAATGATGAATTTTGCAAGGCCTACTTAAAAACTTAAAAAAAAACATTTAAAAAAATCAATAAATTGAATTTGGATTTGAAAAAGATTTCTTGATTTATTTTATTATAGTCTAGCAAAATCAAGATTATCAATTGCGCGTTGAAAGCTATTCTTGTTTGTTCTTGATTACTGCTTAAGGGAAGCAGACAGCAAAGTAATACTGTGTAAGTTTTGGTTTGTTATTTTGGAACGTACCTTCTGTAAAGAAGATGAAACGTACTTTCTGTAAGGAAGACGAAACGTACCTTCTGTAGAGAGGATGAAACGTACCTTCTGTAAAGAGGATGAAACGTACCTTCTGTAAAGAGGATGAAACGTGCCTTCTGTAAGGAAGATGAAATGTACCTTCTGTACAGAGGATGAGACGTACCTTCTGTAAAGAGGATGAAACGTACCTTATGTAAAGAAGATGAAACGTACCTTCTGTAAAGAGGATGAAACCTACCTTCTGTAAAGAAGATGAAACGTACCTTCTGTAAAGAGGATGAAACGTAACTTCTGTAAGGAAGATGAAACGTACCTTCTGTAAAGAGGATGAAACGTACCTTCTGTAAAGAGGATGAAACGTACCTTCGCAAAGAAGTTAACAGTGTTACTTCTACGTTAAAGATACTATTTTATTAAACGCGAATACAAAGATATCAGAATACGTGCGAATGCAACGATATTAGAATCTATAGAAAAGTGTGGATATATATTTAGATGAAAACCACACTGAGGACAGTGTGAAGTCGGATGGCCGAATGTAAACAGATAGGTAGCTTAATGAGAGTGGGGAAATCCCTCCTACTCTCAGGATAATAGATAGAGATAGGTAGTTAGCCTGCAACTGCAGCTCGGTGGATGGGTTGGGCGCATTGAGTTAAGATCACTTTGCGCATCCAAGCTGGAAGGGCGTTCATCCGAGTTCGCCTTGTAATGTTGCTAACGACGAATTAGTTTTTTGTACGAAATGTGTAGGTAGTGTAACACAAGGGTATTGTTCAACACTACCCTGTTTTAAAAAAATGAAAAGAGGATGGAGGCCATTTCCTTATGCATTTATCTTAGGGGATAGTGTTTACCTGTTTATCCTTTAAACACTTAACTTTTACCACCTACAGCTTCATCCAGTGCTTCTGCTGAGAGGCACAATAGAGCGCTTAAACGTACACGGCGTTTGAAAGAGTGTGCACTTGGCTAAAATAAAAATGTCCATGCCTAAATCACTAACACGATAATCCTGTATATTTCCAATACGTTTGTGCTCTCGAATTTCCGATAGCACGCTTTGCTTGCCAGTTATGCTAATTTTAGCCGTCACGGAATTACTTGTGCAAGAAAGGGAAATTTCCACATTTTACAAGTGGAGCGGTTTCCTTTTGTGGTACAGAAATTATAGTTACTTGTTAAATCTGCATTTTTAACAAGTGCCTGTAGAATTGTTAACTTGTAGTTTTCTGGTACAGGCCCCAGATATCCGATCATCCTGAATTTTTGCACACGTATATAGTTCCGGGGACAATACAATATGGGTTATTCTATGACGATGTAAATCCAATATGGCTGACGCTTTTTTAACTTCAATTTCTGTGAGGGCGGAATCTGGGATTCGATTTTACACCCACTTCCAAATATCCGATTATGCTGAAATTTTGCGTATCTGGTGATAACTCAATATAGTATATTTCATGATCTTGTAAATCTAATATGGCGGACGCCCAAAGATGGAGGATTACCATTATCTTCACGACCTCCTAAATATGGGTATCAAATGAAAGGATTTGACAAGTAGAATACGATTAGCTAAGTGACGTGATTCTAAATTCAATATGGTGGATGCCATTAGATGGCGGATTACTTTTTACTTCACAACCCGCATGATATGAATATCAAATCGAAGGGTTTGACGAATAGAATCTCAAACAATATAGTATATTTCATGATCTTGTAAATCTAATATGGCGGACGACCAAAGATGGAGGATTACCATTATCTTCATGACCTCCTAAATATGGGTATCAAATGAAAGGATTTGACAAGTAGAATACGATTAGCTAAGTGACGTGATTCTAAATTCAATATGGTGGATGCCATTAGATGGCGGATTACTTTTTACTTCACAACCCGCATGATATGAATATCAAATCGAAGGGTTTGACGAATAGAATCTCAAACAATATAGTATATTTTATGACGTTGTGAATCTAATATGGCGGACGCCATAAGATGGAGGGTTACCGTTATCTTCACAACCTCCTTAATATGGGTATCAACTTAAATGGATTGACAAACAGAATTAGACTAGCCAAGTGACGTCATTCTTAGTTCAATATGGTGGGTGCCCCAGGATGGCGAATTACCTTTTTCTTCACAACCACCATGGTATGGGTATCAAATGAAAGGGCGAGTAGAATCTCAAAGAACTTTCTCATATCCAACCCACCCAAGCTAATTAACGTATAGACGTAAATTTGTAAAAAAAATTCAGATACTAAAAATTAGAAAATAAATATAAAGATAAAAAAATATTTTTGTAAAAACAAGCTTTAATGAACTAAAATGTAAAAAAATAATTATTTTCGAGTCACCAATGTGTGACTATAAATTAAATTCTATGTGTAAATAATTGTGTTTTATCGGTGAGTGCAATCAATTTAAAAATATATTTTAGTGAAAATACTTAATGAACTAAATTATAAATGTATTTTCATTGCTAAAAAACCACTCATTTGATTAGTTTAATTACTAAGGCCATATCATGCTATTTTTTATTTCATTTTTATTTTTTTAACTAAATAGTTGTTTTTACTTTTTTTTAATAAATTTTATTAATGAATAACTAAAAGATGCTATTCCAACCGTTTTTTCATCTTTTTCTTTCACGCACAACAATTCATGCGGTAGAGGGTTTTAAAGCTTCATTTGGAATGACATCCAGTCCCGGTGATTTTCTGTCATTCACTTTTTCTCATGAATGTACTCTCGTAATGATTTTGGCCAACCGGCACCGTACTTTCTTGGCGAGAAAATAGTGTCTCTACTATCTGTCGTAACAAAGACGGGCTCGTTGGCGATTGCAACCGGCGACTTTTAAACTCATTGTTACAGTTTTATATGCTTTGCCAGATATTACGTCTAAGCTGTTCATAGCGATCACTAAAAAAAAAAAATATATAAAATAATAATTTATACAATAAAATGTTTATTTCTTCAAATGCAAATATAAATTTACAATATTTTACAAGTAGTATTTTACTTAAACAATAGTATAAGGTCTGGCTTTGGCCGTCACCTCAGATGGCAAATAAATGTATGTATTAAATAAAGAAATAAAATAAATTTAAATTTTTTGAAAATAAAAATAAAAAATTGATGGGTTGGGATAAATGAAAAACTAAATATTTCATAACTATTTCATTTAAAATATGACTAAAATTCTTCGGCAATGATCTTGGCTCTGTAGCTCGCTGCTTCCTTGCAATATGCGATGAGTGAGGTCCAGCCCTCACCACCGATCAGGATGAACAAGGTTCTCTCTGAAGACATAACCGCGCTCTCAAAGTAAACTTGTCTTATCTCCGTCAGAATTGGACACACAGATAGGAAGTGGAAAACATCTTCTCGTACCCCAAGGTTACAGAGGGAGCATATTCTAGGCAGATCTTCTACCAACCTTAAGATTCTCCAAAATCCTCAACACATCTTCTGCTACAAAACAGTAGTCGATCGTCGATGAGCCTTGTTGTGAGATGAATGTTTTTTCACCATGTATGTCGCCTCTGCTTCTCCCGTTGATTATTGTGAGCTCAAATGACTTACAGAATTCTACTATTTTTTTACCTCTCGAATCACATATAATATCTTTGGAGTTACGCTGTGAAAGCAACCCGGTCGAATTTGAAGACAATAATTGAGAACAACACTGCTCAAGCCCAATTTTCGCATTCAGATTGCCTATTATTATTAAATTATCCTTTCCAAAACAGTTAAATGCATTTTGTAATTTTTGAAAATCCGTACGCCACTGCGAACAGTTAAGATGTGCAGGAACAATAAAGTCGATCCTTCCCTTGCTTTCCATTTTTAGAAAGCAAACTTCCTCTATTATTATAAATGAGAAATCACACCTTGAATTTTTTCTGTACCCGTACAAACTGCCACCCTTTGCTCTTCCCTTCCGATTCGTTTTAACTGCCGAGATCCCTTTTAGTGTATAATTACAAAATAACTTACAAAACTTATCGTAATTACTTTCCTCAACCCATGTTTCAAAAAGAAAACAATACATCAAACGTATTTAAATAATCAAAAAATTCCTTATACAACATTTTATTACCGAGACCATGAATATTATAATTTAAAATATTTAAAAAGAAACCATCGTCAGGCTTTATGGAAATCTGAGGAGAGGCCATTGTGAATCATTGCGTCGAAAACTGTTGCATCACCTCGTTCACCGATGACGCTGCTAGGTTTGTGCCCCCACTAACCGGGCGGACGATCGATGACATATCATATCATGACATATGATCACTAAAGCAAAGGCGTTTGCTAGACTCAATAGCTTTTTTTAATCGGGTTCGCGCGTCTGGGGGTTTCGTGACACAATGCCAAGTGAAATGCAAAAATTTGGCCTTATTTATCTTTGATAAAGTGAAATAAGACCAATATTTAATGAATTTACCAATCCAAAGTGAATTAAGGCCAAATAAATTTTGCCACTGTGTAATCGGCGAAATGGTCAGACTTTATCGCATTTTCTTTTATTACAAATCTGCAGAAGTAGCTTATAAATATTAGGAATAAGTCGATTTCAAAAGCTCCAGTTACTGTAAAAAAGGCGTCGGACCTATTTAAGACTAAAGGCGTTATGCATAGTTTTGGTATGTCGATATACCAAAATAGTGAACCGTTTTATTGGGGCACTGTCATTGAGGAAACTTTTTTGTAATTCCATTTTTTTTGCAATCCAAAAACTACCCGACGCATCCGCCCGAAAATATCTTTTGGATGGCACCTTCAGTGTGGTTTCATCTTGCGGCTATAAACGACTGTTAATTACGTACACTTTGCTTATGAAGACCATGTAAGTGAACATTATTTGTGTGCAATAATTTGGATATGCATTGCATGTGGCTTGCAGTTTGCTGTTCGTCGTCGGCTTGCGTTCCGAGTTCGAGTACACCCGTGGACAAATAAAACCCTCGCATTCGAAATAATTTGTACTAGTGGACCAGTGCGAGAAATCTCGCATGTATAAACCCTATAACTGTTTAAGGTTTACGAATGAAAAAATAGGTAATGATGTTTTTTCGTAATAAAGGAGACGGGACACTTCCAGACCAAGAGCGTGCATCAATGAAATCATCAATATCAAAATAGAGCTGAGCTTCAGTACATTAAAACTGTAAAATTTTATGAAAATCGTATGTGTGGATTTTGAGATTTTTGTGTGTGAAGTTCGTATTGCGGATAGTTCTTCTGATCCGTTTATATGCATATAAAATCATAATATCGTTAGAACCGTAAGACGCACATACATGAATTTAATATCAAATGAAAGGTGATTCTACTATCTTTCTTAAATTTTTATTTAAATATTTAAACACGGTTTCTTATACATAAAACATCCTTTTTGTTAAAAAAGTAATTGTTTTTTTTCTTAAATTTCTCTATATTATGTTTGTAATAGTTGTTGTGTTAATATCTTAGTATGTTAAAAACAAAACAATAACATTTTTTCAAGTTTCTGTAAAAAAAAAAGTAAGAACTCACCATTGTGGATTGGTTACTGAGCATTGGTGATTCGTTTGCACCACGTAGGATTTTGAAAGTGTTTTCCTTAGTTAATAATGGCTAAATCTTAAATTTTTATACATAAAATTGAAGCTCGAAAAATGCTCTTTAAAATAGCTATCAAAAATGGGGTATGTTGTCGCTGAAGATTTTTCAGAAATTAGTAATTTTTAAAGAAAAAAAAACTTTATTTTTGAAGTCTTCAGAGATTAATTGATTATTTTAAAACTGAAAATCTTGGGCCCATTATTTTAAAGTCATAAGAAAGATAATAGAATCACCTTTCATTTCATGCTAAGCACATATATATGTGCATTACGGTTCTTATGGTATTATCATTTTATATGCATATAAACGGACAAAAATCATCAGAAGATCTATCCACAATACGAACTCCACACACAAAAATCTCAAAATCAATTTTTTTTTTTTGGTAATAAGTCATAATGGATTCGTTTTTTCAAAGATGTTAAATGGTGTTAACTCTTGAAGAGAAAGCGTATATTGTTGCTTTGCGTAAGGAAAAAGTGTCAAATCGTGAATTTGTTAGTCGACTAGGGTCTAATGAATGGAGTGTGCGAAATATTTTGAAACATTTTCAACTATTGAGCACCATTGCTCGGAAAGGTGGAAGCAGAAGGCCAGAAAGACATCTCCTAGAGATCAGCGTCTGATCCAGCGAATTTGTTTAAAAAACCGGTTTGTACGTACTGGGGATATTAACTGGTCACTCCAGAAGCAAAATGGGAAACAATTAATGATCGGACAGTATCGAAGTTGCTTAATGGAATGGGAGTTAATGTAAGTCGTCCTGCAGAAAAAACCACTGTTAACACCACGAATGAAAAAAATAAGGCTTGAATGGGCAAAAACTTATACAACTTGAACTCAGGCCGAAAGGGCAAGGGTGATATTTTCGAATGAGACCAAATTCAATTTATTTGGCCCAGACGGGAAAGCAGTGGTTCACCGAAGAAAAGGTGGACGGTATTCAGATTATTGCATTTTACCCACCATTAAAAATTCCCCTTATATTTTGGTATGGGGGCAATAACCAGATTTGGTGTTGGATAAATTGTAATCCTTAGAGGCTCAGAATAAGAAAAAATTATAGAAAACCTTATAGCAACTTTACCACAGTGTTGGTAGTGTGATTTTTCAGGACGATTCAGGTCTTCCATATAGAGCAAAATCGCTAAGCTTTTCTGCTGCGTATGATTCGTAAACTAAAAAATTAGAGAGGCAAGGCCAACATCTGTTACTCAACTGGAAAGTATAATGAAAGACATCTGGTATAAAGATTTAACAATTTCCCATATAAAAAAATTGTTTGATTCGATACCAAACAGGAGCAAGAAAAAAAGTGGAATAACTAAATATTGGGTTAATTGCACATTAAATGCATTCTTTTTTTATGTTATATTATTATTTCAAGGTTGTATTTAATATTTACTTAGGTTTTTTTTAATAGTTGCACCTGTACGTAATGAAAATTTTGATAAAACAGTTTGCCTAAATAAAACGTAAAATTCCCTTTTATCATACAAATGCAAATATAATTGAATTATGTGGTCAAATTTCGACTAATATATATGTTTGTTACTGTAAACTAACAAGTTAATCCATATTAAAGTAAAATATAAAAATTAATTTTATAGCATAGGAACAACCTTGATTTTTTCATGAAAAAGGAAAAGTAATGGTGCGATGGTTTTTTTGTCCACGGGTGTACATTGTATCTAATTGCATTGATTTGTTTTGCACGTTTACTCCTAATGTCATAAGTATGTACATATGTATGTTATAAATGTCAAAAAAGCAACCTCTGTAGTATTTTCTATTGGCAAATAAAATCCGCTTAAATATTCTGAAGAAATTCTACCTAACGGCAACATTACAATTCCACAGTGGTTGCCATTGAAACGAGTGAAATTAATTTGAAGAATTTTAATAATTATTTCTGCAATCAGTGCGCTAGACAAATCAATCGATGAGCAAATGAAAATTACCATTTCAATTATCGATGACAAGTTCCAATTCACACTGTATCCGTATGAATCAATGTACCATTGGACTGAACCATTTCAGGTGAAAATTAATCTCATACTCAGAACCTTACCTTTAATGAATTTCTTGAAATTCCGAAATGATTTATTGTACACGTCGAATCTGGAAATGAATAAAGTGCTTAATGATATTGCAGTAAGATATTACACCAATTACTTCGTCAATTGAAAAGGAAATGCATGCATATGTATATAATATGTACGTATGTGTGTGTAATGATATAAATTGCCTTGTTATTGTTTCCAAGAAATCATTCATGATCTCTTAAAAATATTAATACAAAACGCAAAAAAACACTTCGGGCGCAATATAAACACTGACGTTACACGCACACTCATACTTTTACAAAATTACATAATTTAAGATGTATTATGTCGATTCATAAAGGTCACCGTCTCATTCGTCCTTTGAATGGTATACAGGGAAGTGGGGAAGAAGTGGGGAAGAAAACAAGAAAAAAAGAGAGAAGCTTAATTCGGTTTATTTTCCAATTTCTTGACTTGAGGTACGAGTATAAGGTACTTTATAAACTCAGAAGGAACAAAAAGTATTATTTATGTGATACTGTTGTTTTGAGGAGATATATGTACATTCGTATGTATAATAAAAAGGAAAAGGATACAGGATTTCGGGCTGTTTTTTCATATCAAGTGGGTTGAAGTTGATGGAAGACTAACAAACAAGAAGAGAACAAATTTATTTATGGATTAAAAAACGAGATGGAAGGGCAAGTATTTGTTAAAGAAAAAAATAACAGGATATGATGCCAAAATAAAAAAATAGCACATAATCTTATTTAGAGGTTTTTTATTCTTTAAGTCTTTGAAATGAGCAACGATGGCGACGGCTGACTATTTAAGTTTTAATTTAAGAAATTTGCTTTTTTACTTTATTTATGAGCATTTAAACCCAATTGCTCGGAAAGATAAAAACATTATACGGCTTCCATAATGACGCAGTAGCCAGTTTTATTTTATTCTATTTTCGTATGGGCGTAGTCGGCAATCTTCTACGAGATAATAAGCTACAAAATAAAAAAAATATCGCCAAAAAGAATTGAGGGCAGTTTAGTACTTTGCCAGCACTTGAGCATATTTTTGATGCAAAAAGGCACAACCCTTTCTTAAAGGGAATTCATTTCAAGGTGAACCGGGGCGTCAAAGTACAGTGGAAGTCGCTTATAACGACGGTGAAGGGACCGAGCAAATGTGGTTGTTATAACCGGCGGTCGTTATATCCGACTGCCCTCCATAAATATTCAGAGAAAAGTTAAAAACATTCACAGAGAAAATTAATTCATTTTATTTTTAAATTATGAAGGACATTATACAGAGTTCATGAATAAATAATATTTTTTTTTAAGTTTAACAAAATAAATTACTCCAAACTCGTGTGCTATTACGCGATTTTTTCACCTGACTCCAAACGCAAGAAAATCGCTGCCTTTTCCTCTACAGAAAAATTCCTATGTTTTCTAGAACTCATGGCTGCATAAACTCCTAACTAATATCCTACTATAATCACTATGTAAAATGCGTTAACTCAAATAAATACACAAAACTCTAGAACTAAGATCAGCTATCCTGGCGATAATAATAATATGCAACAGATACACAGCTGCAAAATGTAGAACGACCATCATCGGCGCCGCAAAAAACACTTTAAAAATGTGTAAAATCACTGGAATGAACAAGAAATATTCAGATTAACGTACACACATA
This sequence comes from Brachyopa scutellaris, assembly GCA_949775065.1. Lineage (NCBI taxonomy): Eukaryota > Metazoa > Arthropoda > Insecta > Diptera > Syrphidae > Brachyopa > Brachyopa scutellaris. Next base: position 116,521,575 of record OX459112.1, read on the forward strand.
CATACATATGCATATACGTGAATGGGTATGTAATTTTTTCTAAATTTTTTCTCACTTCGTCGTTATAAGCGACGAAATCGATTATTTTTTCTCGAAAATTGGTCGTTATATCCGAACCGTGTCGGCGTCGTTATGTATGATTAAATGGTTCTTGTGCCTAGCATTTTATGTAGCCAGCCGACTGTGTCACATCTCATTCTTTATGGCCAAAACTTGATCTTAATAGGAGAAAGACGAGACGATGTTACATCTGGATAAATCCTCCATACGCTTAATCATCGGAATAATCACAGGACACTGTGCAATAGGTCATATGACAATACAAATGACAAATAGGTCATAATGTCTAACTGAGTCCAACGATATCTGTAGAAGCTGCGGAGATGAGGAAGAAAGCGAATCGATCCAACATCTACTCTGCTACTGCTCTGCCCTCCAAGAACGACGCCTCCGTACTTTAGGTCATAGATTCCTGGCAGACATAGCAGAGCTCGGAAATTTAAAGATATCGAATTTTCTAAGATTCACCAAGAGCACAACTGGTTTACGAGTTGGTAAAAAGAGAATTTACTCCCAAACTATGAAGAGATTCACAATGGACCTTCGGTTCTCCGAGTGTAAATGATTGCTCGAACAATCACATACCCATCCTAACCCAACTAAGATGGGGTTATTTTAAATACAACTCGAAATTCCACGAAAAGAAACTAATAATTTACGACAACATGACACAAAGGTTCATCGAATTACACTTCAATTCAAATCATTCTCATCCTTTACCTAACTTAACCTCACCCCAGCCCCCATAAAGGAAAGTGGTTATGTAATTTTGAAATCTCTTTCATTCTGTAGGATAACAACTTTAAAATTCATAATGCATCAAACTCTTACCCGCATTCCATATAACGAACATGGATCAGTCCAGCTTCCGGAGAACTTATAATTCATGCCCAATCAAATAGAACGAACCAACTCGACGACGACAGCTACATACACATTCCGGAACTCTAGCACATTTCTAGAGTTCAAAATATTCAAACGGGTTACATTCACCTTTTCAACTGTCTTTTGACTCCCAACGAGAGAGGGCACGGCTTGGTGCATGCAACTTTAAATTTTCCGTACGCATCAGTGTCTCGCGTGGTTAAACTATTTGCTACCATTAAAATGTTTTAATGTGCGTGGCGCTTAGGATTTTCTTTTCCTTTTCTTTGGTTTTGCTCATCTCGAAGGATATGCTCTAGAAAGTTTCCAAAGAGAATGCTCAACCAAGCGTGGGAGTCAAATACCTCACCAGGAACCAGGAGTTGGGTTGGGTGCTCAATGGATTCAAGTAGCACTAATCTTTGCGATAGGAAAATCTCGTACAAAGCTATCGGATATATCGTTCGTTAGAAAAAGGCCAATGCACGGCATGAAAAGCACTGTAAACGGAACTTGGTTGCCATAGGCTAATGTCACTTTAAAGTTTTTCCACTGCTAAAGCGGATTCGCACTTACACGGTCGCATGTGCTTCAAACAAGAATTTTTTCCCCTTGTCTTTTGTGTACGTTTTGGGAACAATCTCCTGCTAACAGAACGGAAGTTATGCAAAGCTTTTATGGAGATTTAATGTCTTCCTTACGAATGGAAAATAGCATGTCTGCGGTGGGGGAAGGAAGGGATCTGTTTCCGTTCATACACTCTGCGAACTAAAGATAAGACCAAGCTAAAATTCAATGCTTTGTAGTTTGTATAAATGGAATCGAATTATTTATTATATTAATTAGTTACATAAACAAAGTCTTATTTTCATAAAATTAAAATTCAGTTAGCACTTAAATTTTTTTTAATAGGTTAAAAAGAAAATCCCTTTCCAACGAAATAATGATAGGACCAATTGAGGCGCTCAGCGCCAAAACGACCTAACCCCAAAAATTTCGTACTGAGTAAAATGAGTTTAAAGAAAACCACTTTTTTTAAAATATTTTTAGTTTTTTTTCTATTAATAGTAAACGAATTTTAGTTAAATTTTTTTGTCTTAAGTTAATATAGGACCCTATAATAATAGAAGGGCCATTTTAAATGATAAATTAAAAAAAAGTGGCTTAGGCCATTTTGGAATCCATTAAAAAGATTTAAATCGCTATCAATTGTAGTCTACAAAAAACAAGCATGTGTCGATAATAATATTTTTAGCGGAATTTTATATTATTCAGGGATGTTTTGTCTATTACAAGAATTTGAATATATTCTGGCAAACTTGATATATATATTTTTTAATTTTCTAAAATAAACTCTTCTGCTTGAAGGTTGAGATGCACTTTTGGCCTAACCCACACAAATTTTTTTTATTTCTGAAATTTTATTTGGCCTAAGCTGCTTAGGCCATTTTGGCTTCTAAGATTTTTTTAAATTCACTTAGAGCAAAATAAGTTTTCCCTAATAATTACAAAGCAGTTCCATTAAACAGTTTAGATTTTTTTATATATAATAAATATTTTGGTGCCATCTGTGTACTTAGTTAAATTTTTTTGAAAATGTGGGTTAGGCCGTTCTGGCGCTGAGCGCCTCAATTTAGAGTTTTATGAAATAAATCCCTACATTTTTTTTTTAACTAAAATGTAATGTGTTGTATTTACGCCATTTTTTGCAATGACGTACTGGAGTCTTCTAGGCATTGAGTTAAAGAGATTTTCAGTAATATTTTCATCAATTTTTCTCCATTCTATTTGGATAGCCTCTTTCAGCTGCCTGACAGAATCGTACTGCCTGGCACTGCGAAAAAATGTCTCCGATAGTTTTCTATTGTGTTGAGGTATGGATTTTATGCCGGCCAGTCCAACAATGGGAACCCCCAAGCTTTTAAAAACGCTTTGGTGACCTTGAAGGAGTAAAGAAATGCATTATCTTGCTGAAAAATCCACTCATCTCCTCCGATTTCCTAACCAAATTGTATAAAAGCTCCACATACTTCTTTGAATCCATTTTCGCTGATATGATACAAGTTGGATATCATCCATGGTATGCAATTGCCCCCCAATTCATCAGCGAATCTCCGCCGAAGTTACGCGCCAGTTCGAGTTTATCTTTTATTCACGCTTATCATACCAATATTTTTGGCAACCATCGGGGCCATCGAAATTAAATTTCTCTTCATCCTAGAATGTAACTTTCCACTTTTCCACTCAAAATTTATACTTTTCAGCGAAATTCAGTCTCTGACGATAAGTCGCTTTGTAAGCCTTGTTTTGGTTCGCGTTTTATGTAATGTCGGTCAACATCGGCAGTCAAAATTTGCTGAACTCGTCTTACAGAAACATCAAGATTAAGTATCCGACGATTTTCAGACGGACTATTTGAACGGTTAGTAGCTAGCTTTTTTATTTCCCATATATCTCGCTGCGAAACTATCGGTTTTTTTTTACAGCTTCGTTTCTGGCCGTACTCCTCTGCTGATTTATGGCACTTTATGACCACCGTTAAACTTCTTTTCATTTGAGCTGCAATAGCTCTAGAAGACACACCAGAGCAGCGGTATTCTAAAATATTTTTTACTCCTCCTTCGTTAATAGTTTACCGGGACCCATTTTTAAACATACCTACATACCTACATACAAGCTTAAAAAAAAAAAACTGTTAATCTAATAAAATTAAATATCAAATACAAGATATCTATACGTAAAATAAAAAATAGAACTAATGGTCTATGAAATAAAATAATTTAACTAGCTCGCGCGTGTGGTCTTATCAATATTTCGTTCAAGAATAAAATTCAATAATTTCCTAAAAAAAAAAATGCGAAGCGGGAGCAAAAACTTTTTACTGTTATAAAAGCAGCATGCACTAACACATCAGAACAAAATATTTTAGAACTTTCAGTATGCTTTCATTGTGCATTAAATGGTACATTTTAGTTTGGTCCTATCTTTATTTCGCGTAGTGTAGATGTGTAATGTGTGAAAAATATTTTGAAAGCTGGTTGGCATTATTTACGCTTTGGAAATCAAATAGAAGTTAAAATTGATGCAAGCCAATTAATAGCTGATGAATATAGGGGATCAAAGGGTAAACAGTTTACGCCAAAATGTATGCATGGACACGCAAACAGAAATGTTGTATGTATCTAGATCTACAACGCAACGGTGCTTTGAATTCGAGTTATGTACATATGTATGTATGTACTAGCTGACCCGTGCTCGCCTTGCTTCGCCCCCCTTCCACTGTTAGCAAATGGTATCAAAAAAATCACACACTTTTATAAAATGCTGTCGAAGAAATTATTTATTTGCAAATACAGAAAAACCAACCAATTTATCTACTTTTCCCGCCCCTTCGTTGTGCCTTCGCATTATACATATATAATGTATATACGAATACGCGGTAGCAAAATTCCCATTCATGAAAGTTTCAACACCTGCCGTAGTAGGTGCCTACTATGAAAATCACACATCCACGGCCCACATTCCCCTTTACACTTGTTATAAGCACGGTTGCCAGATTGGGCGATTTATCGTATTTTGGGCTATCTTTCTTCAAAAATTACGATGAGAATTCAAAAGTTAGTAGCCCAATGCAATTTGGGCTACAAATATTTTCCATTAACGATCTTGGGCGACTTTTTATTTATAATTAAAATTCTTTAAAAACGACATACAAATTGGATTCCGTCACACGCATTTGTACACAAGTATCATTGTAAACAATTTGGGATATACTGTGGTGAATTGCTGATCGCCTTTACAGTATCTTTTGATCACCTCGGTATTGATCCCTATAGTTGGTTAATAGGCGTAATTGCCGCAACTTGAGGACTATTGAAAATTCAGGCAGTAACGCCGAAAATAGTTCAAATAAGTTCTGATTTTCTATCTTACTTCTACTTACATAGCATGATATGCATAGCTTATTCTAGTTTTTTATTGGTTGCATTATTTTTGTTAGGATCTTATTTCTACTAAGTGACGTTCAGTGCAATTGACATGGTTCATTCACTCGATTGCACTCACTTTCGTTTTCGTCACTCTTTGCTTAGTTTGTGTATGAGTGTTTTAAAGTTTACAGTGGTGGCATGGTTGATACACCACAATACGTATTGAACAACGTGAGAAGTGCTGCAGGTAAGTTGATTTTTAGAGATACTGGTCATTTTGCTATGCAGTTACTATTCCTACCAGTAAGTAATGCTATTGTCGAAAGGGTACTTTCAGTTTTAAATGTCGTAAAAACCAAACCTAGAAATATATTGTCTTTTGTATCTCTTGATGCAATTATACGCATAAATATTGATTCCACCGTTAAAAACATACATTGTATGTTGCAATGACTTCGAATCAACACCACATAATGGTAGCAAAATCTGCATCAGAAATTTACAAGAGTGATGATGATACTGACAGTGTTTATTAATTATTAATTAATTAATTAAATATTATTATTAAATATTTCTACTATTTTCGGTAAAAAAACATGTTGCCTTCAAAAGTAACTACCAACACTTGGCTAATTTGTCTACAAATAATATTTTCAAATAATTACAGTCTGACTTTATTAAATAATTTATTCATTTATATTTATTTATACATATTTCTGAATATGATATAAAGGAAATTTGAAAAAAAAAAAATATTTCGTACGATATTTGGGCTACTTATTAGGCAACGATTTTGGGCGACAACATTTGTAAAATTGGGCTCTTAAAGCTTTGGAGTTTCTGGCAACCCTGATAAGTATCATTCGTTGGCTGTCTGTGCATAGAAAGATAGATAGGTAGCTGTTACCCGCCCGGCTTTGTGCAATTTTTTAAAATTTGCTTTTACAATCATATTCATCGTAGTAGGCCGGGCACAAAACATTTCACACAATTCAAATTTCAAATGCGCCACATACACACACTATGTCTATGACGTCACCCACTGCTGCATGGCTGTTGGCATCGGTTTCACTGATGGGAAATTGTTGGCGATGATTTCATGAATTGTGTTCAATTGTTTTTGAATTGTTTTGGGCTGTTTTGAGCATAGCTCAGCTCAAGGATAACGCCGAAGGATGATTTATACCTTAAATTAATCCTAAAAGAATTAACTAAAAACAATTTTCTTAAGTTTTAAATCCAATAAGCCATTGATCAGTTAGGGGTGTTTGATGACAGAGATTTGAATATACACTGGTCCCTCGCTCTGCGCGGGGGTTAGGGGAATGAAAAGTTTCGCGCAGTGCGAAATCGCGCAAAGCGAAGTATGAATTATATGTAATTTAGGGTGTTGCGTTCCTGAAAAATGAAATGTAAGCATTTATTTAAGCCGCGCAAATCGAATTTGGGTAGGCAAATGCATTTCGCGCAATGGTGAAATCGCGCAAAAAGAAGTCGCGCAGAGCGAGGGACCAGTGTATATATTAGGGAATATTATTTTTCCGAATTCACCCACTTAGAGATGGAATTTCAAAAAATCTTCTCTTAGCGAATGTCTGTGTCACTATAGGAATGTCCTGTCCAAATTTCAGCCCTTTAGGTCCTCTCTTAGCGATTGTCTGTGTCACTATAGGAATATCCTGTCCAAATTTCAGCCCTTTAGGTCCAGCGGTTTGGTCTGGGCGTTGTCTATCAGTCAGTCAGTGAACTGTTTTATATATAGAGATTTATATAATTAAGAATTTTTTCGAATTCACTCACTTAGAGATGGAATTTCAAAAAAATCCTCTCTTAGCGGATGTCTATGTCACTATAGGAATGCCCTGTCCAAATTACAGCCCTTTAGGTCTAGCGGGTTGGTCTGTGCGTTGTCCATTAATCACATTGTTTTATTTGTAGGGAAAGTAAGAATTAAGGATTTTTTCCGAATTCACCCACTTAGAAATGGAATTGCAAAAAATCCTCCATTAGCGGATGTCTACGTCATTATAAGAATATACTGTCCAAATTTCAGCACTTCAGGTCCAGCGGTTTGGTCTGTGCGTTGTCCGTAAGTCACACTGTTTTATATATAAGGATGTAAGGATTAAGGATTTTTCCGAATTCACCCACTTAGAGATGGAGTTTTAAAAAATCCCTTACCGGACGTCTACGTCATTATAGGAATGTACTTTCCAAATTTCAGCCCTTTAGGTCCAGTGGTTTGGTCTGTGCGTTGTCCGTTAGTCACACAGTTCAATGTGTATGGAAAAAGGATTTTTTCAAATTCACCCACTTAGAGATGGAATTTCAAAAAATCTTCTCTTAGCGGATGTCTGTGTCACTATAGGAATGTCCTGCCCAAATTTCAGCTCTTTAGGTCCAGCGGTTTGGTCTGTGCGTTGTCTGTCAGTCAGTCAGTGAACTGTTTTATATATAGAGATATCCAATTATAGAAAGTTTAGTTAGGCGCCTAAATATCAATTAGTCAAATGTATGTATATGCGAATGAAAATGTTACCTGATTTGGTTTTGTACCAAAATTTGGAAAACGGAGCACTTCTTGTGTCATATACATATATGTACACTCCTCCACAACTAATTGAGACACACCACTGATTTCGGTGTTTCTCGATCTTTGTGTTCCATAACATACATATGTGCTGCAAATATTGCTGTCAGGTTATCATTACCAATTTCTAAGTAAATTCAAGTCATCATTAAGCCTTGTTTCCATTTATTTTCTTGGGATTTGCTATTTGTCCCTTATTACCCGCGATATGTGGTATAAATATTTTGGAATTTCAGCTGCGGATTCCATTCGCTGTGTGAATTGTTAGTCAGTTTTAGTCATTTAGTATTCAAAGTATTCAAGCACTTCTTGGAATTAAAATAGTTTAAAATGGGGTCTGGAAAGATGTTAACCCAAATTGAAATACATACGCGCCTTAATTTTGCTCCTTGTAGCCGGGGGTGGCACGGTTGCAGGTTACACGGCGTCAGCTCGTCGGATGGGGGGGGGGGGATCTTTCTGCTACTCTCCTGGGGGGTTGGGTACGAAAAATCCCGATCTTAAAATCCCGCTTTTTATAATCCCGCTTCTTGTACTCTTGTTCTTATAATCTCGCTTTTACAATTAGAACTATTTGTTTTATTTTAAAAAAATGCCTTGCAATCAATTGCATGTTAAACAAATTTCACGCGAAATTTTTTTGCAAGGCATTTTTTAAAATAAAACAAATAGTTCTGATTGCAAAGGCGAGATTATAGAAAAACAGAAATAAGTAAGATAAAAACAGAGGTATTATTATGCACTTACCTTTTACCAATAACTTGTATTATCTGCAATAAACAAAAAATAGAATATAATAACAAATATGTATAACAATTCAACGAATATGCAAGTATATAAGTTCACTGAGGGAGGATCGCGATGAAAGAAATAAATGAAAAGGGATAAGAAAAAAAAATCAGATGCTCTGAACCAGAGTATATCTAATAATGAGTAGGGACACTCTCCACGTGTTTCTTATCAGTTCCATTTTTCGTCACACAGGCACGGAGAAATAGACGGTAATAAGAAGTGTTGTCACGAAAGCGAGATAGAAGAGAAGAAAAATTATTTCAGAATTTTGAACAGGGTGCTCTTTTCAAAATACAAAAAAATTTATTTGTGATACATTATTGTTAAAAAATATTTGTATACATTTTTACCTTTCGATCTTCGTTTTTACCTTTTGTTATTTTAGCTAGTTTTTTTAAATGGCCAAATCAGGTGTAGGTATCCTAATATTTCAAACATTTGAAGTTTGTAGTTTATGTAATAAGTGTGGTTTGTTAAAACAGTGAAACAACTTTCACTTATCTACAAAATGGAAAAGTACAATAAAATTTTAGTATGCATACATGTACATACCTAATTACAATTACATATTAATTTTTTTTGTAATTTTGCTTAAATCTCACAATTTTTCGGTACGCTAAAATATTTTACCCTTGAATTTTAGTTTTCCCTACCGCCAAGCACTTATAAAAATTATTACGCATGGTTTAATTTAAACTTTTAAAAACGAACTTCAAACTTTTACTTTTCCTTCTTAATATTGCTTTTATTTGAACTTATGTGGTTTTTGATCGGGCTAAAACAAACACATTTTTTTGCTCGAGATCAATTTTCGTAAATCTCGATTCCCACTCAAGATTCACACCTACTTGAGCTTACACCAAAACATTTTAGTAGTAGTAGTAGGAAAATGTTTGGTTATTTTTTATAAACAAAATTTTGCGAGACATAAAAACTTGAAAAATATCGTCTGTTGGTAAAGTTGAGATATAACAACTAAATATTGATCTAATATGCATTTTATGAAATTGAAACTTAGAACATCAAAATATTATCACTCGTAACAAATATTACCAGAAACTCCATACAAAATTTAGAAATTATAAAGCATGTATATTTGAAATTGATTTTATTATTTTTCATTTATTTCCTTTGTTTTAATTTTACGAACAAGATGTCAAATGACACACGAATACGATTGCATACAACAGATCAATCTCGTTTGCTTTCCATTCACCTCGAAAAAATCTGAAATCTGAGAGCAAAATCTGAAGAGCCCAATAGAAAACGGCAGTATTTTATTCGAACGTCATAAACATACTCTCAATACAAAATATCTATTTTGCAATTTCCTAGTCAATATCTTACGGTAATGGCTACTTAATTTCGCAGCTGTGCATTTTCTTTCATCACAATAGGAAATCCCGAAAACAAAGATCGCGATTTTATTTTTTTTATACCTCACCATATCCGTGTCACCCTACTCTATGCTGCTTGCTGCCTTTTCGCTCAACTGATAAAAACTCAAGTCGGGACGCATTTAAAATACATAAAAAATGTAAACAAATCCCACCCCAATGTGACTACACAAATAGTGTGACAAGATGCTATGCTGTGCTATGTTAAATGTAGCTTCTGAAAAGTGTTGAATATAAAACTAATAGGAGCTTTAGAGAATTAATTGCAATGTACGAATGTTAATTTTCATATTTGACATTGAAATATGTATTTGAGAGATCCATATCTAATCCTATTTAATAAACAACAAATGCAAACAATTATAAATGAAACCAAATTCACAGCAGAAATTTCGGTCTCACCATATCTTTGATGACATGCTCTGCCTTACTCATACACGGGCGTACAACTCGGGACGCGTTTAAAACGTCATTATGGGAAAACCACATGCAATTTGTCTTATGCTGACCATACACCATTCAACTCAACCGTCAACTTAGTCGGTTCATGGTGAAATCAACCCGTGTGTGGCGCTGTCAAGTGATCGATTTGACGTTTGACGAGTTGGTTGGGGTAAAATTAAAAGATTTTAATTTTTGGAAGTTGATTTCAACTCAGTTGACTGTGTGTGGGGAAGTCATTTGATTTGCTGTCAAATTGAGGGGAATTTGTACTAGGCTTGTGAAATCTGTGAAAGTGTGTGTGAGCGAAATATAAACAGTAAGATGACTTTAAACACACACATAAAGAAAATTCCAGATATTTGTGGCATTTTATACAAAGTCTTTCAACTCAGTAGGTACAGTGTGTGGCCGAATATCAATTTATTTGCAAACTCAATTGAAAATTTAATTGAATTGTGTATGGGCTGCTTTACGTAGCTAGCCGCATGTGGTGGTGCTGCTAAAAAGTATTGCCGACTCTTTTCATTATATGCAATCGCAGGTAAGGGTTGAATTGAATCCTTCTGAGCTGCTTTTACTTATTGGGCAATTTTTTTCAGGCTTTGCTTTGTACTAGTAGCAGTTGCATATGTGTAAAGAGTGTCCCTACTCATTATTAGATATACGTACTCTGGTTCAGTGCTGTCGTTTTAGAAATGTCTAGACTCTAGATCTAGAGCATTACATTCAATTTTTTTTTGCATAATTTTGGGGAAAAAGCATTACGCACACAAACTTTTGAGTAATATACGTATGCATATGTATTTTTATTGGAAGAATTCATTTTTTTTTAAACAGTAAACAATAACATTAATTTGTTAAGTACATACTAACAACTAATGCCCGGTTTCACAGTGAGAGCTTAAGCCTCAATTGGAGCTTAAGGTACGATTTAACTCATTTTGAAGTTTCACAGTGCCGGGTTAAGAGGTAAACCCCACTTAAGTATTGATATAACTTAAGCCCCCGATTTTAGTGGCTTAAGTATAAGCTTATTTTCTTTTTTTTATTTATGATTTGGATGACATTTTTTTTATTAATTATTATTGTATTTCAATATGGAAATACATTCAGACCAAGATAATAAGTGATTCTGAATACGATATAATAATTTTGTGGTTCACGTTAGAAGGGAAACAATTATTCGACTTCGAGCTTTTATAGCTGGGATGAAGTTGATTTCTTCACAAGATTTCGGATGTCAAAGCAAGCAATTTGTGATTTGTGTCGTGGAACAAATAGAGTCTAACATTGAAAATTGATAATATGGTAACAAAAAAAAAGTATAACATATTATACAAATTTGTTGGTTTTTTTAAATACAATTTTTCTGCATATAGGAACAATACACTCACTCCAGAGTGCATGCTTCTGATAACACTGAGGTTTTATTCAACCGGTGGCAGAGTTGTAAAAGAATGCAATCATTGTGAAATGCATTCTTTCAAAATCATTCCATGAATTAATTTTTTTGATTGCATTCATTGACTTCATGCTGAGCCTTCAAAAAAATGAATATAATCAAATCACCATTCATTAAGCATTCAAAAGATTGCATTCTTTTTTTCTACCATTCAATTAAATGCAATAATTGAATGCAATCACTTATGACTTATGAGTTTTCAATTTAAAAAATGCGCGCAAAAAATTATGATACATATTCACAAATATTTTGTTTCCATCTATGTATACTAATATCAGCAAAATTATTATTTTATTCTTGGAATTGCAATTCTTATTATTGATAAATCTAGTTTCACAATGTCAGCAGATCTACAATTATTCCTTTTATTCTTGGAATTACAATTCTTATTGTCGATTAATTTAGTTTTACAATGTCAGCAGACTTACAATTGTTATTTTTTTTCTTGGAATTACATTTCATTAATTTGCTTACTGTTACAGTTTGGGGGGAAGGAAATGTGGATGAGGGAAATGTGTGTGAGGGCATATGGCATAAGTGTCGTGTTAACTCCCCCCTTCTTAAGTATCTACGTCCCGTGGATCAAAAATTAAGTTTAATGGGGTCGGGACGTGGAATCGCAAGAGGTTCTTCATGGAGTCTATTTTGGCGCTTATTTTTTTGCCACAAAAATAACGCTATATTGAGTAAGAGTCCTATCAGCAAGATAGTAATATCGGAGCCTACTGATATTAGATTATTTGACGAAAAGTGAGATAATCGTTTTACGTTGTCCAGGTGTAGTTTGTGAAGATATTGGAGATCTAATTTTATGTCTCCTTCAGTAAGGTTACTTTGCAACAATGAGGGTAGGATTTGGTGGGTTTTGCTCTCCCAATTAGAATATTTAACGTTATCAAGTTCAATTGTCTCGTTATAACAATTGATGATAAATGTGCCGTTTAGGCTTTTAGTTGTATTACCATAAGAAAGGTTCCCGAGATAATTTGTAAGAAATATAGTTCCTTCATTCACTAATTCTACTACGGGTTTGCTTTGAAACTGATAGTCGCAGTGGTTTGGGGAAAGTTTCTGGAGCTGATTTCTTTTACATATTGTAGTGCCTTGGATAACGGGGCACTTCTCTTTGATACCAAATTTCTCTGATTGTGATAGGAATAGATTAGAAAAGCTTAGATATATTCTTTTGTTTTTTTTCACTGTTGATCGGATTAAAATGTTGTTGTAAAGAGTCTCTTCTGTTTGGGGTAAGTATATTACGTATAGAAGCATCGAATCTTTTACTAGCATCATAGGTTCGGCGTACTCAATGGCTTCAAGCTCATTTTTAAAGGGTAGTGTTTCTATTTTTGTTATGATTTCAGCAATTTCCGCTTTATTCAGCAAGGCTGTGTGCACAATACCTTTCTTCGCAAGTTGTCCTGCCATTATTATTTGTGCAATTTCGTCCTTCAGAATTCCTAGTTTGTTAAAAATTATCTGTCCATACCTTAGAGTGTCATTAGCATTAATTTCCTCAGTGATTTTATTGTATCCGTTTATTAGATCGTTTGTAGTTTTAGTTAAATATTGGTTTATATGATACTGGGTATTGTTATTGTCTACTAAGTCATTGTGTTTTGCGAGTATGTTATCCCAATCTGTAGAGTCCGGATTTCCTGCCAGCCATTTCCAGGCGGATCCTATCCAGTTGATCGATCTTTTTGGTTTCGTTGGTTTTGTTTCTTGGTTTTCCTTATGGTTTCTATGAGCTCGCTTATGCTCATCTTTAATTATCTTTAGCTTATTTTCTTCATTGGAAATATCAGTAACTATTCTCTGTGTGATTCGGATTTTTACTTGATTGAAAAATGTCTTATATACTTCTTGTAATAATGAAATGTACTTTTCCGGAATTTTAATACCGTTTAGTATATTGGGATTAAGTTTTTCTTTTAGTATTCGAACCAAATTGTCTTTATCAAATGTTTGCAATCTAATATAATTTCTGTGGAATTTTGGGTGTGGATTTTCATAGCAAAACATTTCGTTTCCTTCTGAGAATATTATCTGATTTTTAAAGACGTTGATTGGTGCTTCGCAATGTGGTATTAGATCAGAGCTGTCTTCTTCGGCACTATGTTGTGTTCCAGAAGACGAAGTTAGAACGTTTAGTTCGGTTGGCAGTCTCGAAAGAGCGTCTGCCACAACGTTTGTATTGCCGGGTTTGTATACCAATGAATAGTTGAATTCTTCGATCCTTGCTTTCCATCTCTTGAGTTTTGCATTGTTGTTGCGGTTACTCAAGGCGAAGGTAAGGGGCTGGTGGTCTGTTAAGATCTTAATGCTTCTAGCGCCATAGAGGTATGTCCTTAGTTTGTCAAGGGACCATACTATTGCTAGTAACTCTTTTTCAATTACGGAATAGTTTTCCTCAGGTTTTGTCAGGGATCTAGATATGAATGTTATGGGTCTATCTTTATTAATATCGCCTTGTGAAAGGACGGCTCCGATCGCAAGGTTAGAAGCGTCTGTGGTTAGTAGGAATGGTTTGTCGAAGTTTGGAAAGATTAGAATATCTGAGGACGTAAGCATCTCCTTCAGATCGTTAAATGCTTTAAGTGCCTGTCCGTCAAGGTTAATTTCAGTTTTTTTTGATTGGTTTGCTTTTATTTGTGCATTTGTTCCTCTGGTTAGGTTTGTCAAGGGCTTGGCGATTTTTGCGAAATCCCTTATAAATTTCCTGTAATATGAGGCTAAACCCAAAAAACTTTTCAATTCTTTAAGATTTTGTGGTGGTGGAATTCGGTTAATTGCTTCGACTTTTCTGGGGTCTGGGCGAATTCCGTTTTGTGTTATTTTGTAGCCTAAAAAATCGACTTGTGTTCTAAAAAATTTCGATTTTTCTAAGTTAACTCTCAAGTTGGCATTTTCTAATAAAGAAAGTACTTCGTCCAGATTTTTTATATGATCTTCCTTGTCTTTTCTTAGGACTATGATGTCGTCAATGTAGACGTAACAGGTTTTGCCTATCAGTGGTTTAAGGACATCATTGATCATCCTTTGGAAGATGGCGGGGGCGTTCTTGAGGCCGAACGGGAGCCGAGTAAATTCGTACTTTCCGTTTGCCGTGGAGAAGGCCGTTTTTGGTATGTCGCTGGTTTTCATTTTAATTTGGTGAAAGCCAGACGTCAGATCGAGAGTTGTAAAAAATTTGCATTCCCCAAGACTTGCCAATGTGTTGGTTATGTCTGGAATGGGATATGCATCTGGAATTGTGACTGCATTAAGACGTTTAAAGTCTACGACCAGTCTGTATTGTTTTTCTCCTGCCGAATTGGCCTTCTTTGAAACAATCCAAAGAGGAGAATTATACGGGCTTTTTGATGGCCTTATAATACCATTTGCAAGCATTTCCTCGATTTGTTGCTCTACTTCTGACCTAAGGTTAGCTGGATAGGGGTATGATTTTGTATAAATTGGTTCGGATGTTGTGGTTTTTATTTCTGCACGGACACTTGTATCGATTGTTCCGCTATCCGAAATGGGACCGAAAAGTTTATTATGTTTAACTAGAATGTGTTGGATTTCACAGTCGGCTTCGGTGTCTGTTTGGACGGTATTGACTTGTTTGGAATGTTTTGCCTTTAACTCTATTTTTATATTTGGACTTATGTATAAGATACTGATTTTTCGGTCGATTACGGCTTCCAATTTCCTTAATGTGTCGTCTCCTATTATTCCGTCGAACGACTTTAACCAAGGAAGGACAAAGAAATTAATTATACTATCATTGCCTAGGCTTTTGAAAAATGGGCCACTTATTTTGTGGGTGATCTCGAGTTGTCCTGCTGCAGATTGGATTTTGAATGGTGTACTAATGGGTTTGCAATTAGCTGCGATTTGGCTTGACACAAAGTTTTTGTTAGCACCTGTGTCGATGAGGAATTTTAGAGCTTTGCCATCTCTAGTAACATATTCTAAGTATGGTACGCTAGAGAGGCTTCTGTCATAAAATTTACTTCTTCTCATCTATACCCTGCTCCTCGTAATCTTCTTCGTATGTTTGGTAGGTGTTTTCGTCTCTGTTTATTTGTTCCGATTCTTCTACAGTGTTTGTAACAAAAAGCCGTTGCTGCTTCCGGGGTAAGTTCAATGATTCATTTGATTTTCTGGGAATGGGGTTATTTGAGGGTCGGTTCATATAATTTACTCGATTTGTTTGAACGGATTGGTCAGTCTCCATAGGCTGAGGTGGTTTTGGCTGTGTTGGCCTTGGGGGTGGGTTGTTATATTGGATGGGGTGGTACTCGGCGCGTTGGGGTGTATAATAGATAAGATTTTGTTCGAAAGGGGGCAGCTGCCTAGTTGGCCTCCTGGTTTATAGGTGCTGAAATAGTGTTACCTGAACCTCTGTTATGGATGGGAAGGTTTCTGAAGTTGAGGTTCTGAAACTCGAGACATGACGTGTATGCCTCCGGCAATGTCTTGGGTTTCTGGATGACAAGCATTCTAGAAACGTCACCGTTTAGTCCTCTGATAAATATATCTAAGGCCCTATTCCTATAGTTCTCGGTTAGAGCACAGATGGTTTCATCCGAATGATCTTCGGTTTTAAGTTTGTTTATTAGTAAGGAAAGCTGATTGACCTTAGCATAGAACTCGTCTATGCTTTGTCTTTGTTGGCTCATTGTGTTGAGTTCATGTTCAAGAGTGCGAACATCGCGTTTGTCTGCGTAATGTAAAGACAGACATTGCTTGATCTTTGACCAATCGTCATCAAAGATATTGTAGGATATCAGTGCTGTATCAGCTGGACCTCATACTTTTTGTCTGATGTGTTGGATTATTGCTCTATAAATTGGCTTTGACTTGACAATTTCGTAGTCCCTTAAGATGGACTCCACAGTGTGGATCCATGAGATATATTGTACGGGATTTCCGTCAAAAACTTGCAAATCCTTAACACAATCAGGAAGTCTCCTGATCTCTTGTAGTTCCTCCTCCGTTTTAGGGGTCGGGATTGTTTGAGTGGAAGATTTGGGGGGGCTAACTCTACATTCAATTTGCTGTAGGCGATTGTTTATTAGTTTGATTTGCTCCATTTGAGCATTAACTGCACCTGTTAATTGGGTTATTACTTCTTTTATTTGTTCCATTTTATAGTGGGAATGTATAATAGGGGACACAAAGAATTGCTTAAAGGGTGTTGTTTCTACACTTTACAATTTTTTATATCTTAAATACTTTAATTTTTCCGCAAGTCAAATGTTTTATGAATTAAATAAATACGATTTGTATCCAAATAAAATTTTTCGTGATTATCTTAAATACTACGCTAATTTTTTGGTCAAATATATTATTATTTTATCTTATATAAAAAATATGCACTTGGACGGCTTACAGTATGATGAGTTTAGATATCTGGAGTTGCATCGGGTGGTCCGTAGGTTTCCCTTTTGGCTGGTTTCGGCTTACTCGTGGTACGGTTTCCGCCACAGTTGACTCAGTTCAGTTGTATCAGATTTAAATTGTTCTTTAACCGTTTTTTATGTGAACGGTGTATTTTAGTGAAGCACTTGTTTGTCTAACGGCGCGTGTTCTTACGTTACGGGTGTGTTTTAAATGTCAGAATCACGCACACGCACTTTTCATTAGATGCACTGTTCACTGTTTTTCCTTTTAGTCGTGTTCTTATGTTAACGACTTGGGTTGGTATCCACTTCACGATTTAGTCTTGGTACGCACAATTAAAACTTAGTATGCACAATTTAAACTTAGTATGCACGATTTAATCTTAGTACGCACGATTTTGACTTTATTTCGCGGTGTTGGTTTATTATTTAACCAGATATTCGGATTATGATTTATTATTTCGCCGGATATTTTTATCGGATTTTGGTTTGCTCGGGCGCCAGTTATCGCGTCGTTATTACGCGCGAATAAAAAAACAGTCGTCTGGATGGGAATACACAAATGAACAACTTTATTATTGATAAATTCTCTTATATACATTTGGTTTTATAATATCAGCAAAATTATTATTTTATTCTTGGAATTGCAATTCTTATTATTGATAAATCTAGTTTCACAATGTCAGCAGATTTACAATTATTACTTTTATTCTTGGAATTACAATTCTTATTCTCGATTAATTTAGTTTTACAATGTCAGCAGACTTACAATTATTATTTTTATTCTTGGAATTACATTTCATTAATTTGCTTACTGTTACAGTTTGGGGGGAAGGAAATGTGGATGAGGGAAATGTGTGTGAGGGCATATGCCATAAGTGTCGTGTTAACTTGCATGGAATGCGGATCATGGAAATATAGAACTGCAGATTGAAAGTGGATGTGATGTGAAGTTTTCTTAAATGAAAATGTAATTTTGCTGGTGCAATAGAAAGCAATACAAAAGGCATTACAAAAGCAATGTGGGCATTACGGCATTACGCAAACTCGAAAGCATTACAAATAATGCTTTTGCATTAGGTTCGACAGCACTGCTCTGGTTTGGTAGGTAGATTTTAATTTTAGGGTATTTCCGTAGAGTGAAGATGCTGGTTGGGTAGGTAGATTTTCATTCAATGGTATTTTACTGCTTTTAAAGCGAGAATTGCGCGTTGTTTCTTTCTCGATGTCAGCTTGTAGATTGAAATGTCTTGGCATGATTTGCCCAGCGAAAGAAAACAAGAAAAAAACCTGTTTCTAGTCAAAATGTAGTTTTGGCAGCAATATGTCTCGTGGAGACGCGGTGTAAGGTCCCCTCCCCATAAAGAACCAAGAGAAGAATGAATTCCAAAGCGTAGAAGTATTAAAGAGGGGTAGAGAATAATAGATGTAGAAGTAGAAGCAGAAGGATTATCATACTGTAGGAAGAGTGTTTTATAGAAGGGAGAGTGATTCATTTTTAATTAATTTTTATTCATTAATTCAATTAAATCTTAAATGCTAGACAAAAGTGATTAAAACTAGCTTAACTAGCTTAACTATCTTACTCTAACTTACTGGCTCCACACGGGCACTCTAAGCTAAACTTAATACTTATGCTATGTTTTTCGACGTAACCTTACATATACTATTGAATTTTAATTGAAGTTACAATTTTAGAGCTAAGAAAAGTTCGAAAAAAAACTTAGCAACGTGACATGTCTACCTACCTACAAGTATGTAAGCCGGCCACTGCATGTCTACATAAATAAGCAACAGGCGGCCAACTTTGCCTTGGGGTCCACCCCGGATCGAACGGAACCGACGAGGGAGTTCCATCTTCCAACAGCCACCAGAACTTCTGATGTTGCTGTTCAATACCGTACCCATCGCGCCCCGAAACCGACCTACTAAATCGGAGGCGCTCATTGCTCTTGCAATGTGCCTTCGAGTCATCTTGATCAGGAAATTATCTACTCTTATTAAGTTAGCCCTGTTGTATAGGACCTCATTGGAATATAATTTTTTGTACTCAGACTCTGGTGTTCTGTATAAACGAAGGCAAGCCCGAAGACAAGGCCCTTGGCCGTATAAGGGCCATGTAGCAGATAACCTTTACCCTCGCATGGAGTTGGCTGCTGTAAAACAGTCTCTTTGTAAAGGCAAAAGCACCTCTGGCTGTGGCCAGAGCAGCATCTATATGTTTGTTAAAATACAGATACTGGTCTATCCAGAGCCCGAGGTATCTGACTACATTTCGACATGCAAGTGGCCGCCCGTGTCGTCCAACGATTGCGAACTTTCGCCAATTCTTTCTGGTGTCCCATGAGGCCCCAGACAACGGCCTCCGAAACAAGATGATTTCTGACTTCTGGAGGTTGATCTTCAACTTCAACGTCAAGGGAGAGTGAATTGGGGTATCTATATGCAAGAAGTAGTAGTAGAAGTAGTGACCAGTGCTGCCGCTAAGAAAAAAATTCCCGTACCAAAAAAAAAAACAAACAAACAAAAAAAAAATAACAAAAAAAAATTGTAAAGATTTATTCTGACATAAAGACTGACATAAAATAAGTTAAACTCAGACACTTCTTCTTCGCATACTTTATTACAACTACTTCTGTTTTTCTCTCGAAAGTAAAACCAAGCTTCTACATTCTTTAATATATTATGACAGTTAACATAGATCTCGCGATTTTACAGTATGGTGACAAAGTAAATAGAACATTATATAAAGAGAGCATGCACAGGGTGGTTTACATTAATTTATTTTAAGATAATTCCTTACAAATCGACCATCCTGACAATTAATCTTCTTCTGTTACTTGTACGAAAGTACAGTACAAGAATTTATTTTCTTTTTTCTGAAGTAAACATACATATATGCAAACATTTTGTGTATTACGATATCGCTTATATAATATATGTGGAAAATAAAACGAGCGCGATCAAATGACAAAAGATTAAATATTTATTGATGTAATAAAGAAAGGATTAGAACAAAGACTACAGTCTTAGTGGGGTATAACCAAACGAACTTGGAGAATGCATCCACAACTACCAAAATCTATCTCTTCTTAGTTGCCTCCATAGGACCAACATGGTCGATGTGATACGTCTGCAATGGGCGATCCTCTTTATCAATAGGAGACAGAAACCCTTCCTGTTTTCCTCCCTTTCTCTCCGCCATGATACACTCGACGCAACTTCTCACGATTACCCCGACCTTCGATGATAACTCTGGAATATAGTAGTTCTTCTCAACTATCTCAGCAGTCTTCTTCGCGGCAAAATGGCCTTGCTTATGGGCGAGTACCATTATCTCCTCTTCCATGGCAGTCGGTATGACGACCAACTCCTTGGTTTCATCCTTCTTAGCGACTTATACAACCGGGGAAGCAAACTCAGACTGACTTGGTTGTACAATTCCGCTATCTATTTGACGCTCAATTTTCTCACGGTCTTGAATCGGCATTCGTCTGGGCGTCGCGTAGACTGGTGATTCGTCGCTGATTGGTGACACTGCATCTTTTCTCGGCTGGTAACTCAGAATCATCTTTTCGACCTCGTCTTTCGCTGTCTTCGTTAGGTGAGATAGGTCAACGTCCTTGGTTACGTCACTTTCCGTATTTACTGTGTAACACAGTTTCTGGAATTCTTCCTGCAATTCGGCAATTTCACTTTCTTCTTCCGTCTCACAAATCTCCATGATAGAAGAAGTGCTCGACATTGAATCGCCTCCATCCTCCTTGTAGCCACGCTGCTCCGTATCTTGTTCGTCCTCCAGCTCAGTTTCCGTTGCTGTCTTTCTTCTCCTGAATCGAACTTCGCTACCGTCTATTACAACAATGGCTTTACTCAAAAGCTCATTACCCAAAACCAACGTAAAAGGTGACTCTGCTTCCTTTACCACGTGTAGTTTGACCTCAAATATGATATTGTCTACTACAACCTTCGCTTCGATGTAGCCCTGAGTGAGCACTTGATGGTTCCCCAACCCAGACAAAACAATCGACTCTGCTGCAATATTTACCCTTTTTAATTGCATTAAAAAGTCTTGTCTAACAAGACAGATATCACACCCTGTGTCAATCAACGCTGTTGCTTCTACATCGTCTACCTTAACGCCCTTCATGAGATTCGTTGTCTTCAACCCGAACTTCGCGTTTGCAGCCGGCTCTCTTTTTATCTCCTGCCGCGTCTCCTTAACACCTACTGCCCCGTTACACTCAAATGATCGATGACCAAAACCCTGACACCTGTAACACTTCACCTACTTGGTGCATGCTTTCGCCAAATGAGTAGACTCACCACAGTTGTAGCATTGACGATCGTTGGTTTTCTCGCTGGGACAACCCCTTACTACGGAACGCTTTTTTTGCTGCATAGACGAAGATGACTGACTTTTAAATCTTTCATATGTTTTCAGTTTTTTTTTTCGTCTTCTCGTCTTTTACCGCTGCATACAGTGCTCCGCTACTTCGGTGCTGCTGCTGCTGTTGCTTTCGTCGTCGTCTCGTCGTCGTTGGTTGGGTTTTTTTTTCACTTTATTCTTTTTGTCTTTGTGTTGTTATTTTTTCCGGTTGCAGCTGCGTTCTACTACCGCACTACCGCAATGTAACTCCCGTTCTTTTCTCTTAGCAATTTGTCGCGAATTTTATTTAAATTGTTTTGTTTCTTCCGTTTAACAATATGCGTTTGTCGTTTTATGTAAATTCCCGGACGACCCCCCAAGATTTGTGGGAAATAAAACGAGCGCGATCAAATGAAAAAAGATTAAATATTTATTGATGTAATAAAGAAAGGATTAGAACAAAGACTATAGTACCACACTGGCTTGTACACTCGGTGACATCTCAATTACGACTAAACTGAGTGGAAGAAGATGCTAAGGAACTTTTGAGTATGTGTCGGTGTGCGTGAGCGCGAAGGAGAGAGCATTATGGTTGTCGCGATCGTATCATCGGACCAGCATATCCCACATATATATATATATATGATAAGTTTATATGATCAATTTTATCAAAAATCTTCTGAATAACTATCAACGAAATGATAATATACATAACGTAAATAACACTGATGAAAATAATGATTTCTTATACTGACATATACGGCATCATATTCTCCGGAGAGGCTACGCCTTCGTATGGTATTCTTGTAATTTGTAGATTTTCTAAGTCTTTAATTAAGTACCTTTCATTTGGCAATACTTTCTTTACTTCGAATGGTCTTTTGTATTTTGGTAAAACCTTTTTATCAACACCAGGAGTTACAACAACGTTTTAATCATCAAATCACCGATTTTATACGTATGGGGGCATTTATGTCGTTTATCAAAATAAACTTTGTTTTTTGCCTGACTACGACGATCAATGTTTTCCTTGGCCATTTATCTCATAGTATCTAGGTTTCTTGTCTCATCTGCCGCTACATTTTGTTCAAGATGTTTCCGAATATTTGTACAAAAAATTGAGAAATCTCCAGAGGTAAGGCAACTACCTCTGTCAGAAATGATACGGCTAGGTTTGCTATATGCCGCGAAATAGGACTCAAGACATTTAACAACTTCATCAGTACTCGTAGTTCTTACTGGAAAAAGTTTGGTGAATTTTGTAAACCCGTCAACGATAAGAAAGACGTGTTTTTGGCATGGCATTTTACACTGAAGAGGGTAGTGGACCGTAGTGGTCAATATGAATTGTCTCAAACGGCTTATCACCTTTGGGAATGTTATGCAAAACACCTTCCTTCTTTACCGCCGGTACTGAAAAATTAATGCATTTCAAACAATTGTCCATATAAGTTCTTATCTTAGGTTTCATGTGCGGGAACCAATAGCTCTTCTTCAGGAACTCATAACCCATCTATACCTGCATGACATAGAGCATCATAATGTGTTTGTATAACGTTCCTTTCCATCTTGCATGGGACGTAAAAGAGAACTTTATTATTCATCTTTCGATAAACAAGTCCATTAATTAGGTCATGCGAAGAACTCTCCCTTTTTTCTAACATTTCGACCCACCGTTTTATAACTGGATCTTTTAACTGAGACGCCGCGAGGACATGTTCAAAGGACTCAGACTCTATAATCAAAATGTTGTGACACCTACTGAGTGCGTCAACATGATTCATTCTCTTACTGTCCCTATGTTCAACGGCATAGTCATAGTCCTGAAGCTCCAATGCCCATCGCGAGATCCTTGGATTCTTGCTTAGTGTAAGAGTTAAAGATTTGCAATCAGTTATTATTTTGAATTTTATACCTGTTAGATAAATCCTAAATCTCCTAAGCGCGTAGACAATTGCTAAAGTTTCCAATTCATAGGAGTGGTATTTATCCTCTTGTGCAGTGGCGCGATTAAAAAAAGGGAATATTGGATGGAAGGATTTATCCTCCTGACGGTGCAGTAAAACTGCTCCAAACCCGAGACTACTTGCATCGCAATGTAGCTCTGTATCTGCATTAGGATTATAAATACTTAGTAATGGTAATGGAGCACTTTGTAGCTTTTGCTTTAACATTTCAAAAGTCGATAATTTTTTCTCTCCGAAAACAAACTCTGCGTCTTTTTTTATGAGGTCATACAAGGGTTTAGATCAACGAAGTCCAACCCGCGGCCCAAGACAGGTATCAGTGCGGCCCAAAAATATTTAAAAGCTACTGAAGCATGCCCATTTGACAAACAATAGAAATAGGAACAGAACAAGAAATGTCATTCGTTCTGTATTCAATTGTCTTTCTGTGTACATTGTTCACTCAGGTACACTGTTCCGTTGTTTTTCACTTAGCGGTTATAGTGATATATTTCTTAAAATTATATAACATCAATTGTAAAACATAATGTTAAATGAGTTTCCTGTTCTGCTTCTAATAAATTTTAAATTAGCTAAACATGAATGTTACTTTTTTTTCGCTCGATAGCTAAACGACAGGGTGGGGCAAAAGGAATGTCATAATAAGACTTGGCTCCCATTTTGTGAGAAATTCAAAAAATTGGGCTCTGTTTTCACAAATAGTTTATTAGAAGGTGTAAGATTGATGACATTAAGTTGATAAAATGATATCGGTCAAATTACCACCTCCTGAGCTGATGAACATTAGTGCTCGTTTTACGGCTGTTCAAATCGCTGAAACGGAAGATCACAGGCCCCGGATATCGTGATTCAAAATCTTCACCGTTGCCCGAGTTTTTTGAGCTGCTGCTCCATCCTACTGTAACCAACAATGCTTAAGACCCGATTCAGCAACTTGTGGCAAAAAAAATCGTTTAACATCTGTCTGTAGCGCTCACTATTTGGTGGTACCCTCGGCGTCCTTAAAAAAATAAGATCCAATCACTTTTTTACTGCAAATGCCACACCAAGCAGTCACTTCGATTGAATGGAATGGATCTTCGTACATTTCTTGTGGATTCCCCCTGCCGCAGATACCCAATTTTAGCTTGGGCTTTGGCGCTCTTTATGAATTGGATACTAAATCATTCTCTTCTTGCACCAAGTTAAACAGAGCATGGGTGTAAGTTAACCTCACTTGACGGTCAGCAGGCAGCAATTGGTGAATGGTATGCACTTGATTTTGCACTTGAGTTTTTCTCTCTCGGACGCCCTCGGCCACAGCAATGATATTTTCGGTCGAACAACCAATACTGGGCCGGCCACTTCTTGCGACATCTCTAGTGGACCCAGTTTCCACGAGACGCTTAGCCAAATGCTTAATTTTTCCCGCACGAGGTGCAGGACGACGAGGAAAATGACGACGAAATTCACGCTGCGTTAAAACAACAGACCGGAAATTGGCCAAATAAGCAGTAACAATAATTCCGCATTCTTCAGGTGTGTATCGTTCCATTGCTTATTGTCAACTAATTCTCTATTAGCATTTATTATAAATCTCAAAGCACAGTGACATTTGACACCATTTGCCAAAATTATAGATCCGTTCTCGTACGTTCCCAAAACAACGAAAATTTATGAAAAGTCACGATAACAAGTTCGCGTATGTAAAAATTCGTAAAACAGAGTGCTCACGAGAGAGTAAGAAATTTTCCCATGCTACGAATTTTAGTAGAAGAGATTTCCTTGGGCTAATACGTTTATGAAAACTGTCAAATCTGTCATATCACATATATTTGCGTAGTTTTCCTATCTTTGAGATCTTTTCACCCCCACTCTTCAAAGTTTGATAGAAAACACGTATTTGGTGCAAAAAGTACGCAAACGGATCTTATGGCGGCACATTCACTTTATGACAGTATTTTTGCCTCACCCTGTACTTGTGGCCCAAAACACGATGTCTTCTTCCAATGTGGCCCAGGGAATTAAAAAGGTTGGACACCCTTGGTTTAGATAATACAGAAAAATCTTTTATGAATTTTCGAAAATTTGGTCCTATTCCATCAGCAGAAACTTCATAACACAAGTACGTGATCTGCTAAAACATAAAAACACACTTATCATACCTCAGTTGCAAATTATTGTGCCGCACTACATCCATTACTTCAGCACTTTGACCTGTCTAATTTATAGATGCAGACTGCGTCTTCGAAGGATTCAATCCACTTAGAGATCGAATAGTTGTCATCACCAGAAAACGTTGGCAATGATTCCTCGACTTCACGAAAGGAATTAACCGACTCGGTTGGTTCCAATCGGCGATTCAATTCCGCTAACCTCTTCTGTAGATCACGTAGCTCTTCCTTCTTGGCAACAACCTCCCGTAACTTCTGCACACGTTCAGTAACCAACTTCCGTTCATCCTCAAGATCTGCATCGTTTTCCTCAGACTCGTGCGGCAGATTTAACACCTTTTCCGGAAACCCATCGTTAAGTCTATATTCTTCGCAGTCCCTAAGAGCCTGCCGTTATCTCACTTTCAATGCGGACTTTGGCCCTGTTGTGGGCAAATTCATCTCCGCTAATTTGTCCTTCAATTCCTTCACTGATGCATTTTTCAGAAATCTTTCTGCACGTGCACTCATATTTCACCTCTTTTAAAATAAAATGTTTAATTAAAGTTATTATGTATACTAAGGTAAGACTCTCAAGTAGGTGACATGAGCTTATCGCACTTCTGAATAGTTGAAAAGGTTTATTCTGACATAAAAACTGACATAAAATAAATGAAACTCAGAGACACTTCTTCTTCGCATACTTTATTACAACTACTTCTGTTTTTTTCTCGAAAGTAAAACTAAGCTTCTACATTCTTCAATATATTATGACAGTTAACATAGATCTCGCGATTTTACAGTATGGTGACAAAGTAAATAGAACATTATATAAAGAGAGCATGCACAGGGTGGTTTACATTAATTTATTTTAAAATAATTCCTTACAAAATATATATTAATTCTATGTTTTGTCTTAAAAGTTGCAGTAGGGCGAAGCAAGGCGAGCACGGGTCAGCTAGTAATATTATAAAAGGAATGTGTGATTACTGTAAACTATACTATATATGTGGGTATGTATGTATCGTACGTCCGGTTTATGCCAAAAGAAAATATGACTTATATCGAGCACTAACGTTCATTACTCTTTGATAACGATGAGATGAAATATATGTACATATAAGTAACGTTCCCATTTATCCTGTATTTCGCAGAATTCTCCCGTTTTTTTCATACAAAATTCTGCCTCCTGTATTTCCCTGTGAATATCCTGTAAAACGCTACACCTAAAAATTAATTTATACCCTGAACTCTTCCAACTTCCAAAATTCACAGATTTCGGAATTATTATGTGTGCTTTTCATTAACTTCACCATTGCACTTCAAAATACTCACCACACTAACTTTGCCGTTGTGTTGTGTGTGTCTTCTCTGCGCCACACTGCCTCAGCCGAACAAGTTTTCGCGCAATAAACAAAACATGGACCGAAGAAAAAACCTGACTCAAAGTAGAAACTCTCAAAGCCATTCTTAAGGCTGAACTATAATAGTTGAAAGCAATCGGAAGCTAGTGTCAAAATCCTACGTTAAGTTTCCCTCCGTAATGTCAATTGCTCAAGTTGCCCATAATAGGAGAATGCGAACGGAAGCGATTGTCAGATTCTAGTCGTTTTGCCCGTGATTTGTTTGTTGTTTTGCAAAATAACTAGTGAAATCGAAAAAAATGACAACCTAACAAAATAAAAATGATCACTCTTTTCGTAAATTAATTTATGTTTCCATTAAAGGCTGCCCATAGATCGGCTCGTACGATTTTGATGAAATTTTTAAATATGTGCCCTGGGGATCATAGAAGTTTATATATATAAAAAAAAAAAATTACCCACGCACACACCTGAGATATGACGTGGGTATTTAAATACCCGACAGGCATTGGTGTGATATTTTCACTTTTACTTTAAAAAAAAAACCGAAAGACATCTTGGGCTGCAGTTGGCAGTTCATCAGGCACGCTTCGCTAGAATGAGTTCTTCAGCTAATTCGAAGAAATCCGCTAGAAAATGTGCTACCGAGCTGCAAGCTATTGTTGATAATATTGGTCTGATGGAAATATTGATGTGAAAGGGAACTTTGGCCAACACGCAGACGCCGCTAACATTATCATAACGCCACCCGATGTCGTCGATGCTATTACTGATAATGAGGAATTAGACGACAATGCTCAATTGTTGCGCTCTTTATTACGGTCCTAGATTATCTACTTGAGCGAAAAGTGACGGGCCCTAAAGTGCATCAGTTATTCTTTGCTGACGATGGATCCATCATAAGTGATAATCAGACTTCCCTACAACGAGCACTTGATGTTTGGGTTGATGTTTTGGAGAGGAATGGGTATCGTATTAGCCAAAAAAACACAGAGTATCTGTACTGCCCAGTAGCACCCTATAACACATTGCTGGATACTGTACAAAAAGTATGACCGCAAATTGACAGGAGCTGAGATGAAGATGCTTCGCATGACAGCAGGAGTAACAAAACTTAATCGAATAAGAAGTTCCAAAATCCGAGGAAGCCTTCACGTCAAAGAATCCATCTCAAAAAAACTGGAGCACCACCAACTCAGTTGGTATTGTCATGTTCAAAGGAGGGGTTCTATGAACACCGTCAAAAAGGCAATGGCAATCAACGTTCCCTTACAATCGCGTAAAAGAGGCAGGCCTAAAAACTTCTGCATCGCACAAATGCAGAAACACCAGCATTTGATTGGCCTCAATGACGAAGTGATTCAAAATCGAGAGGCCTGCGGATATTTTTTGAGGTTGAACCGGCGAACGCCACAGGCGGACCACTAGGAATGCAGTGAAGTGGGAGGGCTGTGATCCATATAATTCTGATTATTACCTCGTCCTTTAAATGGAAAGAAGAAGAAAAAGCTCAATTGTTGCGCGATGAACTGTCCAAGTCCAATTATCATCATCCGGGTAGATTGATTGTTTCCGGTGTTCAATTGGCAATGCGTTACGATCATACCGATCATTTCATTGGGAAACGCAATACTCGTCATCGTTGTAAGCAATGTGGTGGCAAGACTGAATACGGTTGTTTGAAGTGCCAGACGAACTTGCATCCTGCTCCTTCCTTTCTGGATAACCATAAGGGTGTTGCCCCAGATCAGAAGGAGATTGCTAAATCTTAATAATCAGGAAACAGCATAGTTTCTCAATTAAATAAAAAAAAATCCAATTTAAATAGGCCTTTGATTCACTCCAAATGAAACTTTTCAATATAGCAAAAAAAATTTTGATAATAGTACACACCGACGGCTGTCGGATATTTAAATACCCATTGTCATTAGACCAGGTGTGATAGCTAGGTCTGTTGACATATCGGTGTAGATTTTACTTCATTGCATAAAGGACATCTGCAGTTATCTGCTAAGGGTGTGCGATTTTCGTTTTTCCCAATTTCCTAAATTTGGCAGCACTTTTCTGCAGCATTTTCGATAAAAAGTAAAACCGCGAATCTTACCTGTAAAAATCTATAAGTTGGCCGCGAAAAAATTACATTTTTCTATTTTTTTCTTGTAGGTGCACCCTTCCTCTTTACTATAAAACAGATTTTACCGCGATATCTCTCACCGGGCCCACGCCAGAATTTTTTAAGTTTTTAGTTTTTAGTTTAGTTTATTTATTTCATAACGACTAGCTTATACACAGTAAGATATAATATCTTATAATTGAGTGATAAGTACACAATATAAAAACAATAGAAAAAAAAACGTATGATTGGAAGAGAAAACTACATGAGCTATTAAATGAAGAATTCAAGTTAATTATAAAAAGAATGTAAACATAATAAAAAATTTACAGAAGCTAAGCAGAAAGAAAAAAAAAAAAAAAAAGAATAAATAAATCCAAATTTCAAGAATTTAAGGAGTTTGAAAATAGATACGTTCTGAGTTCATTTTTAAGTTTAGTTGAGTTAGTTATCCTTCTGAGAGGGCGGGGCAAGGAGTGACACAACCGTGTGGCGTGAATGACAAACTGTCGCTCAGATATTAAACAAGAGTGCCGGGGGGGAATCAATTGTGCAGATCTGTTTGATGAGGCGAATCTTATTTTTTCAAAGATATAAGCAGGTTGATGTGATAAAAGAATGTCCGAGAAAAGGCTAAGAGTTCGAAACTGTAGTAGGTGATCAAAGGTCATATTATATAGTTGCCTAGAATATCGCGAAACTCGATCAAATTTGCGTAATCCAAAAACATATCGAACAATGCAATTAAAGGCGACATTAAGTTTCCTCCTGGACACAGAGCTACAATTTGAATAAATTTCACAACCATACATAGGGACTGGAACTGCTAGAGTTTTAGCTAGTAAGACTCGCGTTTTGAAGGGCGTGAAGGAGTGGGTAGCCCAAAGTGTTCGGATGACACCATAAGTCTTCCCCACTACTATATTTATATGATTGTCCCAAGTTAAGTGGCGATTGAAAGTCATACCAAGATTTCTGACCATTTTCTTGGGTATTTAAATACCCAATAGGTTGAAATGGGTTAAGAAAGCCGTTTTTATGCTCGACGTACATATGTGTAATGTATTGTGCTATATGCTCTTGCAAATGCATACATAATAGTATGTATGTAAATGAAATCTAAGAACAAAAATTTTAATGCTATCAATTGCAAAAAGCAAATAAACCAACATTTCTTTATTTCCGAAATTCCAATTATACATTTACCCAGCTGTTACAGTTAAATGTCAAATTTTCGTACGTGGTCGTACGAACCCATTCGACTATTATAGTTTAGCCTTTACGGTCAAAACCAATATCAAAATGCCATGCATAGAATTTCACAAATTCATTATATCGACTCCAGAAGTGCTTCGCACAATTGCATCGAATGAAAAATATAATGTACGAATAAGTGAAAGCACCGAACAGATCGATAACGACTCAGATGACGACAGTTAGAATTTGGACTCGAAATTTGACATTCATTTGTATCCAATGTTAATTTTAAATTTTTTTTTCTTTTTTTTTTTCAATAAATAAAAAATATGTGGAAAATCTTGAAAATATTTTTTAAAAAAACGGTAAAATCCCAAAATGTTGCTCTTTTTCTCTGTTTTTTTGTTAAAAGGAAAAATCCTGTAAAACTATTGTTTTGAACAAAATAATTCCTGTAAAATGGTAAAGTTTGGTCATTTTATCCTGTATTTTGAATAAAAGGAGCTGGGAGCATTATGTATAAGCGATGATGAAAATTGGATGAATGTGTATGTATGGTATATATAATACATGTATAGATTCGTTGACACCGTTTTGTGCGCACAAATCGTATGTCGGATCGATCTTGACTCAAGCTGTATGGAAAGATTTGATTAATTATATGATAAGATGTATATTCACAGTGGCATAACTTGTGTTTGTCTTGATTTATAAAATACAAAAAATAAGTTTACTTAACCTACAATATTCCTAAAATAAACTTAAAATTCCAAATGGATAGATACAAAGTGGTTTGTAGCGTGGTTCACAATCTTATCACTGGACAGGTGTGATCCTTGGTAGTTCTGATGAGATGAATGAGGCAGTTGGCTAGTTCACTAGCGAATCTAGCATCTCTTGGAACCGAGGTGCACCAAAGATAGAATGGAGGTTTGCTCTGATGCGTCGAATATCTCTGAGTGCATTCCCAGGCCGTCATTTGACTTCTGTGATGTGTGTCATCGGCTCAGAAAAGTTGGAGTTTGGAGCGCCTGATGAGGTTCTTGATGCAATTTGTGAGTTCCGAGTCACGTATATCGTTGCTTTTAGTTTCTTGTGTTTCCTTTTGTGGCGTTTTCGAGGGGTGGACTTTCTCGAATTATGAATAATTACAATTATATTAATGTAGCTTATTTGCTTTTTGTGAGCAAATCACTTCGCGGAAGTTGGAATTGATGTCACAAGTGGTGATTAGGGTTAAATAAGTGGGCGCAGGTACATTAGTCCCCGGGACATAAGTCCCAATTTTTACTTTTGGGACTTATGTCCCACTTAAGACTTGAGCCCCACCCCATCGGGACATAAGTCCCAAAAATAAATTGGGTCTTATGTCCCACCTAACATATTTGTTTTAGATTAGCTTAGGGAATTCGAATACCCAGAAGAGTACGCGTAACAAGTAAGTCTAACCAGTCAAATAGTTTTTTTTGCTCTGTTATCTTGGTCTATTTTTATGCATTACTTACAATTACAACTAAAATACAGTTACTAGCAATTTGCGAAAAATAATGCAAACCTTTCAATAACTATTCTTTCTTTATTCAATTTGAGAAAATAAAACTAAAAAAATCGCGCGATTTTGTTAGTTTTATTTTATCAAATTCCAAAAAAAATATAATTTTATAAGTTTCTTTTCTCAAATTCTCAAATACTACTATATACATAATGGAAAATGGAAAGAATACAGCTAGCTCTCTGACGTTTTATCTATAAAATTGTATTGTAAGTATTGAAATATTTTGTAAATTCAGTGAATATTATTCTAATCTATCAAATTGTTAGTATAATTTGGTAGGATCATTGTACATATATACATAAGTGGATGACAAGGTTTCGTACGCCTTATGGAAATCTACAACGTTGTTTCTTAAATACTGTCTCTCCGAAAGTTTGGGACTTATGTCCCATCTTCGACAAAAATAAATTTGGACTTATGTCCCGATGGGGTGGGACATAAGTCCATAACTCGATTTGGGTCCTATGTCCCACTTAATCGGGATATAAGTCCCAATATTTGCATTTCTGATGCTTACAGCGGCTTCTTGCGCGATTAGGCGCCATATGTATCTGTTCATTTCGAATTAGCATAAAAACAAAATTGCAAAACTTTTGAGCCGCAGTCGTGCAGTAGTTTCAAACTATTCAAATGATACAGAAAACTACGGGAAAAGATACGAAATTGGACGAAAATATAGCTTAACACCAGCAGATCGACGGTGCCTTCTTAGAGAAGAGTCCAATTCTTCATTTTAAAAGAAAGCGTTTGAAGAGAAAACCCGCTCTACTACAACGTCATCGAAATGCCAATTGGACCTTTGCTAGAAATCATTGAAGATGGAAGAAGCGTTGAAGAACTGACATCTTCGCCGATGAGAATCGCTTTTGCCTCGATAGACCTGACGGATTTCGTCATTATTTTGATGATCTGAGGAAGGGCGATCAATTTTTCTGACGTTTTCAAGAGTCTTGATTTGGACAGGAATATCATACTCCTACCTAAATAAGACTAATATCCGTTTCGCAAAGGGCAGGATGAAGTCTTAAGGTAGTCGTCTCTTAAGATCTTAGACGAAGAGATTGTGCATTATAACAAAGAAAAATTCAGCGAAATTTGCATACTGCAACAAGATAATGCAGCAATCCACGCAGTCCGGGAGGCGAATAGTACTTAGCATTGTCTCCAGACCACAAAATAATTGGGGGCATCTCTCTAGAGCTGTCTACCAAAGCGGGCGACAATTCAATAAAGAGGCCATTAGAGCTGAATGGGACCAAGTTCTACCCGAATCATTGCCATATGGAAGCGCACAGCATTTGACTTAAATCCACCTGACCCAAATTATAGATACCAATAGTTAATACAACATACTTCTTTGTACAAAAGGCCAACGATAAGGATTTCAATAGGTAATTATTTCATATTGATGGTGTGTTCGATAACGAGGAAGTCCTTTACTACCTCAAAGTGTTAGCTGTCTATTGTGACGTTCTCTCCAATTCGTCAATTGTGAATTCCTTTTCGTTGACACAATATACTTTGCTCTGCCCTCGTGATTCTAGGATTTCAGTAGGTAAATATTTCAACTTTGTGATCCGGATCAAAGTTATGATCTCCGATATCAGCTAATACGTGCACCCAATTACCACTTTTCAAAAGACACACTTTGTGGTGCCTCAAGCAATAGTCTCGAAAGATTACATACATACATATATATGTATATCCACATGTGTTCTACGAGTATACTTGTCTCATTTAATCTGATCTCATCTTCTAACTTCTTGCAAGGATATAAGATCTGATAAGAAACTTTCCCAGTAAATCCATTCTTAACGTACACCACAATTGTTTTGCACTTTCTATGACATAACTTCTAATTTGAA
This sequence comes from Brachyopa scutellaris, assembly GCA_949775065.1. Classification (NCBI taxonomy): domain Eukaryota; kingdom Metazoa; phylum Arthropoda; class Insecta; order Diptera; family Syrphidae; genus Brachyopa; species Brachyopa scutellaris. The sequence continues at coordinate 116,555,068 of OX459112.1, forward strand.
TGGGGCTGCCTCGTCTCATCCCTCTCATTCAATTTGATATTCCTCTAATTTCACGCTCGTTCCAAATCTTATCTCTAATTAACAGCGCGCCCTAATTTCGAAATCAACTTGCACGCATTAATTTCACAGTTTAATGAAAATATCGCTGTTGAAATCCCGGTTTAATAAATCACAGATTCTTCTATTAATAATGATGATGATTTCCACTTGCCAATGGATTTTGTAATTCAATATTCCTTAGTCCTTATCCCCGCCCTACTCATGGAGCAGCTACCCAAATACACCGCGCAACCAACAATCATCCCGCATCAGTGGAATACACGGGAATTTATTTATGTTTCTCGGAATATTTGAGTTAGCGTCGCCGGGGTAGAAATGATGCGGAATTGGTGAGTTCGTCCTATCAAGAGAGTGATTACGTGGATTTCATTTTTTTGCAATATATTGGAATTTCAAAGGAATTTCAAGGAGACTGGGTGCAATGAGTGGTAGATCCTTTGCTGTAATTTGGTATTTACCCAAGCACTTGAATCTTCTGTGGGTTAGTGCCACACAATCCACCAATATGTGCTCTGGACTCATTGCAAAATCTGCATGAGTCTTCACATGATAGCTTGGTCCATCCTGAGATGTCCACTGAGTTTACAATACCCCATAAGGAACGTGGTCCGGATGCGGAGTTTGTTTTTGCCAATGGTGATGCAGTCTTTAAATCTCTTCAAGTTGTAATTACCAAAAAAATGTTCGCCTCTCTTGTCTTCTTCAATGATCGGAGGTCCTCTTTTATGGTGTGTTCCCCTATGCCGCAGAAGGGTCCAGGGTCCAAAACAGGTGTGCAAACCCTTTTCCTGGCAAGTTTGTCTGCCTCTTCATTACCTTCTGTCCTGGTACTCAGAAGATGGTGAAGTTGTTTCGTTCGCCCAGTCTATTTAGTTTATCTAGGTTTTCCCAGTTTATTTAGGACCCAAACAATTCTGCCAGTATATTTACATCGACGCTAGAATCATTACTAAATTCGTAATAGTAGGGAGCTGTCGCACCATGCTTAGGACACTATGCATGCAGAACCAGATGAGACTATTTTGGGTGCCTGGTCCCTTTGGAATAGAACGCAATAAGTTGGCAAGGAATGGTGGGGAGCTGCCACTACCCAGGGTGGTGGAAGTTACTCCACCACTAAGCAGCATTAAATCAAAGGCAAAATAAAGTCTTAAGGCTGACCATAGATGGTCTGACGTAGTAGGACATAAGGTCTCTAAGCCACTTTGGCCGGCACTGGATTGTAAAAGGACAAGTAAAATACTAAGTACTTTGCTGGACACACACATAAGATTAGCTATAGAAATACTGCTTCTAAGGCAAATACTGATATTGCAATGATGTAGATATACATGTTAGAAATATCGCAGTTCTGTGGCACATCGTCTCGTGCTGGCTTCTCAAGATCAACTCTCTAAAAGCACTCACAGATCTGTCTATTGACATTCCTTCTTCCTATTCTCCTTCACTCATACACAGAGTAGAAACAGAAAGCACTCAAGGGATGCAAAACATTCCCTTGACAGTGTGGTTTAAGTAGAGATCAAAATATCTCTTAACCAACACACAGTGCCACCAAAAAGCACACAGTGGCACCCAACCACATTTAGCTACGTGGTTCTTTAATAACCATGTACATTCTAACACGGCCATCCTGCAGTTTTCATCGTTCTCGATGAAATGTTTAAAGTTTATTCAACGAAAAACAAAACAAGCAAAATAAAATGACTAATGATGTACCATTAGTACTACATAGACTGACTTTTGACTTATCAGTGCCCTCACAAAGTACAACCATGAACAGATTCAAAGCTCAGAGGCACTCTAAAGCTTGTCTTTCCTCCTCTTCGACTACTTACCTTGACGCTGGTGGGGAGGCTCAGTAGGTCCTTTTGACCCCAGGGGGCGATTGCAGTAGGGTTACCCAAGCTGTAAGGTCTCTGGATGAGGGACTGAAGCCAAAGAGTAGTCAACCTGATTCCAGTGGTGGCGTGAGCGTATAGCAAACCGTGCCCAAGGATGCAAGGCTGAGGGTTAAATGAGTCTCTAACGAGCTCCTTCAAGCGCCCTGGGGGCTGATCCCGTCAGCAACTGTGAAGGATGTGGAGGGTGTTAGGGAGTTAAATCCGACTGGGGGGTCCCCGGATTCGACCAAGAACAGCAGCAAGTCACCTACTTGTACATTCTTGGCCGGTGGTGAAAAGACCTCACAGTTGGTAGGCAAAGAGCACATCAACGTCGCGACAAGCCGTAGCTCGTCAGGCGGGGAAGGTGCACTAGCCGAAATAATAGAAGAGAGTGAAGGGAACGAGGTGCAGGACAATGCCAACTCCACTATGGGAAGCTGTTGCACTGTCGTTTCTGCACAATGTGATCCGAAGCATTGCCATGGCTTGAGTTTACCCGATGTTCCAAAGGCCGCTGAGGTGAGCAAAGTCGGAATCGCGGGGCAGCAAACCCCCTCGGGAGCGCAGCAGCTGGTACCTAGCAGTGTTAGGCAGTTTAGGCAAAGAGTCAATGCCAAACGGTGTTTAAAACGACTCAGCAAGAAAGGTCCTTCATCCTACACGGAGAAGGACACTCAGGCTCTAGCTCATGCTAAACAGATATTAGGTACAGTTTCAGCTAGGTCGAGTGAGGAACAAAGTAGGACACCCAAGGCGCACACCTCGGGATGGGCTAGCAGTAGGCTTGCTGCGGCGAGGAAGGGCGGCCCCCCGCCACCCGCCTCAGCTGCGGCCAGACTGATGGTACCCCCAACTGGTGCAGGTAAGGAAGAGTCCAAACCTGAGGCAGTTGCGGGAGGCTCGAAAAGAGGTAGGCAACATGAAAAAGACCCAATCTCTCCACCTCTACCTGGGAGCAAAAGGGTCAGAACCCACTTCAGGTAGCTGTAGTCGACTACGGCAACCCAGAGCGAAAACTGACTGATGATCAGTGGAGGTTGCTAGAAATTCGAATCCTTGACGGTGTGAATGAGGCTCTCCTAAAAGGAGTGGAGCCTTTTCCACTCTTTGGTCAGCTGACTACGTTTAAAGGATTCAAAGTAATGGAATGTGATGATGAAAACACATTGAACTGGCTGAGGAAGTTCATATCCGACACAAAAGCTCCGTGGGCTAAGGCCGACTTAAGGGTGATCGATAAAAATGAACTCATCAGCCTTACTAGACCCAGAGGTCGCATCCTCCTAACGGGACCCTACCTCCCGAAACATAGAATTGAGCGTAACTTGCGGCTGCTTAACCCAGAACTTCATAGCAAGGACTGGGAGGTAATAGAGGTGGGGGAGCACACTAAGACTGGGATGGAAGTAACCGTTCTTCTAAGTCAGCACTCGATGCCGCTACTACGCGATGTGAATTATAAGGTACGCGTCGGGATAACCCGATGTAAGATTAGACCAATTGCTGGACCAATCCAGCAAAGAAATAATTAAGGCTCCGAACATGATGAAGGTAATTCAAATAAACCTTCATCACAGTAAGTTCAAGAGCCCTGGATTGTCCGAGGCAAGATCATGGGGCTGAATTCAAGAGACCTTAAAATATATAGGACCGACACCGATGGGCCTCCATCTGAGGAAACAGGCAGACTGGTTCAGAAGACAGAGCAAGAAAAATAGGACCTGCTCATGGGCTTTGACGTTAACTCCTACCATACGCAATGGGGCAGCATGGACACTAGTTCAAGAGGTGTGTCTCTTTTTGAATTTATAATAGAACACAATTTGATGATAGCGAGTATTGGTAATGAACCCACTTTTATAACTAAGAATAGAAGGGAGGTTCTTGATCTGACGCTCAGGAACAACTCAGATTCTTTCTATGTAAGTCAGTGGAAGGTTTCTCCTGATATATCCTTCTCAGACCATAGACTTATAGAATTCGAGATAGGTGAACCCAAAGCCCCACAGGTAAAATACAGGAATCCTAGAAAAACAAACTGGGAACTTTTTGTCAATGAGGTGGAGAAAAATGGCAATACGCTCCAGGGGCAAAGAACAGAGACACCACAAGAAATTGATGCTGTTGTAGAGGAACTATGTACCGTCCTCAACAAGGCTTATAAGAAGGCATGTCCACTTAGAACTATACGTGATAAATCATCACCGCCGTGGTGGAATAAAGAGCTTTCGGACATGAGGAAAGAAACGCGAAGGCTCTTCAACGCGGCAAAAAGACTCAATACAGAAATAGACTGGGAAAGATACAAATCCGGTCAAAGGAAATTAAAAAGTGCAGTAAGCAGTGCTAAACGCACCTCATGGCGTATGTTCTGCAGCAAAATTGAAAACACAACAGAAGCAGCGAGACTAAGAACGATCATGACAAAAGAACCGTCAGTACCAGTGTTTGTGATTAAAACATTCATTAGAATGTCAACCTAAAACTAAATTACCATTAGCTTCATTTGTTCTTTCAAATTTCATTATTATTTTTTCTTAACTTAACTTAATTTAACTTTCCAATACATATTTTCTTATCTCTTTGCTTTCCAATACATAATTTTTAATCTCTTTGCCATTCATTGCTATTGTATTTTGTATGTTCATATATTTTTTGCTCTCACTGCTAATGACTAGTGGTCTTCGATGTTGTGTCTGCATGCATATACTTATATAATTACTCATTCATGCAGATCAATTGTTCGATCGCCAAACGCACTCTGATCTGCAACAACAATGCTATTGCTTGTGCGAAACTTGTGCGTGGGCGAGAGAACAATGATGGTCTCGTATAATCGATCGTGCATGATCTCTGGCACTTGGATTTCAATCGCTGCAGACACCACATCTTGACCTAACGAAGCTAAGTACCCAATTTTGTATTTGATAAACTTTGCTAATTTTGCTATAAAATAAATTATTGTAATTGCACATTTTCAAAATCGGTTTGTTTCAATTTCGGTGCAATTAATCCTATTCATAGAACTGGTCCTTCGGTAGCCGAATAACAATAATTGAATCAGTGGAAATAATAATCGGATAGTTAAAATCAATTTTTTTTTTTGGCATTTAATGTGCGCGATATGGGTTCTTCCTCGTGGATATATGTAGATATACATAGGTGTACAGAAAATCCCCACGTGTAAAATTTTGTGCTGTGCTTAGTTGGGTATTACTAAAATACATTTTGTTTATATTAAAGAACACAACGATTCCCTCGTGACAGTTTCTCTTGAAATTATAGCGCATTATTTATAATATTATAAGAGTTTCGGTGCGTATTAGCAAGCATTTCACCAAGGGTTTTTGCTAGACATTATTGTACATCCTATTAATACGAATATGAATGCTTTAAAACAAAAACGCGGGAATGCAAAAGCCTGCTTAACTCGTGCGGTAGAATTTCTTTCATCGATTAAAGACTCCACCGATATAGAGATGTTAGAAGTTCGGTTAAGCAGAGTAGTTGAAGCATGGGCGGAATATTCTTCGCTTCACTACGAATGTTTGAAGCACGTGGAGGAAAATGAAATCGCGGAATATGAAAATGACTTCGGTGTATATGAAACTAAATATTTTGAGGTTCATTCGGGATTAAAAAAGGCAATTCGCGAAAGATTAAGTGCGGAAAAACCAAACTCGAATGATTCGGTTCTTCAGCGTCTTGCTGACCAACAAACCACGTTTCTCAAAAACTTAGATTCATCGAAAGACACGTCTTCGAAAATTAGTTTGCCTCCAATTATAGTGCCTCCGTTTTCCGGTAATTACAAGGATTGGCCGTCCTTTCCAGATTTATTTGCGGGTTCAGTCGACAACAAGCCAAGTCTGACCGCAACTCAGAAATTTCATTATTTGAAATCGTTTTTGCGTGATGATGCGGCCAATCTCATCAAACACATTCCAATTTCGGACGGTAATTATCTCGAGGCTTGGGATAGACTTGAGAAACGTTATGACCGCGTGAATCTTATAGTGCAATCGTTTGTTCAAACATTTTTGTCACTTCCGTCTATGAGTGTCTTAAAAGTGCAAACCCTTCGCCGAATTACAGACGGTGCCGATGAAGTAATTCGTGGTCTCAGTGCACTTGACAAGAACAATCGCGATCCATGGTTAATATATCTGCTGCTAGGTAAAGTCGATAATGAGACAAAACATGCATGGGCTGAAGAAATAGGTTCTCGCGATGATAGCTCAATAACCGACTTAATTGAATTCTTAGAGCTTCGGTGTGATGCGTTGGAATCGTGCCAATCGCTAAATCGTGGCACTATACCGCGTGGCAAACAATCGGGTCAGATAAGAACTCTCTTAGCCAAATCATCAGAAAACAATAATTCGAAGTGTCTCATGTGTAAAGATGATCACAGTCTATCCCAGTGCTCAAAGTTTAGAGCATTAGACATTGGTTCGCGTAGAAACTTTACGAAAACTCAATCGGTATGTTTTAATTGCCTGCGATCAGGCCATACATCAAATAAATGTCGATCTACATTCTGGTGCCGCGTCTGCAAAGCTCGTCATCATTCGCTAGTCCAGGAAGATGATCCAAAAACTCTTCCTTCGCCATCCACACCCACGAATCCTAATCCTTCTTCGTCGTCCTCATCGGTACCTTCTGCTTCAACACAACGTAACTCTTCGGAGATCCCTTCCACTTCTCTCGAAGCTACCCCATTGCTCAACAATCACTCGCTTGAATATAGCATTCGACAGCAAACTATTTTGCCAACCATCCTCGCTAGAGTTCAAGGTAATCGGGGACAGCTCATTGATTGTCGTGTTCTGCTGGATACGGGGTCTCAATCGTCATTCGTTACGGAATCGTTCGTCCAAAGACTCGGGCTTCCGCGAACTCATGCTCGAATCCCTGTTATGGGATTATCATCGAAAGAAGCGGGTTATTCAAAAGGACGTATATCAATCAATCTTTCTTCTCGAAACAATTCAGCCCATTTAACGGTTGATGACCAGCAAAATCATTTGACTCATTGGCTTGGGAGTATATTCGAAAGTTAGATTTGGCCGATCCGAAATTCAACGTTTCTAGTTCAGTTGAAATTCTTCTCGGGGCCGATAAAGTCTGGTCCATTCTCAAAGGAGAACAAATTCGTGGCCCACAAGGCCGACCCATAGCTCAAAACACCTCTTTCGGTTGGGTTATTTCGGGTGAGCTATTCGATCCAAATAGTCGTGGTGATGAATTATCATCATTTCATTCAGCTGTCGACGTAGATGCTCTTCTCCAGCGGTTTTGGGAGTTGGAAGAAGTCTCCCCTCATAATGCTCGTGATGCTGTTAACGATCCAGCTGAAGAACATTTTCGCAAAACATTCTCTCGCGCGACTGACGGAAAATATGTAGTTTCTCTACCATTCAAAACCCTCTCTCCAACATTCGCAGATACCCTGCAGTCGGCAGTTTCACGATTGCATTCGATGGAACGGCGTTTTCGAAACAATCCAGACTTGCAACGACTCTATTCCAAATTTATGCAGGAGTATCTCGAACTTGGTCATATGGAAAAAGTCCCACGTAACGAAATAAATAAAACCCCTTCGCAGCAATTCTACCTTCCCCATCACGCGGTCCTTAAACCCGATAGTTCGTCCACAAAGCTTCGTGTCGTGTTTGATGGTTCGGTAAAGGACTCAAACGGACAATCATTGAACAACCATCTTTTAATCGGTCCGCCAATACAACGTGATCTAATATGCGTGTGCTTACGGTTTCGGTCACATCGTTTCGTTTTTACGGCGGATATCGTCAAAATGTTCCGTCAGATATGGGTTCACAAAAATGACACTGACTTTCAACGCATCGTGTGGCGAAAAAACCCTAGTGACCAAATACAGCACTACCGCTTACTGACCGTGGCCTACGGTACCGCATCGGCTCCATTTTTATCCGTTCGTGTACTGCAACAACTTGCAGATGATTATCAGTCCAGGTACCCCAACGCTGCTAGAATCTTGCTCAATGACGTCTACGTGGATGACGTGATGACAGGTGCAAATTCCATCGATTCCTTGTTAGAGTTGCAGTCTGAACTAATCGCACTGCTTTCGGAAGCCAATCTCCAACTTCGCAAATGGAGTTCTAATTGTTGGGCTCTACTCGCAAAACAACGTCGTGAAGATTGCGAGTATTCATTCGTCGATCCTGAGCATGCGCAATCTCTTATCAAGGTTTTGGGAATGTTCTGGAATCCTGCGACTGACGTATTCTCATATCGTGTAAATCAACGCAATTCGTGTACCGTGTTAACAAGGAGATCGTTACTCTCTGAAATAGCGCGAATTTTTGACCCCCTTGGACTTCTCGCTCCGTCGGTAATATTATTCAAATTCATGTTTCAAAAGCTCTGGTCCTCTGATTTGCAACTTGGTTGGGATGATCCCCTACCCTCGGAATTTTCTGAAACATGGGTGAACTATCGCGAACAATTACCATCTTTTGAGCAAGTGTGTGTTCCGCGGAATCTGTTTACATCCGAAGAAACTATCGAACTTCACGGTTTCTCGGATGCGTCGTCGCTAGCCTACGCCGCGGTCGTGTTCGCTCGTTCAATATCCACTACCGGCGATGTTACCATCAGAATCGTTATGGCCAAAACAAAAGTTGCCCCTCTCAAACCTGTCTCTATACCCCGTCTCGAACTCTGTGGTGCTCTGTTGTTAGCTCGGCTACTCAATCTCGTGAAATCGTCAATCAATACCAAAATCGCAAAGACATTCGGGTGGTGCGATTCCGAAATCATGTTACATTGGCTTTCGTCACCCCCTCGTCGCTGGACAGCCTTTGTAGCCAATCGCACTGCTGCAATTTTGGAGACAGTACCTAGGTACTCGTGGCGCTATGTTCCTTCGGAGACGAACCCGGCTGATTGTGCTTCTCGTGGTGTTCTTCCCTCCGATATTTTCAATCACAGTATGTGGTGGACTGGTCCACCCTGGTTATCGTTGCCAGAAAACCACTGGCCTTCATCGAAACTTTCCCCGACCATTGCAGCCTGTGAATCTGTAAACACCGAGGAAAAACCAGGCTCAAGGCATGCTCTCGTCACGTTGTTTGATGGACATGTATTAAGAGTCCTAATAGAGAAAATTTCATCCTGGTATCGGTTGCAACGAATAGTCGCATACTGTTTCCGGTTTATCTCTAACTGTCGACTTAATATTTCTAATAGAGCTCTACACGGTTTAATCTTCGCAGAAATCCGCATGGCCAGGATCGCCATTTTGAAATTCGTTCAACTCAATGCTTTCGAATATGATATCCAACACCTGCGTACCAAAAACCAACTTCCTGTGAAATCGAGGCTCCTGAGATGCTCACCATTTTTGGACAGCGAGGGATTACTCCGGGTCGGCGGACGCATCAAACACGCAAGCGTATCTTATGGCATTAAGCACCCAATAATTTTGTCTAAAATTAACCCTGTCTCTACCCTCATTGTTTCAGATATTCACCAACGTTATTTGCATGCAGGAGTATCCGAGACGTTTGCGTTCGTTCGACAACAGTTTTCGATATTGGGGAGTCGAAATCTCATTCGCAAAATCATCCACAGATGCAAACCATGTTTCATGCAGCAAAAGCGTACCAGACAGGAGATCATAGGTGATCTTCCGTCTTACCGCATTCAGCAGAGTCATCCATTTTCCAACACGGGTTGTGACTACGCTGGCCCACTGACAGCAAAATTGTCCCGTTGTCGCAAGCCAAAGATGTCCAAAGCCTACATCGCCTTGTTCATATGTATGTCCACGAAAGCTATCCACCTGGAGCTGGTAAGCGACCATACCACAGATGCCTTTATCGCAGCGTTGCGTAGATTTATATCTCGTCGTGGAAAGTGCACAAACATCTACAGCGACAACGGGACGAATTTCCAAGGAGCTCGTCGGTGCCTGACTGATATGCACAAATTAGTGATGGCACAAGCTCACAATGATACAATCGCTGCTGATCTTGCTAAAGATGGCATATCGTGGCATTTCATCCCTCCGTCGACTCCACACTTTGGTGGAGTATGGGAGGCTGGCGTCAAGTCAGTGAAACTTCACTTGCAGCGCGTTATCGGGAGCTCAGTACTAACGTTTGAAGAATTGTACACTGCCCTTAGTCAAATAGAAGCAATTCTAAATTCTCGTCCTCTTTGTTCTATGTCCGACTATGATTTGAACCCATTAACCCCAGCACACTTTCTTATAGGTGAACCATTGACAGCTGTTCCTGAGGGCAACCATTAAGACACTCCACCAAATCGCCTGTCGCATTGGAACCACATCCAAAGCATGACACAAGGGTTCTGGAAGCGATGGCACTCAGAGTATCTCACCACACTGCAAGAGCGCCCCAAATGGCAGCGAGTTAACACCAACATCAAATCTGGGGACTTGGTGGTCATCAAGGAACCTAACCTGCCACCAACAAAGTGGTTATTAGGACGAGTTGAATCTGTCAACACTGGTGCCGATCATCAAGTACGAGTCGCTACAGTTAAAACCGCAACAGGAATCTTCGTTCGGCCCATTACAAAACTTGCGCTTCTACCGATGTCCTGAAACGTATTCCAAGGGGGCCGGGATGTTTGTGATTAAAACATTCATTAGAATGTCAACCTAAAACAAAATTACCATTAGCTTCATTTGTTCTTTCAAATTTAATTATCATTTTTTCTTAACTTAACTTAACTCAACTTTCCAATACATATTTTGTTATCTCTTTGCTTTCCAATACATAATTTTTATTTTTTTTGCCATTCATTGCTATTGTATTTTGTATGTTCATATATTTTTTGCTCTCACTGCTAATGACTAGTGGTCTTCGATGTTGTGTCTGCATGCATATACTTATATAATTACTCATTCATGCAGATCAATTGTTCGATCGCCAAACGCACTCTGATCTGCAACAACAATGCTATTGCTTGTGCGAAACTTGTGCGTGGGCGAGAGAACAATGATGGTCTCGTATAATCGATCGTGCATGATCTCTGGCACTTGGATTTCAATCGCTGCAGACACCACATCTTGACCTAACGAAGCTAAGTACCCAATTTTGTATTTGATAAACTTTGCTAATTTTGCTATAAAATAAATTATTGTAATTGCACATTTTCAAAATCGGTTTGTTTCAATTTCGGTGCAATTAATCCTATTCAACCAGGTTATCTCAAGGATACCAATGGTAATTGGACGCAATCTTGTTCAGAATCCCTGGAACTCCTGCTTAGCGCGCATTTTCCAGGGTGTATGCCAAGTCAGGCTGAAAGTATGTACAGTGACAATAGACCAGAATCGGAGATGGTGGTGCCAGTAGGAATGGTGACTGAAGAAAAGATCCAATGGGCAATTGAATCATTTCAGCCATTCAAATCACCAGGCATTGATGGGATTTTTCCGATCATGCTGCAAAAAACTATGCCTCTAGTGGTACCTACTTTACAAAGAATTTTGCAAAGTAGTCTTAAATATGGCCATATACCCAAAGCATGGAGAGAAGTCAAAGTCGTCTTCATCCCCAAAGCTGGGAAGCCCAGCCACACCACTGCAAAAGACTACAGACCTATTAGCCTTACATCCTTTGTGCTAAAGACCCTTGAGAAGCTAGTCGATGTGTATATACGCGCTAAATTCAACCGCACGAACATGTCTGAAGCGCAGCATGCCTATACAAAAGGTAAAGGTGTGGAGACAGCGTTACACGACGTAGTTAGCACTATTGAAAGATCTCTGCACGTCAAAGAATACACGCTTGCCGCATTCCTCGATATTGAAGGTGCTTTTAACAACGTTGAGACGAATGCTATCAAAAAAGCGCTAGAAGATAACCGTATTGAATGCACCATAACAGAACTTATAGTTAGCCTCCTTGATAGAAGGCACATCATTGCTGAACTCGGGGAAACCCGCCAAAGAGTGATTGCATCCAGAGGCACGCCGCAGAGAGGAGTCATATCCCCCCTTCTTTGGGTCATGGTCATTAACGAACTACTTGTGAAACTTAGGTACAGTGGAGTAAGAGCAATAGCATACGCGGACGATGTAGTGCTGCTCGCTACAGGTAAATTCCTAACCACTATCAGTGAACTAATGCAGAGAGCCTTGAACACACTAATCGGTTGGACAAAACAATGTGGACTGGGGGTCAACCCCCAGAAGACCGAACTAGTGCTGTTCACCAACAAAAGAGTTATACCAACCTTCGCGCTACCAACTATCGAGGGTACCCCCCTCACGCTGTCCGCGAGTGCGAAATACTTAGGCCTCATGGATAGAAAACTTAATTGGAAGTTGAACATTAAAGAAAGAATTAAAAAGCATCAGTTACCTTCTATACCTGCAGTAGATTCTTCGGAAAGAACTGGGGATGTAGACCACAAATTATATTGTGGATGTACACGGCAATAGTCAGACCGATATTAACATATGGAGGATTGGTCTGGTGGCATGCTGTCACCAAGGCCTGCAACCTTAAGGATATGACCAAAATACAAAGAATAGCATGCACTGGCACGACCAGCGCAATGAGAACACCACCAACCTTCTACCCTTAGATCTTTATATACAAGAGACCGCAGCAAAGAGCGCTCTCAGAATAAGCCAGTCAAAATACTGGAAGTCTAATTTATATGGACATGCCAGGATACTTGGCAATTATCTAAATGACAACATTAACACAGATTACACTGTCCCATACATGGATTTCGAAAAACCCTTCTCGTGGGAATTTCCAAATAGAGAACAGTGGGGGAAAAAATGAAGTAATTAAAGACTCTAATTCCATCTACACCGATGGGTCGAAAATGGACATAGGCGTAGGGGCAGGCTGCTTCTCGGATGAACTGGGTATAAGCAGCTCCATACGGCTCCCTGATCACAGCAGTGTTTTCCAAGCTGAGGTTCTAGCAGTGACAAAGGCTGCTCAATTGGTGTCAATGATGACAATATCGCCGGAGGATATCACAATTTACATTGATAGCCAAGCGGCCATAAAAGCATTAGCTGCTACGAAAATAACGTCTAAGCTTGTTAAGTATTGCCGCGAAGAGCTGAAGGTTCTTGGCACGCAGCACAACGTAAAACTCTGCTGGGTACCTGGTCACAGCGGCATACCAGGCAATGAAGCCGCAGATGAATAAGCCAGAAGGGGCTCGGCCCTAGACATAGATCAGGCAGATGGTATGGTTAAACCTCCACTCTGTAACCTCAAGACCAAAGTAAAGCAAATAACAGGTGGAATTCATTAACCACCTGCGACGTATCAAGAACACTGTGGCCGGAGTACAACAAAACAAGAACAAGAAAACTCCTACAGAAAGATAGGACATCGCTGTCGATGCTGATAGGTGTACTAACTGGCCACAATCTGCTAAGATACCACATGAAGAAACTACGCCTGACTGATGATGACATCTGCAGAGGGTGTGGTGATGAAGAGGCTCATGAGGACACAGCCCATTTCCTCTGTCACTGCCCTGGCCTCTGCCAACTTAGAAACAAAACCTTGGGCAAATTCTTTCTCGAGGACATCGACGAGCTATCGGATGGATCACCATCGGTCATACTTGAATTTGCCAGAGCGTCTGGTTGGCTGAAACCAAGAAATTAATACAACGGGCGGGAAAACAACATGGGTATCACAATAGGTCCACATGGACCTAAGTGTGATGGGGATGTTATCATTCTCATCAGCCCTTATAACCTAACCTAACCTAAGCTTGTCTTTGTCCTTATATAATAAAACTACAGGCCCATAGCTCAGAGGCAATCTTAAGCATGTCTATGGCCTCATCAAATAAGACAGCAGATCCATAGCTCAGAGGCAATCTTAAGCTTGTCTATGATCTAATCAAATATAACAGGAGATCCATAGCTCAGAGGCAATCTTATGCTTATGTATGATCTCATAAAATATAACAGCAGATCCATAGCTTAGAGGCAATCTTAAGCTTGTCTATGATCTCATCAAATAAAACAGCAGATCCATAGCTCAGAGGCAATCTTAAGCTTGTCTATGATCTCATCAAATAAAACAGCAGATCCATAGCTCAGAGGCTACCTTAAGCTTGTCTATGATCTCATAAAATACGACTACAGATCCATAGCTCAGAGGCAATCTTAAGCTTGTCTAGGACCAAACAAATTTTAAACCTTATACTGGTTCATAGTTCAGAGGCAATCTTAAACTTGACTATAATCAAACTAAATTCTATCTTTGAATAGGTTCATAGTTCAGAGGCAATATTCAGCTTGACTATAACCAAACATAATTCTAACTTCGAATAGGTTCATAGTTCAGAGGCAATCTTCAGCTTGACTATAACCAAACTAAATTCCAACTTTGAAAACATGTGAATGACGGAAGCCTTTAAAACCACCCAGCTTTAGTGTTCAAATTGCTTATCCCAATTAAGCACGTGTTAACACATTTAAATCCCATGACATACACTCTCCAGTGTTCAGCATAAGTAATTAGGTACTCCACGACCGAACCATAAAGATCATATTTCATGAGTTCATACTCACAACGCAAATGAGCGTCACCGACATTTCCTCTACGACCTACATCTCCCTACTCACTTTTCACGGTAAGTGACTTAAACGACCCCTCTTCCGGATCCTCTCTTTAACCTCGAAAAGTCGAAAATGGACATAGGTCGAAAATGGACATAGGCGTAGGGGCAGGCTGCTTCTCGGATGAACTGGGTATAAGCAGCTCCATACGGCTCCCTGATCACAGCAGTGTTTTCCAAGCTGAGGTTCTAGCAGTGACAAAGGCTGCTCAATTGGTGTCAATGATGACAATATCGCCGGAGGATATCACAATTTACATTGATAGCCAAGCGGCCATAAAAGCATTAGCTGCTACGAAAATAACGTCTAAGCTTGTTAAGTATTGCCGCGAAGAGCTGAAGGTTCTTGGCACGCAGCACAACGTAAAACTCTGCTGGGTACCTGGTCACAGCGGCATACCAGGCAATGAAGCCGCAGATGAATAAGCCAGAAGGGGCTCGGCCCTAGACATAGATCAGGCAGATGGTATGGTTAAACCTCCACTCTGTAACCTCAAGACCAAAGTAAAGCAAATAACAGGTGGAATTCATTAACCACCTGCGACGTATCAAGAACACTGTGGCCGGAGTACAACAA
Organism: Brachyopa scutellaris; assembly: GCA_949775065.1. Classification (NCBI taxonomy): domain Eukaryota; kingdom Metazoa; phylum Arthropoda; class Insecta; order Diptera; family Syrphidae; genus Brachyopa; species Brachyopa scutellaris. The sequence continues at coordinate 116,570,218 of OX459112.1, forward strand.
AACAAGAACAAGAAAACTCCTACAGAAAGATAGGACATCGCTGTCGATGCTGATAGGTGTACTAACTGGCCACAATCTGCTAAGATACCACATGAAGAAACTACGCCTGACTGATGATGACATCTGCAGAGGATGTGGTGATGAAGAGGCTCATGAGGACACAGCCCATTTCCTCTGTCACTGCCCTGGCCTCTGCCAACTTAGAAACAAAACCTTGGGCAAATTCTTTCTCGAGGACATCGACGAGCTATCGGATGGATCACCATCGGTCATACTTGAATTTGCCAGAGCGTCTGGATGGCTGAAACCAAGAAATTAATACAACGGGTGGGAAAACAACATGGGTATCACAATAGGTCCACATGGCCCTAAGTGTGATGGGGATGTTATCATTCTCATCAGCCCTTATAACCTAACCTAACCTAAGCTTGTCTTTGTCCTTATATAATAAAACTACAGGCCCATAGCTCAGAGGCAATCTTAAGCATGTCTATGGCCTCATCAAATAAGACAGCAGATCCATAGCTCAGAGGCAATCTTAAGCTTGTCTATGATCTAATCAAATATAACAGGAGATCCATAGCTCAGAGGCAATCTTATGCTTATGTATGATCTCATAAAATATAACAGCAGATCCATAGCTTAGAGGCAATCTTAAGCTTGTCTATGATCTCATCAAATAAAACAGCAGATCCATAGCTCAGAGGCTACCTTAAGCTTGTCTATGATCTCATAAAATACGACTACAGATCCATAGCTCAGAGGCAATCTTAAGCTTGTCTAGGACCAAACAAATTTTAAACCTTATACTGGTTCATAGTTCAGAGGCAATCTTAAACTTGACTATAATCAAACTAAATTCTATCTTTGAATAGGTTCATAGTTCAGAGGCAATATTCAGCTTGACTATAACCAAACATAATTCTAACTTCGAATAGGTTCATAGTTCAGAGGCAATCTTCAGCTTGACTATAACCAAACTAAATTCCAACTTTGAAAACATGTGAATGACGGAAGCCTTTAAAACCACCCAGCTTTAGTGTTCAAATTGCTTATCCCAATTAAGCACGTGTTAACACATTTAAATCCCATGACATACACTCTCCAGTGTTCAGCATAAGTAATTAGGTACTCCACGACCGAACCATAAAGATCATATTTCATGAGTTCATACTCACAACGCAAATGAGCGTCACCGACATTTCCTCTACGACCTACATCTCCCTACTCACTTTTCACGGTAAGTGACTTAAACGACCCCTCTTCCGGATCCTCTCTTTAACCTCTGATAATTAAAAATACGCATCGCCGATCGCATACAACAACCTAAAAATGGAACGGAGGGCACCCTCTATAGAAAATAACCGTTTTAACACACTTGAATCTGAGTCTGTGTTAGGTCGGGTAAGAACAATACAACAAACGAAAACAATTAATAACGATCGCTTTATTGTCATCAATGGTACGGAAAAATTAGGAGAGAACTTACGAACACTTTCATCCTACAATCGCTTTCAGATCAATTGGAGGTTGGAATTCATCTCAAAAGATTTCCTGGATGTCAAACCAATGAGAACAGGTTACCTACTGGTAAAAGTTCTAAACTTGCAAGCAGCTGAAAAATTCCTGAGAGCAAAATTCATCGATTCAGTCCCAGCGAAAATTACAAGCCATGGATCTTCAAATTCAGTGCAAGTGCAGCTATAGTCACCTTTGACCTGATGCGACGACCGAACCGCAAAAATCGCTAAAACATCTCGGCAACCCGCAAAGAATGCCGCCTTCCACTTCCACATGACACTTGCCTACGCGCCCCTGTGCCAACTGTAATGAAGAAATTCATGCATTATATGACCCCGTTTGGCCCGCCTTCCTCTTATATTAATCAGCAAATAAAATCAAAGCTGATCGTTGCTGTACCGTTCGAGAAGTCCGGCAAATTTTCAATTTACAACTCCTCACTTCAACAACTTTCAGCAGCGAAACGCTGGTAAGCCATCTATGGCTGAAATTATAAGGACTTGCATAGCAGTACAAATAAACCCACAAAAATGATTGCTCCCAAATTTTAAACTGAACGAAACAAACACAACATCAAGTAAGTTCACTCAGCAGCCGCAAACAGCTCTGACGCAAACACAACGACCAACACTATCCAACATACCTTGACATTTCCATCGCACATCGCAACCCTAAACATAACTCACCACAGAAAAACAACAATAATGGTTCCGTTGGAAATGGATCCTTCAATCCTTCAATGGAACCTTCAAGGATATTCCAACAACGAACATTCCTTAGAACTTCTAATTAAAAAACACAATTTCGACATAACAGCACTATAAGCAACACACATTGTCGCGAAAAGTATCAATCATTTGAATATAAAAAACTACCAGAGTTCTCACTTCAACAAATCGCATCAACAGCTATAGGTATTTTTGTGAAAACAGTATGCCCGTCAGTTCACACACTAGATCTACCTTTAACCTGCTCTCAAACAGAATTCTCAATTACATTCCGTTAATTAATAGCAGCTACCACACTTTTTTGGGAGACACAAATTAAACGAACTCTCCAGCGACCAACCTTCAAGAATTTGCAAACGAGCGAGGTCTAGCAATCCTTAATGGTGCCTCGCCCACATTACTCGGAACTAGAAACACTCTTACAGATTTCACCGCACAGGACACCGCACCTTTACCGCAATGGGATGCACAAAGTACGGGCAAAGATCATAGGTCTATAATAGCTGTAATTTTTTTTTTTTTTTTGATCCATACAGATCACTGACCTGCACACACAACAACAACAATATGAGATCCAGCTCTTTCTCATGATCACTTCTCGTGATCCAAAAATTAAATCGGCTATTTCTCACAAGGACATACCCTCGTCCGTGAACGTTGCTACAACCATCGACGGCTGTCAACGGTATATGCCGGCAGATAAGAACAAGATACATTACCAAATACCATATTCGAACATGTTAGCGATGTGATAGTAAAATCTCAGCTACTAACAACCGCTCCCACCTGGCATCTGTCAACCAAAACTAAAGAAGCCCATAAACAATTCAATTCAATTATAAATTGAGTTGAAAACCGAACTGATATTCGGTCACACATTGTATCAACTGAGTTCAAAGACATGATACAAACCGCCACAAATATTTGGAATCTTCTTTATGTGTAGTTCACAGTCATCTCACTTTTCACGCTTCGCTCACACACACTTTCACAGATTTCACGAGACTGTGGTACATATGTTCCTCAATATGACAGCAAATCAAACGAGCTCCCCACACACAGCCCAACTGAGTTGAAGGACCTGCAAATCAACTTCCAAAAATCAGAATCCTTTGATTCTTTCCTCAACCAAACCACCAACCGTCAAATCGATCGCTTGACCACGTCACACATGATTTGATCCCACCAGCAACCGACCGAGCCGACGACTGTGTTGAATACTGTATGATCATCATAACAATTTTCTATCTAAAAAATAAAACAAGCGAATCAAATCTTCATCCAAAAAAACATTCATTCGCATGGCAACCTCGCGCCAAATGTTAAAAAGCTTTGTAATAACACCAAACCAGCCCGCTCTACCATTTTGATCCGACCCAGATGAGACCACGGGCAGACCAAAAGACGGCTAATAATTCGGACACCACCAAACCATCATCCAAAAACACCCGTTTCAGGTAATATAAACCAGGAAGCTGCCCAGTATCTACATTAACCAAAGATGCTCCAAAAAAAATAAACAGCAACCCACGGAATCACCAAATCCAGACAAACCCGGTCAATCCAGCACATCGTACGAGCCACAACACCCCATCACAAATGCAGTGATATTCCAAAAATTAATATATTTTTCTCCTTTTTGTATATTTTTTTTTTGTTCTTTGCCATTAAAAATGATTTCAAGTGGCCTTACTGCCCTGAAGTTTAACAACCGCAGCAGCTGTCATGCTGCTGGACCATAAAGCCCAAAATACGACTATTTACGTCCGTAACCTGAGTTTCAGAGTTATATGTACCTGGCACTCACCCCGCATCCACATAAATTTAATTCACACTTGACCCTATGTCACAATCCATTCTTTACTCATTATATCGATTCCTAGTAACAATTACTTATACAAAGTCTATTCCCACGCTCATTGATAACTATCGATCCATATTAAGATCGGTGACACTTGCATAAACAAAATTCAGCATTCATACTTAAAGTGGGTCACAAATTGCATCACAAATTGATAACCGCATATGAACACTTCGTCCGAATTGATTGAATTACGAAGTTTGGTTCGAGGTCGAAAACAAAAACAAACAAATGGTAATTTAATTTTAAAGCAATTTTTTTTTTTCGGTTTTACTTCCCTTTATTTTGTTTTCCTTGCCCATTAAAATTGTACAGCAGGACATTCACCTGAGCATCCAACACCTGGTTGCGCATCTCTAGAGCCACCCCGCTGGCCCCTACTATTCTGTTCCCTTTTCACCGTGGTATTTTTTTATTTTATTTTTTTTCAACCGACCTTAGCTGATTAGTCAATAACAATTCTTACGTTGACACGGGCACAAACGGACACAGTGAAATCCCGAAAGGACACGTTACCCCTTCTCATTTTTCACTTTTATTTTTCTTGCATGGGAATAGGACCCCAATCAAGACAGACAGACAAAATGCGCACAAGGGTGCGTCTTTAAAATTATGCACAACGCAACGAGCCGTGTGCAACCATCACTATATTTTTTTTTTTTTTTTTTTTGCATTAAGGGCACACACATACACCACAGAAAATGTTGTACTTCCTTCAGACGACCGATCAAAGGAACCGTTAGATTTTTGCAGACTTGTAAATAAACACGCACTCGTGCACACAGGGACTATACGATCAAATTAACTTTGTAAGAGGATATGCGTCAGTAGCCGGGAAGGGAAGTCGTTTTCCCTTCTAAGCGCACACACTTTTACAATAAATACAAGGAAGGATCTGCCTGGCGGTGCCTAGCTAGATCCCACTGTAGTTAAAAGTAAAAAAACAACAAGTACAATATTTATTATTATTTTTATTAAGTGAAAGCCGAGTTGCTCAGCAACAATACAATACAATACAATACTTGCTGTATTAACACAAGTTACTATTACTATTTTTATTGAATAAAATGATCTCTATACTTATGATATTATTTGTATAAAGCAGATGTGAATTATATCAAGCTATGCAAATAATTTGAGAAGCATAGTTACATTTTGGTTAATAGAATTATTATAATGAAGGAAAACAAAGTATACTTCAAGGAGTTAATATAATTATTATAATGAAGGAAAACAAAGTATACATTAAGGAGTTAATAGAATTATATATATGATTTGTATATCTGTAGCTGGTTACAACTTTTTATTCTTTTTTTTTATTTATTTTTATTTTATTTTTTTTGTTGTCTCTTACACTGGCTGGACTATTCCTCGCCACCACAAAAACACAGAACCAAAACCAAAACTAATTTCGCACGGACCGATCCCACTTCTGATGTTAGAAATATCGCAGTTCTGTAGCACATCGTCTCGTGCTGGCTTCTTAAGATCAACTCTCTAAAAGCACTCACAGATCTGTCTATTGACATTCCTTCTTCCTATTCTCCTTCACTCATTCACAGAGTAGAAACAGAAAGCACTCAAGGGATGCAAAACATTCCCTTGATAGTGTGGTTTAAGTAGAGATCAAAATATCTCTTAACCAACACATAGTGCCACCAAAAAGCACACAGTGGCACCCAACCACATTTAGCTACTTGGTTCTTTAATAACAAAGTACACTCTAACATACATAACTGAGGATTTCGCGCATTTCCTTTGCGAATGTCGAAGCATAGTATGCTGTTGTAGGAACATTTCAGGCAGCAACAGATTTCTTTAGCCATTTGAAGGATGCAGGCCAAATCAACCATAAACTTGTTCTTTAAGTTTGCAGCATAATAAAATGCTTTGAGAAGATGGTGGCGGTGAAGGGTGCCCCTAAATGAAAATCTTGAAAACTCATCTAATACACTTTTGGAATAAAAAGCAATTAGGTAAGGACAATTTTAGCTAATACAAAATCGAGATTCTACACAAAGTATTACTGGAGAATGAAGCAGCATAAGTTGCAATATTTCCACAATTTGGTAAATGTTATGTAAAACTGAAGATGAGGTACGAATATCATTGAAATAAATGAAAAAACAATAAAGATGATTTCAAGTGGCCTTACTGCCATGAAGTTTAACAACCGCAGCAGCTGTCATGCTGCTGGACCATAAAGCCCAAAATACGACTATTTACGTCCGTAACCTGAGTTTCAGAGTTATATGTACCTGGCACTCACCCCGCATCCACATAAATTTAATTCACACTTGACCCTATGTCACAATCCATTCTTTACTCATTATATCGATTCCTAGTAACAATTACTTATACAAAGTCTATTCCCACGCTCATTGATAACTATCGATCCATATTAAGATCGGTGACACTTGCATAAACAAAATTCAGCATTCATACTTAAAGTGGGTCACAAATTGCATCACAAATTGATAACCGCATATGAACACTTCGTCCGAATTGATTGAATTACGAAGTTTGGTTCGAGGTCGAAAACAAAAACAAACAAATGGTAATTTAATTTTAAAGCAATTTTTTTTTTCGGTTTTACTTCCCTTTATTTTGTTTTCCTTGCCCATTAAAATTGTTCAGCAGGACATTCACCTGAGCATCCAACACCTGGTTGCGCATCTCTAGAGCCACCCCGCTGGCCCCTACTATTCTGTTCCCTTTTCACCGTGGTATTTTTTTATTTTATTTTTTTTCAACCGACCTTAGCTGATTAGTCAACAACAATTCTTACGTTGACACGGGCACAAACGGACACAGTGAAATCCCGAAAGGACACGTTACCCCTTCTCATTTTTCACTTTTATTTTTCTTGCATGGGAATGGGACCCCAATCAAGACAGACAGACAAAATGCGCACAAGGGTGCGTCTTTAAAATTATGCACAACGCAACGAGCCGTGTGCAACCATCACTATATTTTTTATTTTTTTTTTTTTTGCATTAAGGGCACACACATACACCACAGAAAATGTTGTACTTCCTTCAGACGACCGATCAAAGGAACCGTTAGATTTTTGCAGACTTGTAAATAAACACGCACTCGTGCACACAGGGACTATACGATCAAATTAACTTTGTAAGAGGATATGCGTCAGTAGCCGGGAAGGGAAGTCGTTTTCCCTTCTAAGCGCACACACTTTTACAATAAATACAAGGAAGGATCTGCCTGGCGGTGCCTAGCTAGATCCCACTGTAGTTAAAAGCAAAAAACAACAAGTACAATATTTATTATTATTTTTATTAAGTGAAAGCCGAGTTGCTCAGCAACAATACAATACAATACAATACTTGCTGTATTAACACAAGTTACTATTACTATTTTTATTGAATAAAATGATCTCTATACTTATGATATTATTTGTATAAAGCAGATGTGAATTATATCAAGCTATGCAAATAATTTGAGAAGCATAGTTACATTTTGGTTAATAGAATTATTATAATGAAGGAAAACAAAGTATACTTCAAGGAGTTAATATAATTATTATAATGAAGGAAAACAAAGTATACATTAAGGAGTTAATAGAATTATATATATGATTTGTATATCTGTAGCTGGTTACAACTTTTTATTCTTTTTTTTTATTTATTTTTATTTTATTTTTTTTGTTGTCTCTTACACTGGCTGGACTATTCCTCGCCACCACAAAAACACAGAACCAAAACCAAAACTAATTTTGCACGGACCGATCCCACTTCTGATGTTAGAAATATCGCAGTTCTGTGGCACATCGTCTCGTGCTGGCTTCTTAAGATCAACTCTCTAAAAGCACTCACAGATCTGTCTATTGACATTCCTTCTTCCTATTCTCCTTCACTCATTCACAGAGTAGAAACAGAAAGCACTCAAGGGATGCAAAACATTCCCTTGATAGTGTGGTTTAAGTAGAGATCAAAATATCTCTTAACCAACACATAGTGCCACCAAAAAGCACACAGTGGCACCCAACCACATTTAGCTACTTGGTTCTTTAATAACAAAGTACACTCTAACATACATAACTGAGGATTTCGCGCATATCCTTTGCGAATGTCGAAGCATAGTATGCTGTTGTAGGAACATTTCAGGCAGCAACAGATTTCTTTAGCCATTTGAAGGATGCAGGCCAAATCAACCATAAACTTGTTCTTTAAGTTTGCAGCATAATAAAATGCTTTGAGAAGATGGTGGCGGTGAAGGGTGCCCCTAAATGAAAATCTTGAAAACTCATCTAATACACTTTTGGAATAAAAAGCAATTAGGTAAGGACAATTTTAGCTAATACAAAATCGAGATTCTACACAAAGTATTACTGGAGAATGAAGCAGCATAAGTTGCAATATTTCCACAATTTGGTAAATGTTATGTAAAACTGAAGATGAGGTACGAATATCATTGAAATAAATGAAAAAACAATAAAGATGATTTCAAGTGGCCTTACTGCCATGAAGTTTAACAACCGCAGCAGCTGTCATGCTGCTGGACCATAAAGCCCAAAATACGACTATTTACGTCCGTAACCTGAGTTTCAGAGTTATATGTACCTGGCACTCACCCCGCATCCACATAAATTTAATTCACACTTGACCCTATGTCACAATCCATTCTTTACTCATTATATCGATTCCTAGTAACAATTACTTATACAAAGTCTATTCCCACGCTCATTGATAACTATCGATCCATATTAAGATCGGTGACACTTGCATAAACAAAATTCAGCATTCATACTTAAAGTGGGTCACAAATTGCATCACAAATTGATAACCGCATATGAACACTTCGTCCGAATTGATTGAATTACGAAGTTTGGTTCGAGGTCGAAAACAAAAACAAACAAATGGTAATTTAATTTTAAAGCAATTTTTTTTTTCGGTTTTACTTCCCTTTATTTTGTTTTCCTTGCCCATTAAAATTGTTCAGCAGGACATTCACCTGAGCATCCAACACCTGGTTGCGCATCTCTAGAGCCACCCCGCTGGCCCCTACTATTCTGTTCCCTTTTCACCGTGGTATTTTTTTATTTTATTTTTTTTCAACCGACCTTAGCTGATTAGTCAACAACAATTCTTACGTTGACACGGGCACAAACGGACACAGTGAAATCCCGAAAGGACACGTTACCCCTTCTCATTTTTCACTTTTATTTTTCTTGCATGGGAATGGGACCCCAATCAAGACAGACAGACAAAATGCGCACAAGGGTGCGTCTTTAAAATTATGCACAACGCAACGAGCCGTGTGCAACCATCACTATATTTTTTATTTTTTTTTTTTTTGCATTAAGGGCACACACATACACCACAGAAAATGTTGTACTTCCTTCAGACGACCGATCAAAGGAACCGTTAGATTTTTGCAGACTTGTAAATAAACACGCACTCGTGCACACAGGGACTATACGATCAAATTAACTTTGTAAGAGGATATGCGTCAGTAGCCGGGAAGGGAAGTCGTTTTCCCTTCTAAGCGCACACACTTTTACAATAAATACAAGGAAGGATCTGCCTGGCGGTGCCTAGCTAGATCCCACTGTAGTTAAAAGCAAAAAACAACAAGTACAATATTTATTATTATTTTTATTAAGTGAAAGCCGAGTTGCTCAGCAACAATACAATACAATACAATACTTGCTGTATTAACACAAGTTACTATTACTATTTTTATTGAATAAAATGATCTCTATACTTATGATATTATTTGTATAAAGCAGATGTGAATTATATCAAGCTATGCAAATAATTTGAGAAGCATAGTTACATTTTGGTTAATAGAATTATTATAATGAAGGAAAACAAAGTATACTTCAAGGAGTTAATATAATTATTAAAATGAAGGAAAACAAAGTATACATTAAGGAGTTAATAGAATTATATATATGATTTGTATATCTGTAGCTGGTTACAACTTTTTATTCTTTTTTTTTATTTATTTTTATTTTATTTTTTTTGTTGTCTCTTACACTGGCTGGACTATTCCTCGCCACCACAAAAACACAGAACCAAAACCAAAACTAATTTTGCACGGACCGATCCCACTTCTGATGTTAGAAATATCGCAGTTCTGTGGCACATCGTCTCGTGCTGGCTTCTTAAGATCAACTCTCTAAAAGCACTCACAGATCTGTCTATTGACATTCCTTCTTCCTATTCTCCTTCACTCATTCACAGAGTAGAAACAGAAAGCACTCAAGGGATGCAAAACATTCCCTTGATAGTGTGGTTTAAGTAGAGATCAAAATATCTCTTAACCAACACATAGTGCCACCAAAAAGCACACAGTGGCACCCAACCACATTTAGCTACTTGGTTCTTTAATAACAAAGTACACTCTAACATACATAACTGAGGATTTCGCGCATATCCTTTGCGAATGTCGAAGCATAGTATGCTGTTGTAGGAACATTTCAGGCAGCAACAGATTTCTTTAGCCATTTGAAGGATGCAGGCCAAATCAACCATAAACTTGTTCTTTAAGTTTGCAGCATAATAAAATGCTTTGAGAAGATGGTGGCGGTGAAGGGTGCCCCTAAATGAAAATCTTGAAAACTCATCTAATACACTTTTGGAATAAAAAGCAATTAGGTAAGGACAATTTTAGCTAATACAAAATCGAGATTCTACACAAAGTATTACTGGAGAATGAAGCAGCATAAGTTGCAATATTTCCACAATTTGGTAAATGTTATGTAAAACTGAAGATGAGGTACGAATATCATTGAAATAAATGAAAAAACAATAAAGCCACAGGCGAATACCAAACAGTATCAGATGCCATAAAAATAGGTGGTGCCAGACCTATAAAAGAGATAACAACACTCTTTAATATGTGCATAGAGCAAGGATAAATACCAATCTTATGGAGAAATTCGTGTACCTACCTAATCCACAAAAAGTGAGATATCGTAACTGTCCAATTACCAACCGATAAGCCTCCTTCACATCTCTACAAATTGCTAACAAAGATCCTTACAAAAATAATAGAACGAAAACTCAACCACATGAACAAGCTGGTTTTAGAAGCGTACGAATGACTATTTACATGCAGTAAAGACAGAAATAAAAAAATCCATTAAATTAACCGGCCGCTGGTTCTTACTTTCTTAGATTTTCAAAAACCTTTCAACACCGTAGAAATACCTAGCATTATGCATTGTTGCAATGTAGAATAGACGGAAGGTATCTTCGGCTCGCACGAAGGAAGATATCGATTCGGCAACCGGATGTGTCATTCTGCACGAAAAAACCCATATGTATCGAGGAGAGAGAGAGGAATTCGACAATGAGTTACAATTTCACAGCGGGCATAGAATACGCGTTCAAGAACCTACAATGGGACAACAAGTGCATCAAAATGGACGGAGAGTCATAACCGGTAACCTTAATGATACAAAGCTGATGCTAAATGAGCTCGGGCAGTCTCAAAGAACGTGGGTGTAAACATCTACATTGCAAAGAGTAATTTCATGACCACCCTAGTTCCCAGTGGTAACCTGGAGACAGCAGACGGTTTGATGATCGACCAGGTTTTCGAATAAAAATACCTCGGTCATGAAATAAGAATTACGAGAGACAACCAAGCCCGGGAAACCAATGCCGCATCGGACTAGGCTGAGCAATCTTTGATGAAATGAATAACATACTAAAGAGCGACAGCCATGCGTTTGAAAAGTAAATTATTTTTACCAATGTATATTGCCAGTTATCACATACCCTAAACCTTAATAATAATAATATTTGGCTTCAGCAGTCCTAGGTTCCCGCAACCATTTGCGTGTGCGCGTTATATTTTTGCACGAATGGAAAGGACCTACAGTTTTCTGCCGTCTCCGAACGGCAAATTGGGAAGCTTTACATGACAAATGATACTCTTGAATGCTTGTCAGGCATTCGGAAGAGGTGGGCACTGTGAAAAACGTTTTAGGTATTTGCGGCGGGATTCGAACCCAAGACCGCTGGCTCAGTAGTCCGACGCACTAATCACTTGCGCTACGGTGCCCACTAAACTTTACAAAGTGTAAAATCAACAAACTTGAAGTAGCACAAAGAGCGATGCTGGGAATAAGCAAAATATCTGATATACACAGATTGCAAAGGTGAAATGGGTATGTGGCAAGAATAACCGAAAATAGATGGATAAAAAGGCTGATTGAGTGGAGACCTGGAGAGAACCTGAGACACACAGGTAGACCACCAACACTCTGGAGTGACGACATTAAACGAATAGTAGCAGAAGACTTGATCTGCACATCACAAAACAGGATAGAATGGAATGGAATGGAAATTATTAGAAGAGGCCTGCGTCCGACTTTGGACAAGACAAGAATTATGATGATGTTAAACAGATTTTAGTTAGAAACTAATTATTTTGTAAATCAGAAAATCATGCAAATTCTAGTTATATTCAGCAATTGAATTCATTTATGTATCCATGCCAAACAAGTACAGAGATGTATAATATGTACGTCAAGGTAAACGTAAATTATAATACTAACCTTAAGTTTAATTAAATCTTCAGTTTGCTTGCATTAGCATACTGCCGCCATATGCTGCCCTTTTCAATTTTCAACTGGGACTCCATTGTAATTTTTTTATATTGAACAAATTTGATAAACCATCCACCTGCACCTGGACGAAAAAAGCATATCAGCGAGGAGCGCAGGAGTAAATTTGTTTCTTTTAATAATATGCTAAATGGTAGGTAGTTAAATTTTAAATTAAAAAAATTGCTCAAGCAGATTGGAATGTTCGTCTATTGAATATGAAATATTGAAATGAATCGCATAATTTTATACAAATAGCGCTGATCACGGGCGTATTTCCACAGACTTAAGAATTTAGATTAATCGACGACGAACTATGTAACAGTTGGAACTCAAAGTAACCGTGAGCTAACCAGTCTTAGAGCCTAACTACTATTACTGAAAGAAGGTAGAAGTATAGTTTGGTGGAGAGAAGGGAGGAGAAAGGTGAAATTAAAGAAGAGTATCAGTTCTCCAATCCTTTTTTTTAAATAACGTATAATGCCCCAAGGCTGATCAAAGGATGTTTGCAAAGGATGCTAATTACTTGGTCCAAAAAAAATTTCGTGTGTGTAAAACTTTATCCCTTCATGTACATGAAGGTCAGTTAATGTGTCGCATAGTTTCTATTTAATATCTTCGTTGTTTATAATAATTCTCGAAATTACTCCTATAGTTTCTCGAAATTCTACAGTCAGCGAAATCCGTTTATACGCACACCAGGAATGAGAAAATACAAGATTACGCATTTAGGTATACAAAAATCGAATGTTCTGCGCATGCCGTCACTGGTGATCAGCGATTTGACAGCTGGTTATTTTCTATATGAATTCACCAATAATTGCTTTGAAATGTAAACGAATTTTGTCTTTTTAGTTGTATAATTACATTATGGTTATTGATAAAATGAAAATACAAGTCTATTTTGTGATGGCTTTATTAGTACATGTTTTTTGTACTAGTTATTTTACTTAATATTGAAGATTCATTTAACATCGTGATACTGGACCGTGTAGGACGTTATTGTAACAATTATCCGTAGTTGGAATTGTACAAAAGATTCTCTATTAGTTCCTGTCACGACGAGGAATGTTGTTAGAGTGAAAGCAGTTGACCCGGATAAATCATAGCACACATTTTAACAAGTCTACTTGACTACTATACAGGAAAACAGCAAGGATCTAGCCAAGTGTCTGGTACAAAATAGAAAAATAATTAGTTCTGTATGACGATTTTTTAATTTAATATTTTGTTAGTTTCTTTTTCTTTTATAAGAATTCTCAGTGACTTCCCTATTTAACTTCCTTATCCTAAAAAACATTCGTGCTCTAAAGAACCGCTTCACTCTCTCCTCGCAAGTATGTTCGCCGCTAGCTCTAAATGCGTCTTCAAAAAATCTACAAATGAGTAAATAATCTCTGTTGACCTCAATGGATTCAAAGCCGTTGGTTTTGATAAATCTGCTTCGTTGAGATGATTTACCCAAAATAAAAGTATTATCCCTATCCCAATTACAACGAATAGGATTTTCATTGCTCACATTATTTTTATTACAGCTGAATATCGCAAACCTAGTTTTAAATCATATATCTTCACTATACTTTCACAATTGTGGGTCACCACTTACGTCACACAGCTCTCAAAAATAAAAATTAACATGGCGGACATGCGCAATGCGTAATCTTCTATTCTATCATTCCTGTACGCACACAGTTTGCGATGAAATGTTACCCGTTCTTCGTCATTGCGGGATGTTAAATCTAATGAATTCACTGGTGTGAGGGCTTACATGAGCAATGGGTTCAAATATACCTACAACAACTTCTAACGGTACAATTCTGACAATGCAGATGTGAGACAAATATACCATTCTTTAGTCGGTTGGTGTCGCGAAATTTGTTTAAACACAGAGCTTGTTTTTAAGGAAACAACTGTTGAAAGTAAATAAAAAAAATGTAATAAATCTGGGTAGAGTGTTCTTTTTTATATTTGCATAGAAAAATATTAAATATCCCTTTTTTTGACGAAAATAACAAAATGCAACATGGGTTAAGGAAAGTACCTAACAGAGGAAGAAAAAAAAAATCAAAATTGCAGTGATATATAGAAAAGAAATAGAGTTATTGCATGAGAAACTGGTCGGTCCGAAGGGGTTATCAGGAACTTCTTCAAGAAAGGTTCAAATAATGGAAAAAGTGGTGGCCGAAAAGGAGCATCCACGATAACACGAAGGCAAAAAAAATCAAATTGTTTTCGAAGCGACAAAGAACAAAATGTCGGCTGCTCAAATTGTTGCACACATTAAACTGCCAATAGAAAAACGTCAAGTTCAAGAGATTTTGGCAAGCACTCCACACGTAGGGTATAAAAAACAACCCAAAAACCACTTTAAACGATTCACTACGGAAGCGTTCGGGAGAGATCATATGAATCGGTATGATAAGTGAAAAACGGTTGTATTTTCAGATGAAAAAAACTTTAATCTGGATGATCCAGACGGTTTTTTTTATTGATTAATATGATTTACGTCAAAATAATCCGGCACGAATGAGCAGTAAATTTCATGGTGGCAGTGTCTTTTTCTGCCTTTGGACAAGTGCAACTCCGTTTCGTTCCTCTTTAAATGAACTCAGAAAAATGCTCCGAAATGTTGGAGTCATCTTTGTTGCCATATTTAGAAGATGCTGTAAGTGAGGGCGGCTTCTTTTTCAACGAGACAATGCAGAAATTCACGTGTCCCGAAGCTCACAACAGTGGTTCTGTGAGCATAACATTCCACTGATGCGTTGGCCAATATGCAGTCCTGACTTAAACCCCATAAGAAATCTATGGGGTTACATGGATCGCAAAATTGATAAAAAGGGGGGCAATTCGACAATATTGCCACTCTTAGAGACACTCTTAAGCACATATGGGGGCTGAAAGACATCACCATTATTTTGAAGTTAAAAAACTCCATGCCGGACCGGATTTTTGTTGTTATAAAGGAAAGGGGAAGTCATACTATATACTGAGCAATTATTTTTATTATAACTGCTATGTTTTTTATGTTTATTTTAAGAAATTTCCAGGTGCGCATAAATGAATTTCTCACCATGAATTAAGTTTTTTATTTAAATTAACATGTTATTGGAAACCAACTTAGTCGAATCTTTCATTAAACTACACAGATTTGCTTTTGTTTTCAATATGGATTTATATATTTGTTCATACTAAGCGTACTTTGTAGAAAACCTTAAAAATATGGGTGCGTATAAACGAATTTCGCTGTTTGTATCTGTATCCATTTATTTTATTTTATAAGCTAGCTGTAACCCGGTGCGCTTCGCTCCACCTATCTTTTCAAAATTTGCCCGCGCACATAGTTGTTTGGGTATGATAGAAAGGAAGTACATAGTAGGAAGCAATCACTGCTGCTCTATTTTCAACTTTTTTTCCATTTTTTTCTCTGTCTGTCTGTCTGTAAAGAATTTTTTTGAGAGACAATATGTGTGACTTCCAGTTTAATTTATTATCTATCAGGACTCCAAGATATTTGAACTCTTTTACAAAATCTAACGTAAAACACTTATACGTGCAGTTTATTTTGTCGCAGTTGAAATGATGGAAACAGGTATCTTCAAGTACAAGATTAGCATCGGACAACGAAAAACACGTTGCCTTTGATTTTGTGCTCACAACCATCTGATGGTAATCAAGCCAGGTGCCAAGTAAAAGAAGATGAAGATTCATTTGATGCTGTACGTGTCCCAATGAGTTTTCTGCATAAGAGAGAGCAAGGACATCCGCATATCCAATTATGTCACCGCAGAGAGGTAGGTTGAAAATAGAATTTATATAAATAAGAAACATAATCGGTCCAAGAACAGATCCTTGCGGTACACCTATGCCAGGACAGAATTCTTCCTTACTTAACACTCCGTTTACTCTTACCCGCTGTTTTCTATCTGACAAGAATGACTTAAACCACCTCTTAAACCAGCGTTACTTAATGTTTGTATTAGTATTTCATGTTTCACTAGATCAAAAGCTTTTGTTAGGTCTAGAAATATGCTAGCTGCTTTTAGGTTTTTATCAAGCGCGTCATTAATTCTGCTCAAGAAGGCTACAATCGCATCTTCGGTTGACTTTCCTTTCACAAAACCAAACTGAGATTTGTTGAAAAATCTAGTTTTTTCAGAGAATGAAAACATTTTCTTTACCAAGATCTTTTCAAGAACTTTAGAGAAGACTGACAATAACGATATCGGTCTATAGTTATTAGGGTCGCTGGAATTACCATTTTTAAGAATTAGAATAATAATGGCTGTTTCTAGTTTATCAGGGAATATCCCAGATTCAAAGCTTTTATTAATAATATATTTTAATGGACTCAAAATAGAGTTTCCTATTTTTTTAAGGACGACATTGCTTACACCATCGATTCCGCATGAGTTTTTTGATTTTAAACTATTTATGACAGAGAGAAGCTCGACATCACTTACTGGACCAAAGAAAAATGAGTAGGCGAGAGGATTATCACATAAAAAATTTCTATTTGTTTCATTTAATTTGACATAAATACTTGGCTTTGATTTTTCAGCAATATTTGTAAAAAAAGTATTAAGTCCATTGCTTAGCTCTTCGTTGCTGGTCAAAGTATTATTCTCTACTACAAGTTTCTTTAAGCACTTCTCATTTTTTTTCTTCATTCACAATCAGCGTTGCCGATGTGGCACGATCGTGCCATTATGGCACTTTTCGATTAAAATGCCACGGTGGCACTTTAAGATTTCATATGGCACCATTTCACATTGTTTTAGTTTAAGTAAAATAGGTGGAATCACAAAAATATTCCTTAAAAGAAAAATTTTTTTTCAGACGCGTTTTGCATTCACTCACAATATTTACATAAGCTGCGCTGAAAATATTCATTTTCGATTATCCTCATTGGTGCCAACTCCTTATCTGCCAAATTATTTTTTAGTTTGAATCATTTGAATGTTGTCGGAGAAATGTGTCATAACGTGTTATATTAAGAAGACTGAAAAAATGTGTTTTTCTATCTATTTATGCTGGTGGCACGCAATGGCTCAAAATGGCACCTTATTTTGCCAGTGGTGGCACGGAAAAAAAATGTTTTGCGGCAACGCTGTTCACAATACGCCATTGTTCCCTCGGGTTAGATCGATTTTCCAGTCGTTCACAGACCTCCGTGGAGAATACATGTGTTTCAGCTTCTAAAAGTAGAACCAGTGAGTTAAAGACAATCGTTTGACCAGTATTTTTCAATTAGTGGTGGTAGTGGGGAGCCGTCACCCAGTAGACCGAGGTTCGAATCCCGGTCGGTGAAAAAGTTTTTTTCTGTGGTTTTTTAAAATAATTAATTAAACAAAGTGATCAGCAACAGCCGATAGTACCGGCGATGGGTGATGGCCAACGGTCCGCATCCCAACAAACGGGACTAGCGGACAAACAAACAACAGGCGATGTGCCAGTTGAGTCAGGCCACCAACAACAACAAGTGTTCATAGAAAGTACGGGGAAGAGGAGAAGGAAGTTGAATCCTACTCCCAACGTGGGAAAGCGCCCCTCTCTGTCAGCTTCTGCAGAACAGCTGCATGTGGAAGCGGGGGAGGGGGCGCCAATGACGTCAACAGCAGCAGCCAAACAACAACAACCACAGCGATCAGCCGATAGTGACCGAATCGCGTACGTCTCCGACGATGGTGAAGGCCACTACACAGGCACTAGTAATAGCTTCGCATCTCTGGCGGCCTCAGAGTCAGAGGATGAGGATGACGAATTAGAGCTCCTAAGCCGCAGCATTAGACAGCTACAGCAAAAGGTGCTCATTATCAGGGCCAAACAAGTGGCCAGGAGGGCAAAGGAGCGGGAGATGGAGCTCCAGCAAGCACAGCAACAAAAACCAGCAGATACAATGCAAACAGCAGCAGCAGAGTCAGCAGCAACAACAGCAGCAGAAACAGCAGCATCAGCAGCAGCAGCAGCAGCAACAACAACAACAACAACAACAACAACAACAACAACAACAACAACGACAGCAGCAGCAGCAGATCCAGCAGCAACAAAAACAACAGAAGACAACAAAGGAGAAGGTGCCCCCAATAAACACCTTTAGAATGGAACTTAAGGACACCATTGAACTATGTAAGTCGGCCATAGGTAGTAATTTTTACATTAAAAGATTAAGCGTAGATAGACATGCTATTCATTGCAGTACTGTAGAACATTATAGAAAAATTAAAAAATTGTTAGCGGACTCGATAACGGAGTTCTTCTCTTTCACCCCGAAGGGGGAAAAGCTGCAAACTATGCTGCTGAGAGGGATGGAACCGTCCACCGAACCGGAGGAGCTTCTTAGAATGCTCAAGGAGAAGAAGTGCGATGGGCTCGAATTCGTAGGAGTCAAGCCTTTCACCACAGCAAGGGCCAAAAGGGAGAAGCGGAAATTACCGTTCTTCCTGGTTCAGCTGTCACCCAATAGCAAACTGGATGGGCTACGGAACATTATGGTCGTTGACTACCAGGTTGTCACATGGGAGAAAGTAAAGAGGAGCGATAGCATTATCCAATGCGTTCGCTGCCAGAGGTTCGGGCACGCCGCGTCGAACTGCGAGATGCAGCCTCGATGCGTGAAGTGTGGAAAGAACCACAAGTCTGAAGAATGTTCTCTGGGGAAAGAGGGGGCGTCAGAGAAATCTCAGCTAACGTGTGCGTTATGTAGGAACTCGAGACACACCGCAAACTATCGGGGTTGCCCCAAGTTCCAAGACATGAAGAAAGTGAACCTGGTTCAACAGCAGAAAACTTACTTACTTAGTTGGCGCCACAGCTCGAGGTGAACCTAGGCCTGCTTCTCGCAACCATTTGTGTGTGCGTGTTATATTTTTGCACGAATGGAAGGGACCTACAGTTTTTTGCCGACTCTAAACGGCGAGTTGAGAAGCTCAATCGTGACAAATGATACTCTTTGATGCTTGTCAGACATTCGAAAGAGGTGGGCACTGTGAAAAACTTTTAGGTGTTTGCGGCGGGATTCGAACCCAAGACCGCTGGCTCAGTAGTCCAACGCACTAACCACTAGCGCTACGGTGCCCACCGACAGCAGAAAAGCGTAGGGAAAAGTCTACCACGTCCAAGCCAAACTCAAAACGTCACACCCCAAATATCTTACGCCCAAATGGCGGCACGTAGGGGAATGACGGCACAGCAACAACCGAAGGTTGCTTCACAAGCCTCACTGCCTAAAGCACCGGAGGCTGACTTGATGGCTATCTTGCTCTCTATCCAAGGGCAGATGGGTCAGCTACAATGTCAGGTACAAGAGCAGGCGAAGAGGGTGGACCAAATCTGCGCGCTTCTGCCGGGCCTAGCGCATCTCCAGTCATAATGTGTGCGATGGCGGAGAATACCTTTAGGATCCTTGCCGTGAATGTAAATTCACTGATAAGGATCGAACGAAGAGCCGTACTTTTTAAGTTGTTAGAAGATCAAAGCCCTGATGTGCTTTTGGTTAGCGAAACTAAGCTAAACCAAAAACATAAGTTACGGCACAATAAGTATGATATAATAAGAAGAGACCGACCCAACTCTATACAAGGAGGAGGTGTTGCGATCTTCATTAGTAAAAAGCTAAAATATAAGGTAGTGTATAGTGGTGAAGTGCGGAGATTCCAGGAGCTAGAAGCATGTATCGTGTGCATCCCTCTCCATAGTGGAAAGAGGATGTACATGATCTCAGTTTATGCACCTGGAGCTACGCAACCAACTTTGTTAATTTCAAAGCTCGAGACACTTTTCCGATGCCTAAGGCTGCAGTCGGAGGAGAATTATTTCCTTTTGGTCGGGGATCTAAACGCTAAACACAGAGATTGGGGAAATAACATTCCTAACTCTAGAGGGAACCTACTTTTTAATTGGTGGGGTCAGCACAGTGTCGAGTATAGACTCGATTTGAAAGCGACAGATAGTCCATCGTTTCCTAGAAGCGGATCATATCTGGATCTCCTGCTGTTCGACGTACGGTTACAACTGACTAACACGAACGGACAAACTTTAAATTGCCTTCATACATTTGTGTATGGCAGTGACCATTGCGGACTCAGTGCCGAAATTACGATTCCCAACGAGATTGCGGAACTTGAAGCGTTTGTTCATGCGCATCCCTACAATTATAGCAGGGTACGTAGGCTCCTCAAACTCGCTCTACTCACCGTCCAATAGCAATCTTTCGAATGAGGAGATTGACGGATACCTCAAACAAATGGACGAGACAATAAAACAAACGATGGACAAGACGATACCTCGACATCAACAAACTGACAATATAGGGATATACCGCAACGCAACAATTAACGCACTGCACCAACAGAAAATTAGACTGCTGTCGAGACTAAAAACCTTGTACAGACGGTTTACTGACAGCCAAAACTCAGAGATTAGGACACTGAAGGCCTGGATTAAAAACCTCCAACAGTTAATTAAAGAAAACTACCGATTAGCGGTCAATCTGCACTGGAACAACAAAATTGGGGCTGTAAAAGCCAACAACCCCAGTATGTTCCCGCAAATAAATAAAATATTTCGGAGGAAAAATCTCAACGACCTTCCATGTCTCAAAATTCCTCGAAATACGGACAACGAACGAATACTTGTGATAGCAGGTATAGATCCAGTAAACGCAGTCGATGACAACAATTTCTTTTTGATCGAAGATCCGCAGGAGAAGGTCGAGGCTATAGGAGCGACTTTTCAGGAAGTGTATAAGGTGAATAGCAGTATTTGCCCGAACCATGACCTGGAGAATCGAGTCCTTGTGCACAACTTCTACCTTCGAAATGAACTACAGCAATGGCGATCAGAGAACATCGGTTTCACCAAGTTTAATGAAGACAATAGGGCAAATAATGCCATCGCCAACGAAGGGATACATCCCCCGTTCTTATCGAAGGTAGAGCTCCAAGCGATCTTCGAATCATTGAGAAAGAAGAAGTCAGTGGGAATCGATGGAATATCTAACATTGTGCTTAGACATCTCCCTCTAGAAGCGGTAGACATTTACTGCATTTTGTTTAATAATGTGCTGAATAATGCACATTATCCAGCGCATTGGAAAACAGCAGTAGTACATCCTATCCCTAAAAGGGGTAAGGACAATTCCAATCCGGCAAATCTCCGGTCAATAAGTCTCCTTCTTATCAGCAAGGTATTCGAAAAAGTGGTCAATAGAGCCCTGACTAAGTGGGTTGACGACAAACATATAATTCCAGATAACCAATTCGGTTTTAAGGCGGGGCATGATACCATACATGCCGCGTCCAAACTCGTATCGGATATTCAATGGAACAAAAGCAAGAAACAATGCACGGGTGCCTGCCTGGTTGACTTGGAGAAAGCCTTCGACACCGTTTGGCTAGAGGGACTTTTTTACAAGTTGAGCAGGTTGAGCATAAGTAAACCACTGCTGTACATACTTTATAATATGCTCACCAGTAGGCGGTTCGTTGTGAAAAATGGCAATGTGACCTCTGCTGGTATTTTTGAAATTAAAAATGGTCTACAACAGGGTGCGGTTAATTCGCCGATCCTTTTCAATATTTACATAAGTGATCTCGTAGGGTCTCTTCACCATGCTATTGCATACGCAGATGACTTGGTCGCGTACAGATCAGGGCCAAAGATCGAGGTCATTGCAATTCTCTTGCAGCATGACTTCGATAAGATTCGGCGATATTGTGACGACTGGAAGTTGAAGATCAAACTCCAGAAGTCAGAAACCATCTTGTTTCGGACGCCGTTGTCTGGGGCCTCATGGGACACCAGAAGGAATTGGCGAAAGTTCGCAATCGTTGGGCGACACGGGCGGCCACTTGCATGTCGAAATGTAGTCAGATACCTCGGGCTCTGGCTAGACCAGTATCTGTATTTTAACAAACATATAGATGATGCTCTGGCCAGAGCCAGAGGCGCTTTTGCCCTTACAAAGAGACTGTTTTATAGCAGCCAACTCGATGCGAGGGTAAAGGTTATCTGCTACATAGCCCTTATACGGCGTGTGGTTCAACGTCGGACCAAGTTCGATGGAAAGGATTCGGGTGTTTGAGAGGGCTTGTCTTCATTTATACAGAACACCAGAGTCCGAGTACAAAAAATTCTATTCCAATGAGGTCCTATACAACAGGGCTAACTTAATAAGAGTGGATAATTTCCTGATCAAGATGACTCGAAGGCACATTGCAAGAGCAATGAGTTCGATGAATAGCCTGATCTTCGGGGCTTATTACCCCAATTTCACGTACCACGAAAGAGTGCGCCTTAACGGCTTCGTTCCACCAGAAGCGTTCCTCTATTTTGACCAACAGGGTCTGATCCAGGATAGATCAGCGGTACCGCTAATCTTCCATGTTGCTCGCACGACTGTGGATAGGCGGCTCAACTACGACAGAGACGTCGCACAGAGCCAAACGGAGCGCCTCCGGTTTCGGGGCGCGATGGGCACGATGTTGAACAGCAATATCAGAAATTCTGGTGGCTGTTAGAAGTAAATGGAATTCCCTCGTCGATTCCGTTCGATCCGGGGTAGACCCCAAGGTACAGTTGGCCGCCTTTTATGTTTATTTATGTAGACATGCCGTGGCCGGCTTACGTAGGTTTGGGTAGGATAGGTTTATTTAAGTTTTATATGAAAAAAAAAAAAAAAAAAAAAAAAAAAAACAGCACAGCACAGCACTTTGCTCACAAAAAGAAAATATAAAAACAAATAAAAAAACACAAAAAAAATTAAAAAATAACACAGCACAAAAAAACAAAAAAAAAATACGTATTTAATTACGTAGCTAGAGTTAAGATAGGTTAAGTAGTTGTAAGTTTTGTTTAAGGTAGTTTTAAACAAAAATTAAAATGTTCTTTTGCTAAGTTTTTTCAAAAAAAAAATTTTTTTTAGCTT